>JAEAOA010000745.1:7273081-7698081 GCA_016746295.1 Potamilus streckersoni | reverse complement strand
TATTAAATTTTAATGGAAATTTAAATAAATATATAAATTTTAAAAACTTTTTATTTTACAAAAAATAAATTTTCATACAAGTTATGACATTCAGTTTGACAAATTTAAGGCAGCAATGTTGATTAATGAATGGTGTTTAAAACAAATGGTAGTTTAGGTCTGTACAACTGATAATATTAATCCCAGAGGTACTGAAGCATGATAGCTCACAGTGATTTTGACAGCAAATTGCAATATGCCTATCCAGATGCATAAAGGTGTACATACTAAAGAAACAATGACAGGTACTATGTTCCACATTTATTGTTTCAGGTACTTGGACAGTTGTTTGTATAACTAATATCCCACTCAAATTTAAAGTTTTGATGGGACCACTACCATGTTTTATAGCAAATATGCATTCCATTTTAATGCCGATAACTACAAAAGTCAACAATGCAATATGTAAATACAGTTTCACCTTACTGAAAAAAGATGCGAATCTCTCTCATGAAGATCTAAGCCATGTCTTTGAGATGCTGTATATCAGTGTACTGATATGAACTCATCTTGGTCACTTATAGCAGCACACTGCACATGTCCTTATGAGACCTTGCTATCACCATTGGACTACTGGAGAGCTTCCAAATTGATCCAGCTCTAATACTTTATTTCAGATACCAGACTAGACCTGAAAATATATAACATGTTTCACTTAATTCTAAAAAAAAGGAAGATGTAGGCAAATGAAGTTAAAATGTGTTAGATATGGTGATTTCAATATAACATTCAGGTTGCAAATATGGTTAAAAAAGGTAAACTTAATAGAGTGACACTCAAAGATGTGAAGCAATGGGCATGTATTAAAGTGACAAATGCATCCTAAAAATAGATGAAGTTTCTACAAGCATATTTAGCCATTTACAGGTTAAATAACTAATAAGGTGGAGTATGTATCATAAAGTTTAAGGCAATGTTGGAACGGTGAGGTTTGATCATTGGTGCAAACATTGATACATACCAGTATAGTGGAAAGTCAAATGACAATGTACCAAATTAAAATTTATTACTATATGCAATCCTATTCATGAAGGAAAAAACAATTTTAGATATTGTGAGTGAATATAGCAAAATGTGGCCACACAGATCAACTATAGGTACCAATAGATCCTATATCATCAACTAAATGTGAAATTTTCATCCTGAAAACTTGTAAACAAGGATGGATATTTGCATGTGTGGGACATATGCAATGTACTTGGTAACATCACATGTGCAAACATGATTCAAATAATCTGTTTGAACATTTTTAGTCTATTTTTAAGAGTCTTGGCTACCAAGTTATTAAGTTCAATGATTCAATGATTCAATGGAATCAAATATCAGCTGATGCTGCAATACCGCCCTCTGTCAAAGTACTAAATTGAAATGTGTTACCATACAGAGGCATATTCATGATGAAAATAACATCTTGGGATATTTTAAGTGCACACAGTCAAAACTGAGCCTTACAGATTCACTATAGGTACCATGTCAGCCTAACAATGTCAACTTTTGATTCCAAACATTACAAAATATATGCATATTTGTTCATGTCAGCAATGTAACCATGTTAGGATCAGTTGTTGAAAGTTAAATTCAAATAATCTGTTTGAATATTACTTATGTAATCTTTAAAGTGTCAGATAACAAATATTATTAGTCATTAATAATGCATAAAGCAAAATGGATCATGAGAATTCCCATAATATCATCTGGGCTACAATGTCGCACTACATCAATCAGCATCTTAAAGAAACTGAACAATAAAATGGAATGCATTCTGTGTTCAACTTACATCATTTTGCTGTTTTCTTACATGCAATGGTAAATATACCTGGGTAAAATATATTTTACCCCTCTGACCTGTATTTCATTCTCTGACAGCTTAATATGATTTTGTAGAGAACTTGAACAGGTTCTAGTGTAAAGTCTTCATCTCTGTCCTCTCACTAAATACCCTATAACTATAGTTATAAACAATTACTGATAGCTATACAAGCAGATATGTCTTACTCAGGAAGTCACACCATCATAAACACATAAATTAACTGTTTGAACCCCAAATAAATAGTTTCAATGACCTAAAGGTACAAAGCAAAATAGAATTTTGTCTTCATGTATTTTAAATGAGGGTCTCATTTTGACTAATAAAGATATTTTCTCTGATCAAATTTGACAAATATCTATCATTTGAGCTTGTATATGGTGTAGGAGTATATATATGCTGATATCATTTAATATCATTCCCAAAAAATATTATATATGTGTATTCTTGGTGGAAATTTTTTATTTTTTAATTGTTTTTTGAAATTTCATTTAAATTTTTAAAATTAAAATTAGTTTTTTACTTTTAATTTCATTTTTATATTTTTAAAGTCAATATACATAACATATTAAAATTTCATGTATATGTCATTAATAATAAAAAATTTATATCAGTTTCAAGTTTTTACTGACAGGCCATAGTACACAATTAATTTTACTATATGGTCTCTACATTTGTTTCTCAGTACTGAACTTTCCACTGTGTGACAATCAATACAAATCATGTTAATCTAAAATACCTTCAAAGATGACTTTACGGTTTAGTTCTTGTCAAGGGTTGACCTGCATTTTTTTGAGAGGCTGAATTGTAAACAAAACACCAGGCAACCGAACACAGATTTCACTTCCGGATCATCACCATGACCTTATTACTCAATGTGCACTGTTGCCGAAATACACACAGACAACCACACCATAAGCTCACATTTTAAAGAATAATCAATTGCCTTTAAATCCTTACCAAGAATGCCAAAATCTAACTCTAGTATCACCACCATATTTAGACCGGAAAAAGTGATCTAAAAATAGACTGGGACTACATTCGTGGGTACTGAACCGGATTTTATTAATTGTGTACTGATTCCAGCTGGCATTACATACTAAGGGAGATAACTCATGAAACATGCTATTGGTTAGTTGGCATTACATACTAAGGGGGATAACTCATGAAATCCAAAAGAAATCACTAGAACAAAGTTCTGAAACATATGTACGATCCGCCAAGGTGTGGGTAGAGAAATGGTAACTTACGAGTAAGAATATTAAATCTCGATAGACTTGCCAAGGTTGAAGCTCACTAGGCTTGACAACTTTAAATCTCACTAGACTTGCTGAGGCTTGACAAGTTTATAAAATCTCACTTGCCAAGAAGTTTAACGCACATCTTAATAATAATCCCTCCCACACACCCTCAACATGCTTTCAATTAATAGCTCCCCTCCTCCGAAATACTTAGGATGAATAGCTGGCTAAATTGTATCGAAACGTTCCATCCATTTTTATGCATCACATTCGTTAAGATAATGTCTGTAATGGAAAAGCAAAAATATACATGGAAAATAAAAAAAAAAAAAACAGTTTCGCAATGATCAAAGCTTGTGCATTTACTTTCTTTAATGTTCTTATTCGATACAATGTGGAACAACACATTGTTGAGAAAGACAATATTAGTTGAATTTGTGATGGATTATCTAAATGTTACCTAATCGATTTGTATCGTACTGTATTGCAGGTGGTGCAATGAGACTGCCTCCAAATCAGTTCTTGACAAAGCACTACATCGACCTCTTCCAGATTCCAACGCGGCCATTCAAGAATAAGAATGAAAAAGGGCTCCTTCATTTGTATGGAAAAACAATAACACTGAAAGGTCAAAATAATACATGCATACAACACGTTGGATATGGATCTTACTTTTATATTTTTTCATTTTTTTGATCATGATACTCTCTACCGTCTACCATAGCTCCAGCCCCCCCTTCTAGTATTATAATTCTTTTTTAATCGCATATGATATACATTAAATTTACGTTGGCTTTATTTGTAACGCAAATTACTTTATTTATTTATTTATTTATTTATTCATTTATTTATTTATATATTTATTTATTTATTGATTTATTTATTTATTTATAGTGGTACATTTAGGGGAAATATTCAAGAATATATTTACGATGCATTAAGATATTTAAACACCTTTTCAGGTGAGCTCATTAAAAAAAGACAACAAAGTAACTTTATTTTAGAAAAGTTTAGAAAATTGCCATGCAAGTATTTTGTTCTCTTAATGTACATTCTATTTTGTCCCTTACATAACCGTCATTTTGGAGGCTTAGACAAGAAAAACATGACTCTTTACTGAAAACAGAAAATTAGCCAAAATGATCGAAGATTCACTGGAAACTGACTAAAATGAACTAAAATGAACGAACTGCAACCTAAAACGAACATAAAGAAACATAAAAAAAGTCAAAGGAACATAAATTAAAGTCGAGGAAACTTAATTCAAATAATATACAAAATTTAATCATATATTATAGTGACTGTGTTGGCCAAGATAATTTTCTGATACATCAGAGCAATAAGACTTTTTTAAGAGAGGATAGTTGGGGTGTGGCTACACTTTGGTGGTATAATTGTAAATTGGAAATCATTTTCCATATAAAACCCCGACACAAATTTTAAGCCGAAATTAATTAATATTATATTTTTGTCTCTTAAAAAGGTGTCAGCGTCAACGTTAGATAAAGATGACTGCCTTCTCCTTCTCATGTAGGTCTTTTCGTTGCCCAAGCTACGTCGCTGATCAAATAGGTATTTGGTGTAGTAACCGACTGTGAAATGTCAAAATGTGCAAACATTTTATCTGATCACCGATGTAAGTTAGGTTCGAAAAACACATGCCAGTTGTTCCCTATCCTCTGCACTAACTTTGTCACATTTACATTCTGTCATATTGCAGGCATAAACCTCCGAGCGTAAACAAGTTTTCTTGCACGATTCTATTCTTCTAAAATACAACATTATTGCTATTGTCAACATTGTATCGCAGTCTCCACGAACTTATAAAGTCAGGCATGTTTGAAAACATCATACCCATACCATAATATGCTGAGGATAACAGGGTTGTGTCATTAGAATGACCATGCCGTAATATGACGAGGACGTATCCCTGGGCAGAAAGGTTGCCACAATCACTCGCCTCTTGCTGCATCTAGAGGGTAGGGTGCATTTCACCTATTACATCCCTGAAACTGTAAGTGTAGATATCGGAAAGAAAACAGTGCCAACAAATACTCCACTATATATATATATATATATATATATATATATATATATATATATATATATATATATATATATATATATATATATATATATATATATATATATATATATATATATATATATATATATATATATATATATAGTGTGTGTGTGTGTGTGTGTGTGTGTGTGTTGAAGGTAAACATATGGTTGCAGCCTACTCGTGTGCATGCACATGCATGTAGGTAGGTGGATATATGTGTATTTAGTAATTAAATGTTCAAATAATTTCATTTCGCAGAGTGGGAAGAGAATAATAAAGAATGGACAAACTTTTTCTGGCCAGGATGGGACGAAAACCTGACCCCTGAGGATAAAGAGGAAGCGGGAATCGAAGGAATATGTGAGCATGTTTTCCATCTTTCAGTTTGTCTGACTAGTTTATCCGTCTGTTGCGTCATTTACACTTAATTACACTATACATTTAAATACACAATAATCGAATTTCTTTTCAGAGAAAGTAAGAAGAACAATACTGAAAAACATGACTAACCCTGACTAATGCATTATGGATTAGTATCTGGTATGTTGCTTCCTGTACTACAGAGATTTCGTGATCATCGGACCAGATTGTGGGCAATTTATAATTTGGTTTTGTTGTCATTTTCAATTTCATCAACTGCTTGTAAGCATAATGTCTCGTGAATTCTTTATATCTGACATGCATGGATATAGCAGGGTAATCTCTAACAACGACAGTTATTTCCCTTACCATATTAATATTTTCTCAACTGATACACTCTGAGATTGAAAAGCACATGAATCTGTCACAACGACGAAAAAGAAAACTTTTTCTTTTCTTAGTGGATCTTTATGAGAAAACGATCGAACCAGTCAAGAACGAAATCCTGGAAGACCATAGCAAGGAAGGCTGGAAAAAATGGGTGGCAAAATGGAGTAAAATGTCAATGCTGGACTTCTTTCGTTCTGAGCAGTATCAGGATTCTCCTGGACCCAAGTTAAGGCCTTGGACAGAACAGGCCATCCTTGCTTATAAGGTATTTTTCTATGAGGGATATTTATACAGTGTATATCAGAGCATCCCTTATATGTACGCTTCGTCCACCACTACACACTTTCTCCTCTGATTTATTTACTTACTAAATGCCGTTTTGTATTGTTACGACTCTATGGTCATACATTAGGTAACAAGAAGAGCGAAAGCCAACAGGCTTTGTATAATTTAAAATATCGTTTAGTTCCCTACATTATAGAGTGAAAAAGTGCAAATAACTTACAGTATGATGAATGAAAGCCTAAAGTCGTAAACAGTTTTCTCAAGTCCAAACATATCCAGTAATCCGGATTTGTTCCAATGGTATTCAAAGTAATGGTCAATAATCTACTTATGTATCAACAGTACAGAAGAATCACTATGATATAATCCTAAAATGTCTTTAAATGAATTTAAGGTAATCGCGTGACAGTTATAAATCAAAATAGTCCTTAAATAAATTCATAGTAACTCTGTACAGCTGTAGTTCTAATTAATCTGCATATTTCGAACACTGTAACTCCAGCGAAGGATTACATTAAACAAATGAATCATTATCAATAATAACTTCTAAGACTGGTAGTATTACTAATAATGCTTATTTCTACGAAACAATTCTCTTTTGTAGAATGCAATGACGTAGTATTAGAATCAGAAAGAGTTTCAATTACTCGTTTACATAGAACATCGAACCGATAAACACGGTTACGTGGGTTGCACTAGCTAGTCAGAAATTAGGTCAGCTTGCCCTTTAAAAAGAAACACGACCTCCATTCATATCACGTTTACTTGAATTTAATTGTACAACTTAAACTTGAAACTTTATGAATGGATCTACACACTGTTAGAAGAAATGACTCATCCTGCAATACAAACCCATTCATTTAGAGAACCAGTCATTAACATATTATTTACTAAATAATCCTTAAAGCTATAATCATGAATGATAATACTCATAATATACCTAATATAGATATACATAACATTATTCACTTTTGAGTATGGTGTTCATTCACTGAAAAATTGCACTTTAAAAACCCCATTGTGACTTTCAAATCATCTACCTCTCAGTGAATAGTTGATAATAACGGGATTGCACCAAGAATAACTCGGAGCTAAATCAGGATTGTATGAACTATATGACAAACCTTGGATGCAGTTCTCCTTCTGGAAGTCTGTAACGACGGTGCATTTATACGGCGGTGCGTCGTTTTAGACCAGATGGATATCTCTGGTACCGGTGAGCGGACGGGTAAAACGGTAGAGTTCCACAACTTTTGCCAACACTTTGGAGGCAAACAAATTTCAAGTGACACTATGACAGATACATCGAATACCGGGTGTTTTGCACCAAAAAGCAATGAGTATAATGGTCTCTTGACGGTTTGACAACGTCGAGCGATTTGTGCAGTTGCTCTTTTTTCTTCAATTCAAGCTTTATTATTTTCTCTTAATTTGGTTCAAAAAGTAAATCGATGTTTCATAACATGTAACCATCGTATTAAAACATCTCTAACCACTATTTTGATATCTGGCGCAATGCTGTTTAGCCATTGAATCCTAGTATCTTTTCTATCAGCCATCGACTAATACAGACCCATCTTGCACATAACTTTCTGAATTTCAAATGATTCTTCAGTATATTAAAAACAGCTGACGAATTGATGCCCGTGATAACAAAATAATCTTCTATAGTGTCTTGAACATCTTCAGTTGCCCCCTTCAAAGATGCCACTTCCCACTTCCCGTCACAAAAACTGTCTTCCAAAGCGTGAGTAATCTTCAAAAGATTTCTAGGATATGATAGCAAACTTTATCCATGTCAGCCTTGATATCCATTTGAGAATGCTCCAAAAGGATCCATACTTTTGTAGTATGGTCCTTGCTCATTAATGGGATTAATTTCCTTCTCCAACAATTTTTAGGTTAATGTTGCCTCAAGCACATATATCTGCAAATACCTGGATTGGTTATTTTATCTATGGATAGGTGTTAAATTAATTGACAAGTTTAATGAAACAAAACATTTGCAACAAAATATTCAGAATTTATCAATGTCTCTCTCTCTCTCTCTCTCTCTCTCTCTCTCTCTCTCTCTCTCTCTCTCTCTCTCTCTCTCTCTCTATATATATATATATATATATATATATATATATATATATATATATATATATATATATATATATATATATATACAGTACACTAACCCTTGGCACCTTGTGCAATACACTTGATTAAAAGCATGGCAGTCAGACTTTTGAATGCATACTAAACATATTTATTCAAGATGCAAGATTCAGATACATAGCACAGCAATAAACTGAATATTCAGCAGTCACCTAGATTCAGGGAAACTTGTCCCAATGGTACAGATGCAAACTCTGGCATCAGGTCTGGCATTCGGATATCCTTCTCACACGTTTGACCTTTATCTTTACTTACAATCACTAATATTCATGGACAAATATCGCCAACTTTCTGTATCTGTGTGACTCGACCCCTACTCAGCTTATTATTGCTTACTGGCTGTGAATAGTGGAAGTAGAGGTACTATTAAGAAGATTCTTTATTCTTACAATACACAATCTTAGGCAGAAAACGACTTTTAACACTTAGGATTCTAGTAGATGATGTCGACTTGAATTAACTGGAATGCAGTTGATCAAGGGAGACAACTTGTTCTATGGCTGCCTCGACAGAAAAGAGTTGTTTCCCTTATGACGTAATCCGAACTGACGACTACTTGAAGTTGGATGGGGGGATGGAGGTTGCGCGACAAATGCATGTTCATCCGATCGAGATTTTCAGTCTAGTAAAGTGTGATATTTGAAGATAAATATATACATTCAATGATCACACATACATTTATAGAATTGAATAGGTGCGATATGAGGAGATAATTATTCTCATCCAATAATCACACAACGTATACTTATAAAAGCGTGGTTGTTGTTGTTGGGCTTAACGCCATTTTTCAGCACACGATAGGCTATTCATGGCGGCCAGTATTAATGGTGGAGGAAGAAACCGGGAAATCACCGGAAAGAACCACTGACCCACGAGAAGCTACTGGCAAGCTTTCTCACATATCCACATTCGCCGAATCCTAGACTCGAACCCACGCACACAGAGGTGAGATGGCAGTGATCCGTAACGGACAGCGCTTTAGACCACTCAGCCACTAGGGGCCCCTAAAAGCGTGGTATATGACCACGCAACATTACGATTAGCAAAAGTCTGGTATGTGAAGAGAAATTTAGACTCATTCAATGACCACACACGATTGATTAGAACGGGGCGATATGTGATGAGAAAACGTCACCAAACGAAGTTTTCTAACTGCAATGTAACCTGAGGTCATGGCACATTCTTTACTTTTATACAACTGGGAGTTGCATACAATTCTTCTCAAAGAACAGGAGCTAACTGTCACACAGATAAATATCTTAAACTCATGAAAATGAATCCTAGATGAAATATTAGAAGTGATGAAATTGCTATTTGAGAGAAAAAAAAGAGAAATTTAAGTTCTACGTTATATACTGAAATTACAGCATTAACTATGCATATCTTAAAATTCCCTAACGAAAATGTAAATGCATTAAAGTAATTGCAAAATAAATACTAAATAAATAATAATAAATAACTAAAATGAATTAAAGTAGACACCCATGTCTTGCTATATTGACTCTAGCTGCTACATACTGTTGTTCATAACCAACGAATTTGGACTTTGGATCTTCTCTTGTCTCCTTGCATGCACACCTGCGTTTGGGCATTCTGGCTCCTGATTCAAAATTTCCCGGGCCTTAAATACCGTATAGTTGGAAATTTGTTAGAAAACCGTTCAAAGTTGGAACACTGTTGGAAAAGTGTTGAATGTTGGAGAAGTTGGAATATTGTTGGAAAATCCCAGCTAGTCTTGAGGCTATTAATCTATACAAAAATAAGGATTATTTCCAGACAAAAAGATATATTTGCTGAAATTATCACCAAAAAAAAAAAAAAAAAAGAATACTTTATTGAATCATTATTCAAAATCCATAGACGAACCATGATTTGGTAACTCGTATCGCTCTCCGTACTCTTGTACTATACTAGATCTATCTTGCGCATGCTCTGTGAAATATAAATAGCAATGGCTGTGACCTACGAAAGGTACCTGTGATGGATCAAATGAAGACTAGTATTTTATATAAGGATCGATGACATCTATTGAATATCATCTCTGGTAATCAAATATAATCTCCTCAAACACCCCAAGTCTATAAAACTTCTCTTGATCACGTCAAATTAGCAAATGCATCCAATGTAATCGTCAGTAGGTCGGACGTGAATGTACCACAGGAGTCTGCAGTTTTATCAATAAAGCACGACGAAATTTCTGACATGAAATCATCTTAACGGTATTATAAAATAACACCGTTAAGGTGATTTCATGTTGTCAGAAATTTAGTCGTAGTTTATTGATAAAACTGCAGACTCCTGTGGTTCCAGCAACCATTATATGTTTATAGGTAAAAAAATTCTTCTATTTAATTAAGAAAACACTTCCTGAATAACTCCGAAAATCAGTAGTTGTCATGAGTAATTCAGGTAGTCTTATTTGTCATTGATTGTAGCGTTTCGCGAAGGTTCATCAATTACTGTGAAGACTGTAAAACTGTGTTACATATATATATATATATATATATATATATATATATATATATATATATATATATATATATATATATATATATATATATATATATATATATTGTCCATTTTTAAAGATATTTCGTAACTTATTCTTTGTTGGTTTAATATACTCTTGTAAAAACTACTTTATGTCTTACTTTGTTACTTTTGTGGAATAAATAATTATTAGCAATGATTATGAATAAATAGGAAGAATGATTTACATTCTCTTCCTTTGAGGAATAAGGGAAGACTTACCTCCCTTTCGATTGCAGATATGAAAAGGGCCCATACCACCCTCCCTAACATCGCTTACAAAAAAGGAAAGAAATCATTCGTTTTAAATTGTCTTCGATCATTACTGCTAGTCATGATATGGCACGTATTCACTGTGACATTTTGAAGTTATTATGAAGACACTGAAATTGACCATTATTTACATCCTATTTTTTATTCTAGCATGCAGTGGTAAAGACCGCGGACGTTTGGTTTGTTTACCGTATAGCGATAATGATGGGGTATTTAGAGGCACCAATTTTCGTTTCAAAATGCACTTTTGGTTTACAAATATATTATACCTAACGGTGATGAGAGAGATATTCGAATGACCTAGTCACAGTGACAGGCCATAGAACACAAATGATTGTACTATATATTCTCTACATTTGTTTCTCGATACTGAACTTTCCACTATGTGAAAATGAATACAAATCATATGATAATCTAAAATATCTTCAAAGATGACTTTACAGTGAGGTTCTTGTCTATGGTTGACCTGCATTTTTTGTGAGGGGCTGAATTGTAAACAAAACACCATGCAATGGAACACAGCTTTCACTTCCGGGTCATCACCAAGGCTTTATTACTCACTGTGCACTGTAGCCGAAATACACACAGACAAGCACGCCATAAGCACATATTCAAAAGAATAAACAATTGCCTTTAAATCCTTACCAAGAATGCCTAAATCTAACTCTTGTATCACCACCAAACGGAGACGGGGAAAAAAAACGGAACTATTAACTATGACCTGAGGTCACTATTTAATGCATTCAGAATATCATCTTCTCTTTCCAATATCTGTTGAATAATAGTTTGTTGTTTTCTTTTTAGCATCTGATTGAATAGGTCTATAATGTTCTGACTAATATTACTGCTAAGTATACTGAAGCCCAGTCTACCTTATCAAACTTAATAAGCTTCAGTGTTTCTCGAAACTGATTAACTGATTACTTATATTTAGTCATTACAAGATCGTACACTACATACAAGATTTACTTATGAAACTGAAGATCATAGCAACGCAGACTTCACAAGTTCCTATGCTTGTTTGTAGTTTTGCTTGTTTGCTTGTTTGCTCGTTTGCTTTTTCCAGACCAATCGCTCAGATCTTGATATTAAGGAATTTCGGACAAAATTCAATATTAACTTGCTTCCGAAAATGAAGAGCTTGACAACTTTCGAATCTACGCACCTTCGAAGCTAAAGATTTGAAAACAAATTGCTCCAAAAAACATGAGAAATATTTCGTTTTGCAAAGGCACGTGTTAAGACATTTTGATAATAGTTTTACTTAGTTTAAATTATAATCAAAGCATAGATTAGAATAACCTTAGGAAGTTTGCAACTATTTTTTTTTTAATTCTTAAGTCTTGTCATCAGATCTGGTTGGCGTAGTGATAATATTCAAAACTGGAGTAAATCGCCAGATAGCAGAGCCGCAGTAATGGCGCAGACTGATTATCAATGCGCAAAATTAAGCACTTCCAAAAATGAAACTTTTGCAACAGAAATACTCTACTATACATGTGCAATCATACGCTTTGCAAAAACACATGTTAACATATTTAGGAAGAATTGTGATTAGTTTAAATTATAATCAAGAAATATATTAGACTGAACTTAGCAAGCAATGAAAATAAAAAAAGAAATGGTGCAACGTGTTTGGAACTAATATATTATAATTAAAAAGTGTTCCCGTTAGCCTAATAAGATCGTTTGTTCTAGAATATGCATGTATCACATATTAATTCATGAATAAGTGAAATACCCATGTAAGTGAAATACCTATGTGAATTTATTGATATATGACCAATCTTCAGATCATCATATCTTTTATAAATTTTCTTGTTGCATAACCTAACAAACTTTGAGAATATTTAACACCTGGCAGCTTCGTCTTTGTATTACTCACGGTGTACACTTCAATACCAGTACATTTTGTTGTATGCAATCGCAGAGAGTGTTTGATATAACGATTTTTTGTGTTTTCCGCTAGGTGTCTGGATATCGACCCATTCTAGAGATCAGTATGGTGGAATACCTCCGAGATGAGTTAGGTGGTTGGTGGCTGGATAATCTCTACACTCCAACGAACGGCATGTCAGACCTCCCTGAGCATTTCATCCTGCCAAACAAGTACGGCTGGAACAAGGATGTCAATCTTCTAAATAGAATCCACTTTGGCATTCGTGTAGAGTCGGTAGAGGTGGACAAAGACACACACAAAGTGATTGTCAAGGGAAGCAACTCAACTACTGGGAAAGAAGTCAGCATTTTACCAGGCGACGCTGTAATAATTACACTTCCAGTGACAATCCTACGTCAGCTGAAGTTACCCCTTACCACAGACCAGCAAAAGGCTTTGGTTGATATTACGTATGAGCCATCCACCAAAGTTTTGATGCAGTTCAGAGAAAGGTTCTGGCAAGATCAGGTGGGCCAGGGTGGGTTTACGAAAACCGATCTTCCTATCGGCCAGATCCACTACCCAGACTGGGATGACTCCGAACTGACAAGCAAGGACCGCGGGATTCTAGTGTCGTACACCTGGGGACAGGATGCGCTCATCTTCGGCTCACAGCCCAAGGACCAGGCAGTAGCTAGCGCCATCCGAATTTTGAAACAAATTCATGACGAAACAGACGAATATTTTGAACATGGAACAGTCCAGGCATGGTTTAGTGATCCAGCTGCCCAGGGTGCATTCGCTTACCTTCACCCTTATGAATACAACAATAGCATGGCGGCTTTGCAGACTTCGCACCATCCGATTTATTTAGCAGGAGAAGCCATATCGTGGGCGAATGGATGGATACAAGGTGCTCTCATGTCTGGCCTGAACGCTGCCTTTGATTTCTACTCTCACAACGAGCAGGACTCACGAAACTGAGTTTTCTTTTCAAAAGTAAAGTGCACTATTTTATTCATTTAAGGGCAATGTTTTACATCTATTGGGTAAAAAGTAGTTAAAAATGGAAGCTTATTCCATCAAATGTTGGTATGATGCCTAGTTGATGAGTCCTCCTGTTGTATATTTTGGGGGAGATGTGAGCACAGAATACTTTTGGAGGATGGAAGGGGAGGGACAGGACACTTTTGAAGAAACTGAACTCAGTTAAGGGACTATGAGGTGTCCTATCGAAATTATAATGACTCTTAATATGTTGAAACTAAAGGAGAAAAAAAGGAGTCCCGGTATTGTGATGTAAGTCACACTGTAGTAGAAAGACAATTCAGCCAAAAAATGCCAAATTTTTTTGGACTGAATTGAAATTTTACAAAAAGAGAATTAAATTCAAGAAAATTTATAAAACCATTATACATCAAAACAGACAGTTGAATACGTTCTACATTTCTTGGCAAGCATTTAACAGTTATTTCAACTATCAAGCACTGTCTATTTTTTCTTTTTTTATATAAAAAAAATTCATTTAGAGTCTACCTGTGTATTAACTGTGGATTAACTTAGAGTATTTACATGTCCACTATATTTTAGACCATATATTTTTTATTAGTTTTACTTGTGCCACAAAATCAGACAAGATATTAAATCTACGGTTTTAATAATACAGTGTTATGCTTTTACATTATATTAAATAAATGTGTTCAATTTTCCATTTATATCCATTAAATGCATGGTACCTGTGAGAGATGGTGGTTTATTGGCTGACACATTGTCATGTGATTTCCTAATTGAACTGAGCTGGTGACAAATGACAAATAAATGTGTAGTCAACAAGAAAAGATTTTAAAATACTATTTCAAAATATGTGAAGAATCCATATATTTTTACGTGCATGGATATTTATTTACTTGTTTTGTTGTTGGTTGCTTTTTTGTGCAAAATAGCTGAATACATTTTTAATATCTTCATATTTTAATTCAATAAGGCATATAATTTAAATTGTCTTTTTATGCCACTCAAGTCTTTAAATAAAAAAAATAGACTTCCACTTTGTTACATATTATTTGTGACACAGTGCTGCTAAACGATGATCGGAGATTATTTGGAATTTAAGACTACCTCACAAACGTGTCCCCTGATATATACACCGCCCCCAACTTTACAAACAAGTGAACTTCACATATAACTTACGTAGTGACCCTAATCAAATTCGGAGGAGAAATATTAATACTGCATACATTAACTATTACAATAAATCTGTATGTCAGACGACCAAAACCTCAATTGCGAGCTAGTAGACATTGAAGAATGTAAAGTAAGTCACTGCAGCCTCTATTTGATACATTAACTTATTACCTCCCATTACTCATTTTGACTTTCATCACGGCAAACATTAGTGTCGAAGAAAAATGCAATATTCTTACAATATTGAATGTAATGCCATATCTGATTAAACATCAACGTTGATGGCAGTAATATCATGACAAAACTCCGAAATTGTGACATCGTGACTCTCCCTATTATAATTTACTATTTTCATTTGTAAGAAAAACAATTAAAAAAATGGGTTTAAATTTGGACAACAGTTTTGTGTTTTAGGATTCAAGGACGTTGTCATGAGGTTTCGCAGTTTCAATATTCATTTTATTGGCTTTGTTTACGCGTAGACAGCAACGCAAATATTGATAGTGTGAAACTACCTGCAATGTACTAAACACAGCCAACACAAGACAGTTGATTCCCTAACATAACCAAATAAATCGGACAGTCTACCAACATTGTATCAACATCAGCATGCAGTGCCATAGTTCAAGTTTAATTACAGTAAGCACAAGAGTGGGAGATAGAAAATAAAAATTAAATAACACCCCCACACACAAACACGCCATCCCCCCACTCACGCACGCACATTCAATCAAACCTATACATCATCCCTTTTTGGCATAAATTTGTTCGAATCTGGTACAAAACAAGTCTACATAAACCTGGTACAATTTAATAAGTTTGCTCTGACTTGACATAATGATATTTAATGAATTTGATCTAACTTGGAATAATGCTATGTAGTACGTTTGCTCTAACTAGGAATGTTATTTAGTAAGTAGTCTCTAACTTGGATTAATGTTATTTAATACGTTTAACTTGGCATAAAGCTATTTAGCAAGTTGGTTCTAACTTGGAATAACGCTATTTAGCGTTTTCTCCAGCGTTGTATAAGACTTCTGGCATAAATTTGTTCGAATTTGGTACAAAACAAGTCTACATCAACCTGGTACAATTTAATAAGTTTGCTCTGACGTGACATAATGATATTTAATGAATTTGATCTAACTTGGAATAATGCTATGTAGTACGTTTGCTCTAACTAGGAATGGTATTTAGTAAGTAGTCTCTAACTTGGATTAATGTTATTTAATACGTTTAACTTGGCATAAAGCTATTTAGCAAGTTGGTTCTAACTTGGAATAACGCTATTTAGCACGTTTT
This sequence comes from Potamilus streckersoni, assembly GCA_016746295.1. Lineage (NCBI taxonomy): Eukaryota > Metazoa > Mollusca > Bivalvia > Unionida > Unionidae > Potamilus > Potamilus streckersoni. Next base: position 7,681,561 of record JAEAOA010000745.1, on the reverse strand, counting down.
CTCCAGCGTTGTATAAGACTTCTGAGAAAATGTGTTCTAGCTTGGTGTCAGAGCGTTTAACATGTTTATCCAAATTAACATACGACTATTTAATAAGTTTGCTCCAACTTGATATAAGACTATTGATATGGGACGATTTAATAAATTTGCTCTAATACGGTATAATTTTATTTAACAAGTTTTCTCCACCTTAGTAATCAACTATTTAACACGTTTACTGTAACTAATAAGGTTAATTAAACATTTTGCATTTTACTTGATATAACAATACTATTTAATAAGTTTGTTCCAACTTATAGGGCTATTAAATAACTTTGCTTTTATTTGGTAATCAAAGTGTTGAAAATACTCTGATCTTGGAGTTGACGTAATATGAGTTTGCAAAAAATCATATAAAATCCCTCAACTATTGCTTTCGTTGTCCTTTCAACTATAGGAGATAGACCGCTTTATTAAATCCATATAATATTGTTTAAAGTTTCAGTTTGTTTATATCTCACAAAATAATTTGTGCTAATATTTGAAAAACTACGAGAAATTCTTCTAATTATTTCCTTGTAAAAGCATTTTGTTCTATTATTTTAAGTATTGTCGTAATTCGTAAACAATATTAAAAGGGAGATAACCATTATAAGATATAAGCAATACCTAAGTTTTACAGATAAAAGTGACCAAAGAAACTTTCGTATTAACTATAGTAATACCATAGAGTTTCCTAATACAAACTATATGTGATAAACGAGAATGATAAATATGTATTGACATGGAAGGATTGAAATCAATGAAACCCAAACATCACGCTGCTGACAACGAAAATATTAAAAGGCAGAGTTTGTCAAGAGAGGTCTCTTGCACTTGTATGCAGCCTGTCTGAAAATGAGATTTATCATTTCAGTTAAAATTATGTCTACTATTTGAAAGTCCATAAAAAAGTTTTTCACCAACAAATTTATCAGATATATATTTTTTATATAAATATTGACGAATAATTTTCTAATAATTATTTCTTATTTCCTAATGATTATTTCTAATGATTATTAATAATAATAATAAATCGGCTTGTTCGTGAGTAACCTTTCCGCTAGCAAACCGACTTTACCAACACATTAAACAGAGACTATACAAAATTTTAAAAATGTATTTTTATTTTAGAAGACCTAAGTTTTGATTCGCAAAACATTATAAAGGGTAAACCCCTTAATGGCATTTGCAATAAACTTAAAAAGAGTTAACCCCATAATGGCATTTGCGATATCATAAAAAGGGTAAGCCCCTTAATAGCATTTACGATATACTAAAAGGGTAAGCACCTTAATGGCATTTGCGATATCCTTAAAAGGGCAAACACTTTATTGGCATTTGGAATATGCTAAGGACGATAAACCCCTTAATAGCATTTGCGATATCCTAAAAAGGGTAAGCCCCTTAATAGCATTTGCGATATCCTAAAAAGGGTAAGTTTCTTAAAGGCATTTGCGATATCCTAAAAAGGGTTTCTTAATGGCATTTGCGATATCCTAAAAAGGGTAAGCCTCTTAATGGCATTTGCGATATCCTAAAAATGTGCAAACCCTTTATTGGCATTTGGAATATGCTAAGGACGATAAACCTCTTAATAGCATTTGCCGTATCCTAAAAAGGGTAAGCTTCTTAATGGCATTTACGAATTCCTAAAAAGGGCAATCCCTTTATCGGCATTGCATATGCTAAGGATGATAAACCCCTTAATAGCATATATAGCCATAATCTGGTAATTATCTCCAGTACTTGAAACAGAGTAATACCATGCACGGGACACTGGCCTCAGCTACTGACATCGTCAAATGATCGCAATGTGTAATGGACATGTAGCGTCATTATTAATTCAAAATGAAAATATCTAAGACTTATACAAATGGTAATTATAAATGCCTCGCTTGGCGATCAGCATAACAAGGTTTGTGTAAGGACTGGTCGGCCTAGTGTCAGGATAATGTAACTGGATGGGACATGATGCCCCAGTGTCGGACACTGAGGACATCGTAGCGAAATGACTGAAAATTCTTATAAAATACGTTAGAAATGTAAATCACACACACACACTGTTGTTGGAATTTTGTAAAAAGCTCATTTGCAAGGTACCCAAGCCACAGAAACTGTATTGTTATAGGAATCTTTGCCACTGCTCTGCTATTAGGTTGTTTTCAAAATTATGATTTTGCACCGACGATGTTGGCATAGTTACTGCATAGCTGTGACCTACATTTGATATTGTTATGAATTAAAGTGATCATGTTTCAGAGTTTGTAAGTAAATATGAAAAATGGACACGTAAAAGTGAAGTTGTGTGAATCTGCGATATGCACTATGGAGAGAAAGTTGGTATACCTCTAAGCCATGTCCATAGACCGTGACTGAAATTGCTTTGTATTTTGGTAATAAAGGAAACCATATATTGTCCATTGGCTGCTTGAAAAATGAACCTGAACTAGTCCAAAGTAGACTTTGCAGTTATTATAGTCTGGAAAATGAATTTTGCTAGACAGTAGCTATACTGCACACATTGAAGATAGATGCATTTACACCCTCAGTATGCATATATACTGATGGTAGATATACGAACACTGAGTATATGCTGTAAACATACAAGGATTTGTGAAAGGTAAAGCAAATTACTAAAAATAAAAATTGAATAAATAAAAATAAGACATATGCAAATATTCCAGTTTTAATTATTTTGACAGCATCATCTGTATCATCCACAAATAAGAGGATTTCATTTCCCAGTAATCCCTGTACAGTTTTATTTTATACAAATATCTGTCAACAAAAATGTTATTTTGATACAAATTAAAAATTGCAGCTAGTTCCAATAAAAGCATATACAAAGTTTTCAGGTGTACAACTTAATTTACAGAATGGCAAAAACAAAAACTCAACAAACATTTGACACCATTATTTTGATTTTTGTGTCCTCCTCTGGTAGAACAGATACAGAATCATCTTCAAAAATACAGCAGAGTTATAAACAGCATAATCCTCACAATGAGATATGACCTCATCAGGCTTAAAGAGCATGCTCCTCATATTGTGATTTGACATCATCAAGCTTAAATAGAACAAACCTTGCACTGAGATCAGACCTCATCATGCTCAAAAAGCATGACCCTCACATTGAGATCTGACCTGTCAGGTTTAAAGAGCATGCCCCTCATACTGAGATCTGATATCATCAAGCTTAAATACAACAATCCTTGCACTGAGATCTGACCTCATGCTCAAAAAGCATGACCCTCACAATGAGATCTGATCTCATCAGGCTTAAAGAGCATGCTCCCCATTCTGAGATTTGATGTCATCAAGCTTAAATAGAACAATCCTTGCACTGAGATCTGACCTCATCATGCTCAAAAAGCATGACCCTCACAATGAGATCTGACCTCATCAGGCTTAAAGAGCATAATCCTCACAAGATCTGACCTCATCAGGCTTAAACATCATGATCCTTATAATGAGAATCCACCTCATCAAGCTTAAATAGCACAACCCTCACAATGAGATATGACTTCATCAGGCTGAGGCTGCTTAAAGCAATTGTCTTTTGACGAGATGCAGAGGTAATTAACAGAAAGAAAATAACTAAACATTCAAACAATACCTAACAAAATTTGACTAATTATTCAAAGAATTAAAGATAAGGACATCATTTCCATCTTTATTTAATGTCTCATGCTCACTGTGTTTTGGTCACAATAAAAAGTAAAAAAAGATATTTACAAATTTCAACTTGAGTAAATCTAATGATTTTTGGCTGCATCACTGCTTATAAAGTTTATAACAAATTAAGGACTATTGGTGGCGTACTATGCATTGTAGGATTAATTCCAAATTATGTTTGTTTGAGTGGATATCCTCCTGACATCCTTTGACATGCTGCAAAAGTAATAGGAACTTCTCTGCATTTATCAAAGTATATTCATCCTGGCAATTACAGGGGTGGGTTGTCTAGGTAGCTATGTAGTGGCAAAGAAGTATAAAAGTGGCAGGATTCATTTCCACCAAGACAAAATATTAAATTCTGATACATCTTTTTTACATTAGGAACAAAAACAATCTGGCCTACCAGAAAAATAAAACTAGCATCATTTGTAGGACAGTGGACAACACTAATGAATGCAGTAATCACCACACATTAGTTAATAATGCGACTTTATGATATTAAAATAAATATTCTTTTGATTTTAACTTTGAACATAATAAAAAAATTCAAGTTTTTGCGCAGAGACATTGAAGCAAAATTGATCTGTGTGATGTCTTAAATGTTGTATGTAATTGTATATGAGTATATACTATGCATGCATACATACAAACACTGATGGAATAATTGCACTGTACAAAGATGGTTTTATCGTTTTAGTTTGATAAAGACAATTTTACATTTTTTCTGATCATGATCAATACAATGGTTCAATGGTATGTAATAATATTTAATGTAAAATGTTTTATGAATGTACATTGCAAAACATGGCCAGTTTTCATTTGTACAAATGTACAGTAATTGTCAAATATTTCTCAGACCCATGAATCAAAATAATCCAAGGACTGTGTGAGTTCCAATTAAGAAAGGGATATTACACACACACACATTTTTCCAGCACTTTAAAAGTATGAACCAAGCAAATAAAATAAATTCAAATTTGAAATTTAAAAAATAAAAATTCTACTTCAAAATATCACAGCTATGTTAGAAGGATGATTTCTTATAGTATATGTAACATCTAGCTAAATCATAAGTCATTAGGAAATTAATAAATATGACAATGCTTTTAACACCTGTAATTTTTCTTACTGATCAGATCTAACCATTAAATGTACTGATAAAATGTTGTCATCCTTTCAATTTACAGAAAAATGTGGGGTTTTATTCTTTCTTACAAACAGAAATTTCTATTAGTCTAAAAAAAATGACCAATTATTGCAATTAGAGACTGTGGATTAACCACAAATTAAGTTTGCTTTTCACTTCTACACTTAAAAGAGGATTCATGTTTTTATTTTGTCTGTCCATGTCTTGTACATAAAAATGCCGTAGCAACATAATGCTCTATTCAGAGAAAGCCTGAAAATAAAATTCAATTGTTCAAGAATGATTTGATATGTACATCCAAACAACAGCATCAAGGGTGTTGCAACATTTGTACTGTAGCTATAGTGTTGATACAATTTGTAATGCATTGTAAATATAGTGTGGAGGGTGTTGATACAATCTGTACAGCAATGTAGATATACAGTATGGTTGTAGATATAGTGTGGAGGGTTTTGATAGTTTGTACTGCATTGTAGATAAACAGTGTGGAGAGTGTTGATATGATTTGTACTGCATTATAGGTATACAGTAGGGTTGTAGATATAGTGTGGAGGGTTTTGATAAAATTTGTACTGCATTATAGATATACAGCATGGGGGGGTGTTGATACAATTTGTACAGCATTGGAGATATAGAGTGTGGAGTGTTGATACAATTTGTACAGCATTGGAGATATACAGCATGGAGGGTGCTGATACAATTTGTACAGTATTGGAGATGTACAGTGTGAAGGGTGTTGATACAATTTGTACAGCTTTGTACATATAGTCTGATGGGTGTTGATACAACTTGCAGTGCATTGTAGATATACAGTGTGGAAGATGCCAATACAATTTGTACTGCTATGTATTGTGATGTTATTCACTACTCAATTTCATTTTTACCCCATTTTAACTATTTAAACATTTATGTCAAATTCAAGTCTAGATATAGTTAATACATTTCTAAAATAAAAATGTATTGCTATAGTAAAATTATTTTGACAGCCATAGTATAAAATATTTAACAACATTTCTTCCAGTACTTCATACCTATGAAAATCTTTAATTGCCCACCTAGCTAGGGAACTTACCAGGTAATGATTTCATCACCGTTTTATGTAGTAAAACATTTAAAAACACAACCCTATATAAATGATCACACTTTATGTCAACTGAACCTTTTTTTCTAGACTGATAAAATATCTTTCAAACAATAAAACTATAAAATAGGATGCAGTGTCTCTTGCTTGTAATCAAACTCGTATAAGACTCTGGCAATATGAACCCATACACGACGATCTTTGATGGTGGATGTGAAAAAATGTCTCAGAATCAAGACAGGTAACAAGTTCAGCAGATCATATACAAATTCTCACTGATCTCATTAATTACATAACATGTTTAAGATAAGGATGAGATAAAATAAAGTTCAGCCAATCAGATTACATCATAAATATGTGTTGACTCTGCTCATAAGCAGACTTATCTAAATATTAAACTATTTAACAAGTTTGATCAAAATTTCACCATATATTCTGTTACTAAAGTTTTGATAAGTTCTGCTAGTCACATTATAAATATTCTAGAATCTTGCTTATAATCATATATAACCAAAGTCTTGATGTGATAAACCTACACCACTCCCTCAATAACTCGCACCTGGATAACTTGCGAACCCACTTACAATGCGGTGTCCGGCATGGCTTCCGATTTTTTCCAAAGAAAATATATTTTAAAATGTGTTGAACATGAAAAAATTGCGATAAGAATTATTAACTTGAACCTTGATACATATCGTATTGTATGTAAATTTTTGTACGTGAAAAATAATTATTAATCATTAATTTTTGTAAACACAAAATGGAAATATGGTATTTTTGATCTTTTTGCAAACGTATATCTTCTTAGTTGAAATTTTATGTCAGATAATTTATTCAATTATTCAAATAATACAAAGTGATATGTACAAATGATTATGATACATTTAAATAATTATTATTTTGATAACTGAACTGTTGTTGGAAAAATTAAAAGGTACGAAAAAAATACATGAAATATGGTAACTCATATCATCGGAAATGGTGATTATTGCCGTAAAGATAGAATCTATATTATATAATTTGCAAGTTCGAATAAGAGGTCACATATTATGTTTGGGGATGTTTGAGAGAAATAGTTGTCAGTAGTCTGTAAATAAACAGTATAGTGAAACAGACTCAGAGAAAAATTCTGGTAAATGCTAACAGGTCGCAACAGAGAATGAAATAAACACCAATTAAATGTCTTGCTATGTGAAATTCATGTTTTAATCCTTTAAAATCGCTTCAATGTAAACACTAGAATTGCAACATATTCTCTTCTAGGAAAACATGAAAAGAGTTAATCAACCATCACCTGTGAGTACTTCTGTGAGAACCTAATTAAATGCTGGCTTTGTTTTGATCAACAACTTGGTTAAGTGTTTGTTGCAATAAAAAGTCAATTAAAAGATACCTGTGTTGTTTTATCACTTTGAATATGTCTTATGTATCAAATCAAGCAAGGGAAGTACAAATGAAAAAAATCAAGGCATGCCAATAGCAGCATAAGTTCTTGAGGTCATTACTGTTCTCAAAATTCATTTTATTTGACTAGTTGAAAATGGTTTCACACTTTTATGTACTTAACATCACTAAAGTATACCATATCAGTAATGAATCCTAATCAATTGTAAAAGTGACCATGGAGAGCAAAGTTATCTAATTTACCTTATTTTAAATTTGTAGACCCATTAAATTGATGTTGGTAATGGTTAACCCTTGTAAAAAAATTTCTCTTCTACTGCAATTAAATCTACTTATTATTTGATCAACATTGTTTTTTTGAAATGAGTGTCAATCTTTTGTATAAATAAAAAATATACTTTGGATCAAATAATAATACTAGAATTTATCCATTTCAACACAAACATTTGTGATGTAATACACAATGTGTGAAATCGTTCATGTGTTAAGTGAATGGAAACCATGTGGAATGTTTTGATGTTCTCCTCAATGTCCTGTAAGTTATCCTGAAATTAATGTTACTTTGTGAGGAAAAAAGTAAACAAAGTCCGCTATGTAGAAATATTTAATCACAGTTACTCATAGTACGATTATTGAGTATTCAACTTTAATATGCCAACCCAAAACACCCACCAATTTTGCCTGTACGTCCATCCCTTTGTTTGTTGTTTGTTATAGGTCCCTCGATAACTCGCACCCTTGCTTATAATGCGGTCGATGTTTATGGACACTGTTGTGCACAAGTTATCAAGAGAGTGGTGTAGTTACTAAATTTGAACAAATCATATCAAATAAAATAAATCAATATTGAGCGTAACCTGAAACTTAAAAATATATAAGGTCTCAAAATTTCTTGCCATCAACATACTTTGACATTTGCAAAATTTATTAGAGGCAAGAAAAAAAATCATAAAAATGCAATACACAGAACATGCAAGACACAGAATGAAAGAACAGACATGATGAGGCTGAGTTAAATAGCAAGTAACAGTCACAAGAATATTAACAAACATTTCAATTAGAAATAAAAAATAAAAATATAATACCAGGAACTATCTCCTGAAGATAATGGTTTTTTTTAAAAAAAAGTTTCTTCTTTATGTACTTATAACTCTGAAATGGGAGGGGCTGAAGTGGATCATTGGTTCTTTCCGAGGTTTTCCTGGGTTATTTCTCCACCATTTTTATTGGTTTCCCTATAATAATTCTTTAAGATGTCAAGTATTTTTCTTCCCTTTGTTTTGTTGTTTGTAATAGGTCTCTCGATAACTCGCTCCATTGCTTATAACACGGTTAAAATTTTTTACCCTGTTGAGTGCAAGTTATCGAGGGAGTGGTGTATTTACTAACTTTGAACAAATCATATCAAATAAAATAAATCAATCTTGAGTGTAACCTAAAACTTAAAAAGATACAAGGTATCAAAAATTCTTGCCATCAACATACTTTGACATTTGCAAAATTTTTTAGAGGCAAGAAAAAAAAATCAAAATCTAATACACAGAACATGCAGCAAGACACAGAATAAAAGAACAGACATGATGAGGCTGAGTTAAATAGCAAGTAAAAGTCACAAGAATATTAACAAACATTCCAGTTAGAAATAAAAATAAAAATATAATACCAGGAACTATCTCCTGAAGATAATGATTTTTAAAAAAAAAATATGTTCGTTCTTTATGTAATTTTAATTCTGAAATGGGAGGGGCTTAAGTGAATCATTGGTTCTTTCCAAGGTTTTCCTGGGTTCTTCCTCTACCATTTTTATTGGCTGCCATGTATAGCCTATCTTGTGCTGATAACAGGTGTTAAACCCTACAACAACCTGTAATGGAATGGGCAACAGCTTAGTAGCAATGAAAACAACACCTGTTGATACACTTGCTATTTTAGTAAATATACACCATTAAAAACATGTAATTACACAGAACTAAGGATAAATAAGGTTGCAATGGAGTAAAATTTTAAGGTATGCTTTTTTTTGAAAAAGGATTGATACATCTGAAGTTAAAGCCATTATTTGACATCTAAATAAGGACTTATTGAGGACTTATTGAGGACTTATTTGAGGACTTAAAACTATACTACAAAACACAGGGCAATTTTCACTGAGCTGATATGATGATAGCCAATTTCATAAATTTACATAAAGCAAATAAACTTAACCTAAGACAAGAAATTCTAAAAGCACTACCCACCTCCTGTCACCCTCACACCATGGAAGAATTAATAAATCTTTGAAGGAAATGTTCACTCTGCAAAGGCAAGAAACGAAAGGTATTGATGAAACAAAAAACAAAGGTTCTCTTTCAAAATGTGTTTTAATTATGCGACCATTTTTTAAAATATAAATATTCTGACAAAAAGCTTGTACATGGCATAGATTATAACAATCTAAGGTTTGATGCAGAATTGAATACCATGAGACTATATCAAAAAAAGGCATAACCAAGGTTTAAACAATTGTCTACTTGTGCATCATTGCAAAGATAAATGCTCGTAACATAGCAAACATGCACTGATTTCTCTCAAAATATATATAAATTAGGTCAAGACTTAACAGTCCCTTCCCCTTGTGGGGTAAGAATCACTTTTATAAAATATAAGCAATCCCATACCTGTCAACTTTCCTGGTGGGAAAAAAAACTGCAGAGTTTTGGGGTTGTTCCACACCTACCTCCTGATTTCATATTATCTTCCCATTTTTGCACTGAACTCCTGATTTTTACATTTTTCTTCATTAAATAGAATGTTACTTTTAAATATTATTCAAGTCAATTTATGAATGTTTCTAACCTTATAAGAAGACTAAAATCAGAAAATTAACCACAACAAGCAATGTACCAGAAAAATAAAATTGTCAGCAGTTAGTTTCAATCCCGAGAATGATCACTGTGATGCTGTACCTTCTCTATTCCCACCAAAGAAACGTACACAAATAAACACCTGGCATTACTGTACCATATATACAACTTAATTACCAGCATGAAATTAAAAGTAATGTAGAAAAACACCATCCAGTTTATGTGTCCTCCAAAAATTATTCAGAATAAATATGTTATTTAGTAAATAATGTTAAATGCCTTTTAAGTTGAGAAAAAAAAAGGGATACAAAACACTGGGGAAAAAAAAATGTCACATGTACAGCACATGTAGCTTGAGACCAAGCCCTTTTTACAAGACAAATGTGATGATAAGGATTAAATGTGATTAGTTAACACTGGCGTTTTTGCCTATTTAGCCATAGTTGGCATTTTTGCCTATTTAGCCATAGTTGGCATTTTTGCCTATTTAGCCATAGTTGGCATTTTTGCCTATTTAGCCATAGTTGGCATTTTTGCCTATTTAGCCTTAGTTGGCATTTTTGCCTATTTAGCCATAGTTGGCATTTTTGCCTATTTAGCCATAGTTGGCATTTTTGCCTATTTAGCCATAGTTGGCATTTTTGCCTATTTAGCCATAGTTGGCATTTTTGCCTATTTAGCCATAGTTGGCATTTTTGCCTATTTACTTAAGACAAACCTTTAACATTTGTGCAGTTTTGCCACAGCTGACCCGAATATCAAAGAGGCAGAAAAAAGGCATGTTAAAGAAAAGAGAGAAATGGCACGTCCTTTGAGAATTTCATGTGATTGGACTCAAAAGAGCAGTCAGAATTTAGTGAAAATTAAAACATGCCATGAAAAACCTTCCTATTTTAGGTCCAATTTTTTTTTCATTCAATCTCCTTACTTGGATTTTGAAAAGTTGACAGGTATGCAATCCATGTTCACTAAAAATTGACTGTAGAAAGTTCCATCAAATTCCTACATATAGTTTCTGTTTTGCCTTGCAAAAAATCTTCAATATTGGGTTTGGGCTTTCTTCAGCAAGGTAATATGGGGTTATATAATGTTTTAAATGGAAAGACAATTACCTCCAAGATATTTCAGTTACATTTGTTTGAATACAATCAAACAGGAGTTGGAGAAGCTATACTAATTGTGACTATATGAGTGAGAAAATATTTAAAAATTTATTAGCCAAGCTGTTATGATACTTTCATACCAGGAATAATACATTCCTAACTGCTTTAAAACCAATAAAAATTAAAAACAGTTTATAAATAAATAATTTTCACTCCATTAACAACTTGCAAATTTTCTTTTTCTGAATATATGGCTAAAAAAAGGTTGCTTACAATAGGATTATCAACACTTCAACTTCCCTATAATTGGTTAAGTTCAAGGTGCTTAACTTAGACAAAATTGTGACAAAAGTTAAAAACACTAAACATGAAAATAAAACAATTAATTTTTCTTATTTGAACTTCTATCAACAGGATCTGTAATGGATGATACATCTGGAAAACTGAGCCGGTGTCGTTCCTGTCGCAGCCAGGTCTGCAGGCTGCTATTCGGACCCAGCCCCGAATTCTGGACCACTGGCTGGAGCTGCTCCCAGGCTGATTTTCTAAGCTCGTCTTTTTGTCCAATCACGGAAGTTATGGCCTTCATATGCTCTGCATCATCAATGCCACCTACTGTATGTCGACGCTTCTTTCGTCGTTCATGTGGTGCTCTTTTGGCTGAAGGAGGGGGTGAAGTTGAGCGACTTTTTATATAGCACAAATCACGATCACTTCCACTTAATTTTGATGTCATCCGGTTGCATGTTTTGTTTCTATCACCATTTCCAAGTAGCTTCACACTTTGATTTAATTCAGTCTTCTCTGATTTAGAGATTGGACGAACATCTGTCTGTACACTTGGGGATCTAACTTCCCATTTATTTGCTCCACCTTGGAGGGCAGATGGTTTCATGGAGAAGTTACTGCCATGGAAGCTACTATCAGCTAACATAATTGGAGGGGTGGGTGTTGGAACCATAACTGAAGAAACACGACTTTCTGTTTGTGAAAAAATGTCTGATGGATATGTTAGATCACTCACTAAATAGGTACTATAGCCATGACCCAAGAGACTGCTGTCACTATGTACTTGAGTAAGGTATGACGAATTTGTCCCTCTTTCAAAGCGTGTGGCATATCCTATTTTTGCTTCTGGCTTAACTGGAGTCCTATGTAAACTTGGATCTCGAAACTGTTTTTTTGCATCATTACTACCTCCAATTAAATATCCAGCACTATTTCGATTTACTTGTGTAAGGGGCACTTGTGGGGGAAGACGATTTTGGACACTCTCATCTGTAACCTCATTAAGGGCATTATAACTTCCTGTGGTTGATCCATGACACTGCTGATGCGATGAGCCCTGACTCTGGGTCTTTGAGAAGTTCTGCAATTTCTGATCAAATGTTGATGTCAGAGTTGTCAGCAAATCAAAACCCTCTTCAGAATCTGTGGATGCCCAAGACATGCGACTGTCACGTTTTTCTATTGAGTCAATCAAGGAATCTAATGATCCTCTACGTCTTGAACTATTCCTGATTAAGCTGCCATTCGGAAGCCTAATAACTTCTGATGATTCTCGTTTTCCACTCTTTTCATCCCTTTTCCGACTTCCCCGCACATTTCCACGTGGTCTACCAGGACCAGATTGACGAGTGTCAATCATATTTTCTAATGATCCTGTTCTTTTTGAAGTTGCAATTAATGATTCAACACTGGCTTGCTTCGGTTGCCTCCCATTCCTGTCATTGTTACCTCCCTTTGAATTACCAACACTCACAAAATATTTTCCACCAGGCACAGAGTCAGCAGAATGAGGGATGTGATTTGTATATTTGGATTGAGAAATCCATGAGTCTCTTGTCACATGACCAGATGAGTCTCTTGTCATGTGACCAGATGAGTCTCTATAACTACCATCAGTTGGTCTATTGTAATATTCTGGAGTGCTCCATGACAAACTGTCCGGAGCACTTAACAAGTCATCCACACTATGTCGTTCATCAATTTCAATCTCTTGCTGAGTCCGAAGAATATCCTGCTCTATTCGTTGTTTTTCAAGCCTACGTTTTTCATGCTCTAACCGTCGTTTTTCCTCTCTTTCCCGCAGAGCTCTTGCTTCCAATTCAATTCTACGTAAACTTTCCAAGGTTTCTCTGCTTAGTGGCACAGAAGGATGACCATGTGAGATCTCCAGCTCATCATTCTTATCAAACATGGTATCTTCAGAAAAGTGGCGAGAAAATGGTTTGATATATACACCTTGGTTTTCTTTCTCAGCATCTATAAAGTCCCAGTCTGCAAATTCACGATCAGAAAATTCCTGCGATTTTGTCATGCGCTCAGCAATGGAAGGCATTAAAGGTGGCTTTGTGATTTCTGCCGACCTCTGCATTGAACTCAGATTTGGACTGCTATGTGAAGTGGTATCAGATTGCGTTAACTTGAGGGATCGTAGTTTGACTTCCTGATCTATATTTCTCTCACTGTAGGTGGGGCTTGCACCACGATGATCGGTATTGCCTTTTTCCACATGCTCCCCACGAAGTTTACGATTGGCAGCTTCCACAATACTGACGATGATTTCCTTAGGATTAATGGCTGGATGATCTGAAAGAGAACACCTGTATGTGAATAATTACATTCCAAATGCAATATAAAGGCAGCTCTAAGACACACACACACACAGAGCAGTGTCTCACTTAAAAAACAGCTCTATTATTTATTCAATACTAACACAACTTTCAAAAACTTAAATGAGTTTAAAGATGATGTCATTACAAGAAATGATGCACCTAAACATCTTTTTATAGCTACAACAATATGTAAAAACTGCCTAATCACCATGTCATTTTATGTGGACTGTACAAGTTTTGATGACCCATAGTAATTTCTTGCTCTGTAACTCTGCTCAAAGAAGAATACTAATATACTCCATTGGTTTAACAGACTCACTGAAGCACTTCATAAAATAAAAATCAATCACAGTATAATGGCAGAGGTTTAATCCAAGAGACAATAATTAACTGAAGTACTTTGTAAAGTGATCACAGTATACTGAGGTTGTTGTAATGTAAGAGACCATGCCTCACTGAAGTACTTTATAAAGAGTTAATCACAGTATACTGAGGTTGTTGTAATGTAAGAGACCATGCCTCACTGAGGCACTTTAAAGAGTAATCACAGTATACTGAGGTTGTTGTAATGTAAGAGACCATGCCTCACTGAGGCACTTTAAAAAGAGTAATCACAGTATACTGAGGTTGTTGTAATGTGAGACCATGCCTCACTGAGGCACTTTACAAAGAGTAATCACAGTATAGTACACTGTAAAATAACTATTTTATGTAAAATACCAATTTTCATTGATTTCATTGCTGATACCAACCATAAATTAAAAGGTCCAACAAACAAGTGATCTTTCTGTGGAAATATTGGATCCCTTTCCACACCCAATAAACAGTGATCTTTCTGTGGAAACATTGGATTCATTTCTCCACCCAAGAAACAGATCTTTCTGTGGAAATATTGGATCCCTTTCCCCACCCAATAAACAGTAATCTTTCTGTGAAAACACTGGCTCCCTTTCCACACCCAATAAACAGTGATCTTTCTGTGGAAACATTGGATTTATTTCTCCACCCAAGAAACAGTAATCTTTCTGTGAAAACACTGGCTCCCTTTCCACACCCAATAAACAGTAATCTTTATGTGGAAATATTGGATCCCTTTCCCCACCCAATAAACAGTAATCTTTCTGTGGAAATATTGGATCCCTTTCCCCACCCAACAAACAGTAATCTTTCTGTGAAAACACTGGACCTTTTTCCACACCCAAAAAACAATGATCTTTCTGTGAAAACATGGACCCCTTTCCTACCCAATAAAAAGTGATATTTCTGTGGAAACATTGGATCCTTTCCCCACCCAAAAGAGTAATTTTTCTGTGAAAACATTGGCCTCCTTTCTTTCCCACCTAATAAACTATGATATTTCTGTGGAACTACTAGACTCATTTCCCCACCTAATAAACAGTGATCTTTCTTTGGAAACACTGAATCCCCATCCAATCAACAGTTATTTTTCTGTGAAAACACTGGACCCTTTTCTCCAACCAATAAGCTATGATCCTTCTGTTGATCCTTTTCCACACCCAATACACAGTGATCCCTTTCCTCACCCAATAAAGAGTGATCTTTCTGTGGAAACAGTGGACCCCTTTCCCCAATTCAAGGAATAAAATACCAATGAACATGTTATTTTATGTGAAAAAAAGGACCCCTTTCCATAATAGAGATACCAATAAAAATGTGATGTTCTGTGGATAAATAGGATACCTTTTCCCAATAGGTGAAATGAAATACAGTATACTCTTGAAAATTGGCAGCTCTCAGGATTGAAGATTTCAACAATTAGCAAACTCTGCTGATTATCCAACAATCATTAAAATTTCAGGTTCCAACTGGTCGAAGCAATAATCATAACAGTGTGCACATGCTATATTGCTTACCTAAGCATGATAAAATAATAAATGAGGTTTGAGGGACTGCCGATTACCTGGCACCACTAATCATGGCGCGGCAAATTAACGAGTCTACTATACCAATCGACAGGTGACTGCTACAAAAGCATAAAATCTGATGCTTATGACAAATAATGGAATGCACAGTATTTATTACTCAGGACAACACAGGTGATGACATGGTAAGGTTTCTGAGACAGAAAAAAAGGAATGCCAAGGAAAAGCATAAAATATATAATGCTGACTACTATCCATGGCAGGTAATGGCTCTCAGAATCCAACTCAGCACTGCAGAGGATTTCAGAAAGTGTAATAAATGACAATTCTGGCATGACTACCAGTAATGAAGTAACTGCTTAACAGGTCTGTGCCATAACAAATACAGACACAAAAGGAAGATAATGTTTGATGAAGAGATTCTGCATTCAGTGAAATGACTCTTTGATGTTGAATTTGGTGCTACTTTACACAAATTCTGAGAAATACGTTACTAAAGAACAAAAGTTCTGCAAAATAGCCACAATGACCTTGAAACTTAAGTTCTGTCACAATGACCTTGATATTTAAGCCCCAAATCACTAGACCTCTTCCATACACAAAGTGCAAGCTCCCAAATTTTGGTCAATGTAAATAGTCTGGAAATAAAATTATACAAAAAGTTTTCTTTATTTAGTGACCTTGACCTCTCACCCCCCACCAACCAAGACAGGCTTCTTCCTTACCCCAACTACATGTCATACACAAAGTCTGGTCCAGGTGATGAGTGATATAGAACTAATTGCATTGTGCAGAAATGTTTTCTTCTGTAAGTCAGTGACCCTAACTAATAATATTCTTCCTTACCTCAAGCTAGCAAGCTTCATTACATCAAATAATGGAGAAGAATTATTGTGCAGAACCATTTCCTCTTTTTCTTCAGTCACAATGACCTTGAACTTTAACCTTCTGACTCGGAATTGATAGGCTTTCTTCCTCACAAGTACAAATCAACCATGTTATGTCCAGGTATCTGATGTAGAACTAATGTTTCTTTGAAGCCAAAAACCACTTTGTTTCAGTCAGTGATCTTAACCTTTGACCTTTTTACTTCCTTACCCATGCACAAGATATCAAAAACATTTCTTATCTGTTGATGATGGAGAACTTAAGATATTGTGTGGAAATAGTTTTTCTTCTTTAAGTCACAGTGGACTTGACCACTGACCGTTTGACTCCAAATTTGATAGGGTGTTCATTACCCCAGGTGCAAGCTTTCTGTGGACAACTTGACTTCTTATGCATAAACCATTCTTAAGTTTTCAGTGATAGTGATTTTGACCTTTGAACTTTAATCCCTAAATAAACAGCATTACTTTTTATCCCAACTACAGGTAATCCACAAGGTCTGATTGGATGAAAAAATCAAGTTATTGTCTGGCTGAACAAATCAAATTACTGTGCATAAAACAAGTAACAGATAGACGACTGGATGAACAAATCAAGTTACTGTGTGTAAAACAGGTAACAGATAGATGACAGGATGAACAAATCAAGTTACTATGTGTAAAACAGGTAACAGATAGATGACTGAATGAACAAATCAAGTTACTGTGTGTAAAACAGGTAACAGATAGATGAGTGGATGAACATTTCAAGTTACTGTGTGTAAACCAGGTAACAGATAGATGACTGGATGAACAAATCAAGTTACTGTGTGTAAAACAGGTAACAGATAGATGACTAGATTAACAAATTAAGTTAATGTGCATAAAACAGGTAATAGATAGATGACTGGATGAACAAATCAAGTTACTGTGAGTAAAACATGTGATAGACAACTGGATGAATAAATCATGTTACTGTGTGTACAACAGGTAATAGATAGATGACTGGATGAACAAATCAATTTACTGTGTGTAAAACAGGTAACAGATAGATGACTGATTAACAAATCAAGTTACTGTGCATAAAACAGGTAATAGATAGATGACTGGATGAACTGACATCAAAACATACACCCCATCAAATTGTTGAATTACCAAAATGGAAGCCTGGTTTATATTACCTGGATCTTCCCTGGTGCTCCCTGACATAATGGATGTACACTCCGTGGCATCATCATCTGTTGGCACATAATTGTCAACATCCCAAGAGCTAAAGAACCAGTCACTCTGCAATACACAAAAAAGAATCTGTATAATGAAAGCAGTCAAGTTTCCATATTTACTGTTCTGCAGGGAGAACTTAATTGCAATCCTTTACCACAATCAAAACTATTCTTGAAGTTATTAAATAAAGTGTGACATGACAAATGTCAATTTAATTTGAATTTGTGTATAACAAGTGCCATTAATTGACCTTACGCCAGATGACAGATTGCTCCACCTACAAAATCACATGACTTAACCTCTGACAAACATACAGTATTTGGCAAAGAAATATGTTTCAGTTTATGTGATATGTTTATTTAATGTGATTTGTATTATTCTTAAAAATATAAAATTACAAAGTTGCATTAATTATACTACATGTATAGTATTCAACAAATATGTATATAGTTCAAGTTTGTACATTAATAACCTAAGTGTTTTAATTCCGTAAATAGTAACAATTAATTGTAAAGCTGTTTAAGAATTGATTCATATGAAAGGAAATTTGCCCCAAAAGATGCTGATGTATTTAGCATATAATGCTATCCTTTTTTAATTTTATCTGACCTATGCCTTAGAAGTATATAAATTAAAAATTAATAACAAAATCGTAAATAATTACTGTTTAGAAGTATACTGTTGTACATAATAATCTTAAGGTCTGCTATGTTAGTAAGATGGAATTCTGATCAATGATGTCTGTCGATATAAACATGTAGATGCATGTTTAACATATTGGAAGGTAATTATTTGAAACCTTTATTTCGTATTTCTTTATTACTAATTACATTTTTGTGTCACCATCCCTCCTTCAACCCAATAAGAATCTAAAGCATCACTCTAGTGTCTGAAAGATCAAGATGATAAATAATTTATTTTGGAACAAGCCAACATTAAACTGTAAATTTTCAAACTTTAATATAATGCAGCATCGGGTTCACTGTTCCTATACAAAAATAAATAATATATATCAAAGTCCTATAGTTAGGGGGTTCTCCACCTTTAAAAATTAATTGTTACATATATATTTTTCAATTTCAATTTCTTGTTTTTTTTTTAAACTGTCAACGGGACATACTTTTATGCAAACAAACATGTAATTGCCATCAATTGTGTCTTTATTTAGCTGATCGTACATGCGACAAGTTGTTATCCAAAGTTCTGCCTGTATTTTGGAAAAGGAATACATCTAATTCTTCCATTTAAATGATCTGGATATTGACTGTCAGAATTACAAGACCTGTTTTCACTGTTGTCAATCGAGAAATCAACAAATAATTTTTAAAAATTGTAAATGCATATAATGATCACCTCATTGTTGCTACGAGCAGCTTGTTGGAGGAAAATGGCGGACTTAAGCAATGCCTAGAAGTGTGTCTAATTTATGCTCTCTGATTGGTTAATTGATCCAGCATGATTGACATGTGGCAATAGGTCAATTGACTATGAAATCAAGAAAATGGGAGAAAAAAAAGCATAACCTGAATATTTCAATCCTACATATTAAGTTTTGCTTTCAATTAATCATAATTTTCTAAATTCTGCCATTTGCATGTTCTTAAATATTGCTTATTACAATACATAAAAGACATTTAAAATTTAAAATTCAATATATTAAGAATATTTTACATATCCTGGAACATACCTGAATTACGATACTTTGCTGTTATGCATCAAGACTATTTGCTTTATTGGATTCAGTTTATGTGAGTCGTAATTAAACAATCCAAAACCACTGCTGAACAATGTAATGATAGACAAAAATCAATAGCTCACATGACTTTAAGAAACAAGATATAATAATGATTGTTTGTAAAACATTGCACTTTTTCAGTGACCTTGACATGACTTTTAGATCATAAGATGAATCATTCACTTCAACAGACAGAATACAATTTAACGTCAATCAGATATACAGCATTTTAAAATAAAGCAGCCATCCGTACAGCAACATGATGGGTACTGACATAAAGACTAATGCTTTCAGTGATCTTACACCAGTCTAGCATGTCTGTCATTAATGTCATCACACTGTCATCTAACAGCCTGATGACTTCCAGTATGAGTACTGGCATACAGAATAATGTTCTCAGTGATCTTACACCATTCTGATATGTCCAACATTAGTGTCACTATGCTGTCATCTAACAACATGCTGATATCCAGTATGAGTACTCACATGTAGAATAATGCTCTCAATGATCTTACACCAGTCTAGCATGTCTGTCATTAATGTCATTACACTGTCATCTAACAGCCTGATGACTTCCAGTATGAGTACTGGCATACAGAATAATGTTCTCAGTCATCTTACACCATTCTGATATGTCCAACATTAGTGTCACTATGCTGTCATCTAACAACATGCTGATATCCAGTATGAGTACTCACATGTAGAATAATGCTTTCAATGATCTTACACCGGTCTGACATGTCTGTCATTAGTGTCATCACACTGTCATCTGTCTTGTGGATTAGAGTAGGTCCAAACACTATGGCCAGGTTCTTGGCTTCCATCTGTAATTAAACAATTTGATATTTAAGCAATTATAACTGTAAAACTATAAGAAAATGTTGCATATGCAATGGGTTGTATTACATATAAATTTGGCTTCATTCTGGAAAAAGTAATTTTATTGAGGTATTTATAAAAAAATATCTCTAAAGTGAAACTTAATTTTTCTATTATAATATTTGTGTACTCAATGAGACCAATATAATACCTGTGTACTCAATGCAATGGATTTAATACCTGTATACTCCATGGTATGGATATAAATCCTGTATACTCTATAGTATGGATATAATACATGTATACTCCTTGGTATAAATATAATACCTGTATACTCTATGGTATGAATATAATACATGTATACTCCTTGGTATGAATATAATACCTGTATACTACATGGTATGAATATAAAACCTGTATACTCTATGGTATGGATATAAAACCTGTATACTCCATGTATGGATATAAAACCTGTATACTCCATGTGGATATAATACCTGTATACTCCATAGTATGGATACAATACATGTATACTCCATGTATGGATATAATACCAGTCCATGGCAACAACAGAGTACATCACCTTATAGTGAGACTGCCTTATAGAGTAAAATAACAGTACTCATAAAACTCATGGTTCATGGCACCTACATTAAACTGCCTTATAGTGAGAATATCTTATAATGAAGTATATTATATAGTACTCCCTCTTTATAATACAGTCAATGTCAACTACATTATACTGCCTTATAGTGAGAATACCTTATAATGAAGTATATAATACAGTTCTCCATCATTTTAGCAGATCATGGCATCTATGTTATATTGCCTTAAGTTATAGTAAGAATATCTTATAATGAATTATGACACAGTACACCCTCATCATGGCAACTACATTATACTGCCTTATAGTGAGAATACCTTATAATGAAGTATATAATACAGTTCTCCATCATTTTAGCAGATCATGGCATCTATGTTATATTGCCTTAAGTTATAGTAAGAATATCTTATAATGAATTATGACACAGTGCATCCTCATCATGGCAACTACATTATACTGCCTTATAGTGAGAATATCTAATAAAGTACATGATACAATACTCCTCAAAATAACACATCCATGGAAACCACAAAACAATGCCTTTTAGTGAGAATACATTATAATGAAGTACAATGTAAGTACTCCCTCCTTATATTACTGTCCTTGGGAGCCAGAAGATATTGCCTTATAGTTATAAACCTTACAATGAAATACACAATACAGTACTCCCTTGCTTCAACATTCATGGGACTCGTAGAGTATACCTTATAGTGAGAACACCTTATAATGAAGTACATGATACAAGACTTTCTTACTACAACAATGTCCATGGGAGTCACTGAGTATACCTTTTAGTGAGAACACCTTATAATGAAGTATGATACAATACTCCCTTGCTATAACAATGTTCATGGGAGTCAATGAGTATACATTGTAGTGAGAACACCTTATAATGAAGTACAAGATACAATACTCCCTTGGTATAACAATGTCCATGGGAGCTAAGTAAACCCAGAGTGAGAACACCTTATAATGAAGTACATGATACAATACTCCCTTGCTATAACAATGTCCATGGAGGCCACTGAGTATACCTTATAGTGAGAACACCTTATAATGAAGTACATCCTTAAGCCATCAAGTATATTGCCTTATAGTGTACAATATTTAACATACAATTATAGTAATGCATACTAAAAGGGAGTCCATAATCTGGCATTTTATAACATGAATCACTATAATGAAAGTTATTACAGTGAGGGACTGCTGTATCATTGTTTTATTTTATCTGAAATGTTTTATAAAAGCATCACTAACAGGGTTCCTGCAGACTTAACAAAAACAAATTCCATGACTTTTCCAAAACTTTTCCAGGGCCATTTCATAAAACTCAAGGACCGCGCTATCATGCATTGTCAAGTAAATGAACATAAAGAATGACACCTTCAATCTAAAATAACAAATAAGTTAAAAACAAATATCTTTAATATATACATTTTAAATTTACCTGGGCTAGCACACTTTGACTTAATGTAGTACATGTCATAATCCAATGATCAATGTAATTTGTAAATTTGTACTCAAAAGAAAAAAGGAAACAATTCTATGTAGTCTTTGTATGTGTTCCTATTTACAATATTAACAAAACACATTACTTTCCAGTTGTTTTCTTTCATTTAGTGAACTACACCAGAAATCATGTGATACTTCCATTAGGGAAACTTGTTATATGAATTGAAACCATTTATCGATTGTAATTTTATCATTTTATTTAATTGGTTCTCGGTGCTCTATGAAATTTGAAGTAATTAATTTCTTTAACTCCATTGTCACAAATTCCAGGACTTTTCCAAAACTTTGCAAGGTTTTGACAAATTCCATAACTTTTCAAGGCCCTTGAAATTTACTTTTTAAATTCCAAAACTTTTCCAGGATTCCATGACCTGCAGGAACCCTGTACTAATAACCCGGTGACTATCACCTCCTGGTTATAACTTAAGGAAGAGTGTTCCAGAATTAATTGTAATTGCCTGATGACAAAAACATGCCCTGTACATGTAGAGACATTATAAGGAGCTTAAGAAATATAAGCAATAAAAATCATTCAGAAACCATTCATGCTGATATTACTAATATCAAGAAAGTAAGAACCATATTTCCCTTTTCCATTAATATAAACTGTATACAAACTTAATGCTTAGTAATTAATTATTAAATTTTTAATCTGTTCTTTTTTAAAACCAAAAATGTCTGAAATAGACCTTACTTTGTTGACATCCCCATACTGAGCCACTTTATTGAGATGTTTTGCCAGGATTCGGAAAGTCTCAAAGTTGTGCTCCGGCAGCTCATGGAGCAAGCGTTTTATCTTCAGCATCCGTCTCTCTGTGTCTTGCATCCGATTGGCATCGATGAATGATTGGTAAAGCTCTGTATAGAACAAAAATGAAATAACATCATGAAGGCACTTCTGAAAGTCGAGTGTAACGGGTATGGCTGTTAAGATTGCACGGAAGTATAGGGTGTAGTAGTATAACATGAGGGGTGTAGTAGTATATTATGAGAGGTGTAGAAGTATATTATAAGAGTACAGAAGTACATTATGAGATTGTAGAAGTATATTATAAGAGTACAGTAGTATATTATGAGAGGTGTAGAAGTATATTATAAGAGTACAGAAGTATATTATGAGAGTTGTAGAAGTATATTATGAGGGGTGTAGAAGTATATTATAAGAGTACAGAAGTATATTATGAGAGGTGTAGAAGTATATTATAAGAGTACAGAAGTATATTATGAGAGGTGTAGAAGTATATTATGAGAGGGGTAGAAGTATATTATAAGAGTACAGAAGTATATTATGAGATGTGAAGAAGTATATTATGAGAGGTGTAGAAGTATATTTTAAGAGTACAGAAGTATATTATGAGAGGTGTAGAAGTATATTATAAGAGTACAGAAGTATATTATGAGAGGTGTAGAAGTATATTATGAGAGGTGTAGAAGTATATTAAAGAGTACAGAAATATATTATGAGAGGTGTAGAAGTATATTATAAGAGTACAGGAGTATATTATGAGGGGTATAGAAGTATATTATAAGAGTACAGAAGTATATTATGAGAGGTATAGAAGTATATTATGAGATGTGTAGAAGTATATTATAAGAGTACAGAAGTATATTATGAGGGGTATAGAAGTATATTATAAGAGTACAGAAGTATATTATGAGAGGTGTAGAAGTATATTATGAGAGGTGTAGAAGTATATTATGAGATGTGTAGAAGTATTTTATAAGAGTACAGAAGTATATTATGAGAGTACAGAAGTATATTATGAGAGGTGTAGAAGTATATTATAAGAGTACAGAAGTATATTATAAGAGTACAGAAGTATATTATGAGGGGTGTAGTAGTATAGCATGAGAGGTGTAGAAGTACATTATCAGAGTACAGAAGTATATTATAAGAGTACAGAAGTATATTATGAGAGTTGTAGAAGTATATTATGAGAGGTGTAGAAGTATTTTATAAGAGTACAGAAGTATATTATGAGGGGTGTAGAAGTATAGTACAAGGGTGTAGATGCTTAACATTGTTCTACAAAGAGAAATGTCTTTTACTCCCTCATTTTAACTCTGAACTGATTTCTTTTACTAGGGTATCCATTTTCCAAACTGAAAACTAGCAATCTAGTATAGATTTTTCATGTAAAAATCTGTTCTGTTTACAACTATAATGGTTTAAAACCTATTACAAAGATTACCAAAAAGTGTTTGTGCACCTGTGTAATTAAAATTCAAATGTAGCTTTAAATTGTTTTTTTTTAGTGATATTGCAATGATGTCTATAATGTGGCAGTTGATAGTGATGTCTAGCATTTTCCTGACAACAGATCAACCAGTCCTAATACTAACCTCTTAATGCTAATGCCGGCAAAGGCAGATAAGATGTTATTACAGTAGAACCCCGCTATAATGCGCCCCGCATTAACGAGAATTCGGATATAACGCGGTCGTAGCATGGCTCCCAAAATTTCGTATATTCATTCACACATGGAAATTTTTTTTAAAGAAAAGTAAAAAAAAAAAAAAAACCACAAGAAATTAACTTCATTTTGGGCATGAGATTAGTTGTGACTTTTAAAATATTTTCGTGGCATGGTTCCTGAAATTTGAAATTCATTTACGTGTATTTTTATGGGACCATGAAAATATTTGTTTAACGTACGAGAAATAGTGTGTAAAACGTTTATTATAATTTGGTGGAAAAATTTGCGTATTGCTTTTAATAATAAACGATCGGAACTTAACAATTTATCCAGGTTCTTTAAGTGATTTTGGAGAAGTGATCGTGTACGAATTCTAAAATAATACGATATATATAATGTACGAGAAATAGTGTACAATGCTTAACTTCCGAAATTTATCAATTTGAACAAGTTGTGGTGAAGCTCCGTATTCCACTCTAGAAGAGAAAACTGGTTTCAGTAGGTTTTTGAATTGTTAAGCCAAAGTAAACATTATCGGAAGAGTTACTTATTATGGATCCCTGAGTAAAGCCAGTAAATCGTCTTTGTGATTGTCTTCTGTGAATTCTGTAGACAGTCGTTGCTCAAACAATAGCCGACATGGGCTTCTTATGTAGCTGCAATCACAGCCAAGCCGCAGACCAAGCGGTGGTTGATACAAGAGTCGCACAATTTAATAAATATCAAAAGACGAAAGCCGCCGACATGTATACTGTGCTTGGCATTGTGGTCAAATAACAAACAGTTCAAAGTAAATAATATCCACTTTATTATCTGTAAATTAAAAGGGCTTGAAATTGTACATCCATTTGGCTTAATTTTGTTTTAAATAAAAAGTGATTCATAACCATTGCAGGCCTTCATTACTTAGTTATCGAGCTTTATCTGTGTACGTTGTTTGCTTATATATAAAATTTTTTTTACTGTTATGGAAAAGCAAGTTCAAAAACGCAAGTCGTTTTCTGCTAAAGAGAAACTGTATGCCCTAGATCAACTAAAGAAGGGCAAACAAAAAACTCAGCTTGAAGATGACATACGTTTAGCAGAAGAAGCACTCAAAAAAATATGAGCACAGACATTATGATATCCTTAACTTGTATTCAGTAGATGACATCTGCCCTATATATGAACACATATCAGATGACGAAATTTTTACAAATGTCAGGAGGAAGAATGAAGCTGCACAATCAAAACCTGAAACCAGTGATGATAATGATAACGATGATGATGGCACACCAACTCCCCCCACCAAAAGTGTCTGAAGCAGTAGTATATTTAGAAGCAAGTTTAAGGTGTCTGGAAACACAAGATGTTGACAGCGTCAAGTCTTTCAATCAAGAAACACTCTTGACTTTGCTAGAACCCAACAGTTCGCAGCAAAGAAGCAAACGTCATTGAATATATTTTTCAAGAAATGATGAAATTTAAATTTGGGACCACACTGACTTTGCACTTTGGGCAACGATTAATTGAGCAGTTTTCACATGCTTCTTTTGATGTTCACAAAATCTGAAATAAAAGTTATTTGCACGCTGAAATCATGCTTTGATTGTTAATTATTCTTGCAGTTGTCGCATATGATAAAATTTTAGTGGTATGAAATTTGTACAGACACCGTATGTAGACCCAGGAAAAGCTGCATGCAATGACTGTATGATATCAGACGGCAAGTAAATGGTTTCAATAGTTTGTTCATCCTATATTTTACACGATGAATTCAGACTATTACAAAATTATTGAATATTTAAATCTGTACAATTTTCAATGAATTTACATCCATTTTGGATGAACTGTATGCCACGACGGCACAGTAGCATACAGTGTTGATACACTTTTCATGATATAGCGATAGTCTGGTATTTTCGGTCAATCTGTATTATCGTTCAAACAAATAAAAAATAGTAAATGTTTTTAATGCACAGTAATAATCTATAAATATCTTAGCCATTGATTATTTTGAATATATCTTAATTAATGCAATCCAGTTAATATTCATCTG
The DNA here is from genome assembly GCA_016746295.1 of Potamilus streckersoni. Classification (NCBI taxonomy): domain Eukaryota; kingdom Metazoa; phylum Mollusca; class Bivalvia; order Unionida; family Unionidae; genus Potamilus; species Potamilus streckersoni. The sequence continues at coordinate 7,654,568 of JAEAOA010000745.1, read as the reverse complement.
ATGATAAGCACTTTTGATCATGGTACATGTATACACGTACATGTATATGTTCTCGGAAAAAAAGTTAAATATTGTAAACCCCGCATTAACGCGACCCCGCTTTTAACACAATTCAATTTTATGGACCCCGATCCTCGTGTTATAGCGGGGTTCCACTGTATCATTTTATATCTTTAGTACGACTTGGCTTGGCCGGGGTTCGACCTCCCACAACCTAGGTGGATGCTCTAACCACTTAGATCCATGGCACAGTTTAATACAGGTATACAGAAGACACTAATCCCTGATAGTGTCCCATGGCACAGTGAAGTACAGGTATATAGCTAGGACTAATGCATGATACTGTGTCCCCATGCACAGCTTAGTACAGAAAAGAGTTAAGATGGAGTTTATGTGACAAAATCCATAAAAGGCACATCAAGGTCTACAATTCAGTGTGCACAATAAATTGCATGAAAATATGTTGCACTGTTATTGAGGTGGCGCTCACCAGTTATTATGTACTTTTGAGAGAGTGATGTATGTAAGGTGAAGTTGTTTGCATTTTAAACATGCACAGTGGAGAGAATGTTGGCATACCTATATAATACTTTCATGTAATGTGGATGAAATTTCTTTGGATATTGTACTTTTGGAAATTTAAAATGAGCTTAGGACACTGCGAACTAAAATGACTGCTCCCTTGTGCTCCAAAAATCAACCAAAATTTGTCTAAAGTACACTATTCTTGGCAGCTATTAAAATATGGAAAATGAATTTTGCCAAACTAGATAATACCAGCTTCTAAAAGTGCAATTACTGAATTACCAAATACATAAAATGTAAAAAAAAGTTATCGGCTCTTTTTTTTTACAATTTACCTCTGAAGTTCGAGAAGTGAAAATGAGCAAGTAGAGCTAGCACTTTTTTGAAAGGTACACATCTGCAGTAAGGTCAAGCTGTATACTCTCTAACCCATATTACACCCATCAATCATACATCAAAATAAAGGGAATGAAAGGTACTTTGAACAATACCTAAGATATACAAAGTCTCTTTTAAAACACCAGTATAACTAGTGAGGAAACCCGGGGAAACTCTTTTTTCTTTAAAATTTTAACCCTATGCTAAATACGAAACTGTAGAGCGCCACCTGAACTGTACCACTTACATGCAGCATCCTATCTGAAGAGACCAGTTTAACTGTCAAGGGCTGTAACTATGCTTGCTGAAATGATTTATCCTGATGTGAAATGTAAATGATTCAAAAAGGGCAGTAACTCTGTAATAACAAACTTTTAAAAAAACAAATTTCAAAAGGCACATCTTCATGTGATAGATAATTCACCTAACAGCTGCATTCAATTATCTGCAAGTGTTGTGTGCATTATCTACTGACATGAGTGGTAAAGAGCAGAGCCAGAAACAGAAGTTAGAAGAATGGGAAATGAGCGGGTAAACAGCGAATCTCACCATCAGGTATGAGAGGTTCGGGAAGGGTCCTGAAGAAAGACTTAAGGAGGCTGCTGATCACATTGACATCTGACCACTTCTCATGGTCTAGGTTCATCTTATCTACACCCTGAAATACAAAGCATACATACAGTTATCTTAAAATACACAGCACACATATCATTGTCTTGAATAATCAGCTAATATTACTCTACAACTGGAACAATCAGATGTTAATCTGAAAATGCCATACTAGAATCAAATTATAGGCAGCATCTCTCACTTCATCCATCCACTTATCCATCCATCCATCTACTTTGAAATGCTTTCTTTATGTTGTTATCAATTTTCATGTTAACCATGAAAATTGGTACCCCATAAAACTTGGTATCCACAAAAACCCATGAAACTTGTTACTCCATTAAAATTTGTAATCCATAAAATCTGGCTCTCCATGAACATCAGTACCTTTTAAAAAATAATGAATTCATGTTATCAGGGATTTTCAGGTATATCAGGTATAGTGCTGAGGCCTGTAATTTTAGGAAAAGATCAAATAGCAGAAATTTGTTTAAATTGAAATTTTTGCATCATTTAAAATCTGGACTGAAGCCAATGCCAAATATTCTGGGAATGAATCTTAACTGTTGTCCTGTGGACCTTTAACATAAAAAATAATCCCTGATCCATCATAAATGCACTGACTTTATAATTAAAAGAAACCATTAGACAATGAACAAACAAAAACCCATGGCTACTACCTTGTTAACTTCCTCCTGTATGGTAGTGACTGCAGCCTTGTTACCAGGAATTCTGTACACACCAGTCATCTCCAGTCCCTTTGCCTCCACGATCTGGATACAGAGGTCTACTATCAGTGGCACATACTGAAATAAAAAAACATGGAGAATAATAATACTGTACTCAAATCTTGAGCTTCATTGTTTTAAAAAATAGTATTCCTGATGAATTCCTAACTGGAAAAGTCAACATCTGGTTACCTGTAACCATCCCTATTTGTAACAATGCACTTAAAAATTGCATACCTCACAAGAACTGTAATTTTCTGAGTGGGAAAACAACTCTCATAAACTTACCATTTTTTTTTTAAATTACTGTTCCAGCCCTGGGAATCCAAAGTCACAATTGAGCCACAAATCTGCTGCCTATTTTCAAATTCTAAAGTTTATGTATTTTCTCTTTATACATATATTCTGATAGTTTTGAAAAAATTTGCCATTTTTGTTTTTACCCTTTGGTTGGATAAAGCTAATATGATATATACTTTGTTAATTTTATTGTGACCTAAATCAAATTTAAAATCTAAAACTGTTGTGTTTTTAAAAAGAATTTTATTGTTGATCATAAATTTCTAAACTTTCATAACAGATACAAAATCGAGACAAAAGCAATCATCAAAATTACTTCTGCAGAAAAAAGATTTTTTTCCTTCATTAATATTTTGCAAATGTTTAATTTTGGAGAAACAATGCAATATTTTGTAAAATGCTGTCAGTTTATGAATAACTTGACAGAGGCTGCATTAGGCTTTCTGGTGGTACAGAGTACTGAGGCCTTGTGTCTCTTAAACAAGGCATTTAACCATTCCAGTCCAATAAAGCCGTCATTGATTTCCTTAACATTTACTTAAATATATATTTTTATAGTACAGTCACACTATGTTTAGTCCATAAATTAAACAATGAGAAGTTAAAGAAAAAATACTGATATCAATACAATAAATAAGCACAAGGCATGTAAACAAAACTCTGCCCCTTTCAACCATTGTTTTAAACATTCGTTTGCCTCCAATCACACAAGGCTTGAATATTCACACATCAATTCAACAGACATTTATGTACTCATGCATAGCTCTCAAACAACCATGTCTCAAATATAATTCTTTTTTTAGTACTACTCCTTAAAACGGCTATCGTCATCCATGCATGAGACGAAGCTGATTCTATCACTGATTTAATTTAGTAAAGGGTATTAAAGCTCCTACCTGACTTGGTACCAATACACAAAAGAAGCATATACAGAACACGTATTTTCTTGTTTTTATCAACTTTTCATTGTTTTACAAATGGAATGATAAACAGCATTGCCTGCACCAAGTCATATATGAACATTAGTGTCTGTTGAATCTATGTGTACTTTTCTTCAATCTCAAAACAAAAACTGTTCACGGTATAAATATCAATTTGGGAGGATAACATCTTATCTGGATATCAGTATTTCTTTTCTAATTTATTTCAATGAAAAAAGATAAAAATCCTGTGCATAACATGTACCTTCCCACATGTGTGGAATATTCATTTTTCACATTCCTACCAACAAAAATGATTTTACAGGTGGAATTCCCTCTAGAAAATCCTTATCTAACATTATATATCAAAATAGCTTTTTGAAATGCCAAGATTTTACTCTCATCAGCCTGTATGACATCACATACATGAGATCAAACTGTTAGCTCTTTTATATTAGTTTAAGACAAACCACCTTTCCAACTTTACAACAAAGTAAACCAAATCCCATGTGCTCTTTCTGAAGATACAAAAATTTCAAATTGGTATTTTATCCTTTTAATGCTGTAACTGTACCAATTGGTAGACATTTTAATGCATTGGACTGTTACCAATATACTGACATTTTAATGCATGGACTGTACCAACAGGAAGACATTTTAATGCATTGGACTGTACCAACAGGCAGACATTTTAATGCATTGACTGTACCAATATACTGACATTTTAATGCATGAACTGTGCCAATAGACAGACATTTTAATGCATTGACTGTACCAATATACTGACATTTTAATGCATTGACTGTACCAATATACTGACATTTTAATGCATTGACTGTACCAATATACTGACATTTTAATGCATGGACTGTACCAACAGGCAGACATTTTAATGCATTGACTGTACCAATATACTGACATTTTAATGCATGGACTGTACCAACAGGCAGACATTTTAATGCATGGACTGTACCAACAGGCAGACATTTTAATGCATGGACTGTACCAACAGGCAGACATTTTAATGCATGGACTGTACCAATATACTGACATTTTAATGCATGGACTGTACCAACAGGCAGACATTTTAATGCATGGACTGTACCAATATACTGACATTTTAATGCATGGACTGTACCAACAGGCAGACATTTTAATGCATTGGACTGTTACCAATATACTGACATTTTAATGCATGAACTGTACCAACAGGCAGACATTTTAATGCATTGATTGTACCAACAGGCAGACATTTTAATGCATGGACTGTACCAACAGGCAGACATTTTAATGCATGGACTGTACCAACAGGCAGACATTTTAATGCATGGACTGTACCAACAGGCAGACATTTTAATGCATGGACTGTACCAACAGGCAGACATTTTAATGCATGGACTGTACCAATATACTGACATTTTAATGCATGGACTGTACCAACAGGCAGACATTTTAATGCCTGGACTGTACCAACAGGCAGACATTTTAATGCATGGACTGTACCAATAGACTGACATTTTAATGCATGGACTGTACCAACAGGAAGACATTTTAATGTATGGACTGTACCAACAGGCAGACATTTTAATGCATGGACTGTACCAATATACTGACATTTTAATGCATGGACTGTACCAACAGGCAGACATTTTAATGCATTGGACTGTTACCAATATACTGACATTTTAATGCATGGACTGTACCAACAGGCAGACATTTTAATGCATGGACTGTACCAACAGGCAGACATTTTAATGCATGGACTGTACCAACAGGCAGACATTTTAATGCATGGACTGTACCAACAAGCAGACATTTTAATGCATGGACTGTTACCAATATACTGACATTTTAATGCATGGACTGTGCCAATAGACAGACATTTTAATAACTGGACTGTACCAACAGGCAGACATTTTAATGCATGGACTGTACCAACAGGCAGACATTTTAATGCATGGAATGTACCAACAGGCAGACATTTTAATGCATGGACTGTACCAACAGGCAGACATTTACATGCATGGACTGTACCAATATACTGACATTTTAATGCCTGGACTGTACCAACAGGCAGACATTTTAAAGTATGGACTGTACCAATATACTGACATTTTAATGCATGGACTGTACCAACAGGCAGACATTTTAATGCATGGACTGTGCAAATAAATAGACATTTTAATGCATGGACTGTACCAACAAGCAGACATTTTAATGCCTGGACTGTACCAACAGGCAGATATTTTAATGCATGGACTGTACCAATATACTGACATTTTAATGCATGGACTGTACCAACAGGCAGACATTTTAATGCATTGACTGTACCAACAGGCAGACATTTTAATGCATGGACTGTACCAACAGGCAAACAGTTTAATGCATGGAATGTACCAACAGGCAGACATTTTAATGCATGGAATGTACCAACAGGCAGACATTTTAATGCATGGACTGTACCGACAGGCAGACATTTTAATGCATGGACTGTACCAATATACTGACATTTTAATGCCTGGACTGTACCAACAGGCAGACATTTTAAAGTATGGACTGTGCCAATAAACAGACATTTTAATGCATGGACTGTACCAACAGGCAGACATTTTAATGCCTGGACTGTACCAACAGGCAGATATTTTAATGCATGGACTGCACCAATATACTGACATTTTAATGCCTGGACTGTACCAACAGGCAGACATTTTAATGCATGGTCTGTACCAATATACTGACATTTTAATGCATGGACTGTACCAACAGGCAGACATTTTAATGCCTGGACTGTACCAATAGACAGACATTTTAATGCATGGACTGTACCAACAGGCAGACATTTTAATGCATGGAATATAGCAACAGGCAGACATTTTAATGCATGGACTGTACCAACAGGCAGACATTTTAATGCATGGACTGTACCAACAGGCAGATATTTTAATGCATGGACTGTACCAATATACTGACATTTTAATGCATGGACTGTACCAACAGGCAGACATTTTAAAGCATTGACTGTATCAATATACTGACATTTAAATGCATGGACTATACCAACAGGCAGACATTTTAATGCATTGACTGTACCAATATACTGACATTTTAATGCCTGGACTGTACCAACAGGCAGACTTTTAATGCATGGACTGTACCAATATGCAGACATCTTGATTAAAAACTCATACTTTTGACCTGTGGAATGTGACAAAATATGTATTAGTGTATAACTGGAAATTACCACCCATGGACTCATAATGTCTAGGCAAGAATTCATTAAAAGTTCATTTCAGGTAATAAATTATGACTCTTCAGGTAAGATTCCCTATCCCACATCAGTATGTGTGATCGATTCTATTACATGAGTTGATGTTACACTGTGATGCAGCCCATCAATGGTTGAGCCACACACTCTTTGTCACTTCAAGTCTTAGAACACTGGATATGTTCCATCCTTTACAGTCATATATTAACTCAGGATAGTTGAACCAACTGCTTAGAACTTGAAAAAAGCTAGAAAAAAATGGGGTAAAAAAATTAAGCTAATAATACAAAAGGTTCCTTGGAATGCAGAGTCTCGTCTATCAATAGAGTTATACCAATGTGGTTTTCTGGTGAGACAGGAACCCGAACCCACAGCATACTAGAGTACACAGTGAATGGTGTTATCATGATGTGGTTTTCTAGTGAGACAGGAACCCACATCATACCAGGGTACACCGTGTATGGTGTTATCATGATGTGGTTTTGTGGTGAGACAGGAACCCACAGCATACCAGGGTACACCGTGTATGGTGTTTTCATGACATGGTTTTCTGGTGAGACAGGAACCCACAGCATACCAGGGTACACCGTGTATGGTGTTATCAAGATTCAGCTGAGTGTACACATTGGGTTTAACAGCACGCAAGCACAATTCTATCTGTTTATATCAGCAATGTGTGTGCTGGGTTTAATGACATACAAAAACAATTCTGGCTCTTGGGCTATATCATCTGAGTGTGTGTATTGGGTTTAATGGGATGTCAACACAATTCTATCTGGCTGTATCAGCTCTGTGTGTGCATAGAGGGTTTATTAGGATTTTTAAAAAAAATAATATTTAACCAAATAAGAGATTTGTTATTAAAGGAAGTGAATTTCATGTTGCCGATTCCGAATTTTCAGGCACTATCTAGTGCATGGGGCAATAAAATGAGTAATATATCAAAGTTTTGTTAACTAATGTTTATATTGTTCCTGTTCAACATCTGCCCACACATTACAAGCTTTTGCAAGTTATCCATGTGTGTTAAAATGAAGGGTGGTTAATAACTTTGTGAGGAAGGATAATACTAGTCCTAAAGTGGCATAAAGTCCTAGAGTGGCATAAAATCCTGAATAGAAAGTGACACATTTTCTGGTAGTTTAATAATTAGGTATATCAATGTTTTCTTTTTTGTTACAACTACTTGTACCTCAATTAAATGTTTTATATTAAATTTCACAAATATACAGTGGCCAAATTTAAATTTTGGGGAAAAATGTCCTGCAAGTCATTCAACTTTTAGCACACACTGAATGTACACACAATGGTCTCATTTAAAGGTATGTCAAGACAATAATGACTATACAGTGCTGATTAAAAATAGCTAATATTGATGACATAAATGTTCATTTAAAGAAACTTTAAATTTTAACATCAAAAACACTTAAAAGCAATACCAATTACAGGGGAGACAACTCCAAAAACACTTTACCTCATTATTTGGGGATGGAGTACAGTATTCCAGAGGTACTCCAAACATTCCAGTCTTCTCAGGCTGTACACATGTGCTTTGGCCGGAACCCAGCTTACGTATACTCTTAAATTTGCCCTTCCAAGTCTTTGCCTTACTCTCATCTGTGTCATAAAAAAGATTACACAATATAACCCAAAATTTGTTTATAATTCATAGATAATATAATCAACAGAACTTAATACAGTACTTTGTTACCTTCCAAATCTGTTATTATCAAGTCATGTGGTATCATCTATCAAATGTTGCCAATGGTTGTAACTATATTATGGTAATATTGGAGATTAAGACTGAAATGAATTATTCTTTCAACTGAATTATTTGTATAAAATTAGTTTTGATTCAGACTTTTGGAAAGAAATTGATAATATAAAGCTGATACCATAAAAAATATAATTTGAATATATAGATGGAAAAAATAGTCAAAGAGTTTTCTTTTATGCTTAATTGAAAGAAGTTAATTTTGATTTAAATTTAAATTATATATTCTTAACTCGAATCAAGCTGGCATATTCAAGTTTGACTGGATAAAATTGCTTATGAGCTGTATTTAATGTAGCAGACATACTCAAAATTAAGTGGCTAAAATTGTTTTTATGCTGTAATGAATCTATCTGGCATATTCAGGTTCGCCTGACTGAAATTGCTTGAGCTGTATTAACTGTAAAAGGCATATTTAAATTTTTGACAGGCTAAAATTGCTTACAAATTGTATTGAATCTAGTGGGCATATTCAAGTTTAACTGGCTAAAACTTCAAAAAAACCATAAAGTAAAAAAAAAGTTTCCATCCCTGTTTCTCATTGCCAACCCTAACATTCCCCCTCCCCCCGAGGAAAAAAAAATACAAACAAAACAAAATTCTGAAATTGATCAGTGCATCACAGGTTTAGCCCATTACTTTAAGTGCTTATATACTAATCATTATAATACATATATTTCTTTAAAAAATTTATTTAAAAATACCCCAAATTGATTTATGCTTCCAAATGAGTTGGTTTAGCCCAGTACTTGAAGTGCTTCATATATATATATATATATATATATATATATATATATATATATATATATACCAAACAAAAACAAACCCCAAACAACCTACCCACCCCAATTTTAAAACCATTGCAATAGGAAACATATTTTTTTCCTAATGAATCTGTGGTGTGTTTTTGATTTTTAACATAGCTTTAACAATTTTTCAGTCACATCGCTACAATGTCTGCAGTGTGTCAGTTTATAGTGATGTCTAGCACTGGGGCATCATGCTGCAGACATGTGATGTCCCACCCAGGCACATTATCATGACACCAGGTCGACCAGTCCTAACATTAACCACTTAAAGCTGAGTGCCAAGCAAGGCAGTTGTTAGTACCATTTTTTAAAGTCTTTTGTATGATTTTGCCCGGGTTCAAACCCAAAACCTCCCACATCTGAGGCAGATGCTCTAACCACTATTCCACCAGAGTGGTACCTTCACACTTGTGATGTGATGTGATGTGATTTTTAAAGTAGCTTTAACAATTTTTCAATCATATCGCTATAATGTCTTCAGTGTGGCAGTTTATAGTGATATCTACCACTGGGGCATCATGCCACAGACATGTAGCATTATGTCCCCAGCAGTTACAATATACTGAGTGGTACCTTCGCACTTGCAAGTTTGACATGACAAAGAAAGGTTTTATAGATTATAATGAATCTAGCTGGCAGATTAACATCTAATATAAAATGGCTTACAAATGCAATGAATCTAGCTTGCATATTTAAGTCTGACTGGCTAACATTGCTTATAAGCTGTAATGAATTAAACTCATGTAAAACTGCCTATGAGATGTAACGAATGAATATAATGGTACTTTCATTAATTATATAATGGTACTTTCATTAATTACAATTCAATTCTGATCAGAAGTTGCAAGAGATTTGTATAATGTACATGTTAGATAGTGATAAAATACCTTTCTCACTGCTGGTCTTCCTACGCTTCATGCTGGGAGATTGGGGCATTTTTGGCTTCATGGACAACACCGACAGCTTTTTGCTCATTTTTATTGCAGGTGGTGGTGATATCTTGACCTGAGTACTCTGTTCACACTCCAATGTCTTCCTAATGATTAATTCAGCACTTGTAATTCCAGAATCCTGTAACAAATTTATCAAGGAAATTAATCTCAACTTTATGCCTCATTCTGTGTACAAGACCCAGCAGAAACAAGATTACATGCCAGAATTTTTTCATGAAAGTTGTGACTTGCAATTAAATGTTCTTTTAAACAAGACATGTAAGCAGAATCTCTCTCTCTCTCTCTGTGTGGATAATTATACTCTGGAATGAAGATTGTCTTTATCAGTTGAAAGGATTTATTAAAACACATACTGATGTTACAGATACTTAACATACATATGATGAATGTCTGCTTGATCTCACTACAATAATTAAGCTTATCAAACATTTCAGTCATTGATATCACTATCCTAATTAAGCCTCTCATAAATTTCCTTTATTGATATCATTAATCAAGCTTATCATACATTTCTTTCATTGATATCACCAAACTAATTAAGCTTATCATATATTTTCTTTATTGAAATAACTACACAAATTAAGCTTATGATACATTTCATGCATGCCAGTAGCTTCTCGTGGGTCGGTGGTTCTTTCCGGTGATTTCCCGGTTTCTTCCTCCACCATTAATACTGGCCGCCATGAATAGCCTATCGTGTGCTGAAAAATGGCGTTAAACCCAACAACAACAACAACAACAACATTTCATGCATTGATATCTCTACAGTAAGCTTTTCATATATTTCTACTATTGATATCACTAAGTTTATCATACATTTCCTTTACTGATATCACTACACTAATTAAGCTTGTCAAACATTTCAGACACTGATATCACCACACTAATTAACACATGTCATTCATTTTCTCAACATTTGTTTAAAATCAGCTGCACGAAGACAATTTTAAGTTATAAACTCACCAAAAACCATCTAAATTAGGAACTTACTCCAACAAGAGTCCCAAGAAGGACTGATGCTCTAGAGGCTTAAAAGAATTTCCATGAATAAAAAAAAATCATTTCTTCCTTTCACTGTTCAATTCTTATGACACATGATTTTCACAATAGTCATCTTAGGTTGGATTTAAAATTAAAATTTAAAATTTTTTATTTAGGTCCAGCACAATGTCATTAGAAATCTGGTGGAAACCTCTCGTTGGTATGATTTAGACGCTCTTCAAAATGGCTAAAATGGCAGCAGTATTTGGATCACAAGCTTAATTTGTGTTGAAACAGCAACTGATAACGGGTGACGGACAATTCTTGGTATCTGATGGCAGATCAGTATAATTTGTATAAAACTTAAAAATCCTCGTGTCTAATTTAATTAAATTCTCATCTGTAGTTTAGGCTAAGATGTAATTTAAAGATGTTTCTAATTTAAGAAACAGTGGCCATATTTTCTTGCAGATCTTCCATATTTGTTGGAAACTGAAAGCCTTTATGGCAGAATGCACTGACAGTGCAGTATGACTGACAGTGGTCTTGCAGTATTTAAAGAGAAGGATGAAAATAGTAATTGCATGATGCATGCCTAGTGAATGGCCATTTGATAACCTCACTTGGCCTTATTGCCAGATTAGTTAAAAATCAAGGGCAAGTAACAATATTTTTTTACTTGTCTAGAATATTGCATGAAATGTAAAGATTAAATAAAGTTTTGTGTAAATTTTCTGAAATATCAAATTTGTACAATGTAAGATTTTTCCAGCCAACGTGCCATCTTTAACGAAATGAAACAGAATCAAGAGACTTAAGTGAGCCTGACATCACTACCATGGTTAGCTGGTTAGCTAACATTCATCACTTGTTAATGCAAATTCAAACACATATTTAAAGTGTTCGGGGGAAAAGAAACATTATGGCACATAGCCTATACACTGGCTGTTAGTGTTGGTTTCATTTATCTCTTTTTTTCCCAAACGTCCCCACTCACCCCCACCCCAAATACTTTCTCAGCATAAAATGGAGAAGTGATTTAAGCTACCATTACATCTCTTGAGGGAGAGGTCACAATTACAAAATTTCAAGTTGTTCATAGCCCCACCTTTAAGTTACATGCTCTTAATTTGCATTACAAAGGGGATCAATCTGTGCAGACTACACTCATTCCTGGGTCTGTACTTATCCCCATGTCTCTCTGTTCCTTGAGTCTGTACTTTGGAGAATACTGTACATGTAGGAATCAAGGGCATAAACCATTTATGTTTTTGATGTTATACGTTTTAGTTTACGAATTATGCAAAACCAAAATCTTCAATACCAATCACCTATATCTGATTGTTACCTATTTCTAAGTTTTACAAAAAAAAGTCATAAAACATGTACACAGAATCAAAATACAGACATTTTAAAATATTTTTCATTAAGTTTAATAAATCTTTCTCTCCATTTTATATTATTTGGAATGAAAGTTTAGTAAATAGACTATTTTATTTTGTTGTTTTAAACCTTATAAAGTTTTATCACTCTGTAAGCACTTCTTCCTACTTTCTCCCCATTTCATATTGTTCTGGTGTAAGAGAGAAGTCACTTCACCCAGAAATTGAGTTCAGCATAGACCCTGGCTATCAGTGAAAACAATAGATAAAACATAGGTCATTATAATTAGTTAACAACATACATCAGAATCTGGATTGTTGTTCCGCTTGATGGCATCAATCCAGGACAGCATGGTATCATGATCATCGGCTTGGAACAGGTACTCGGACCCATTGTATGTCTTTAATCGGAAAACATTTTTCTTCTTGGTGTAGCTGTGAGCAATATCCACAATTGAGGATTTGATTGATATTGGCTGCTCGTCATATATAAATATAGACTGCAAAAAAAGAGGTCAATATACTCTTAAAAACTGCAAGAAAGGATGTCAATATACTCTTAATGACTACAAGAAAGGTCAATATACTCCTAATGACTGCAAGAAAGGTCAATATACTCTTAATGACTACAAAAAAGGAGGTCAAAAAAGGAGGTCAATATCCTCTTAATGATTGCAAGTAAGGTCAATATACTCTTAATGACTGCAAGAAAGGTCAATATACTCTTAATGACTGCAAGAGAGGTCAATATACTCTTAATGACTACAAGAAAGGTCAATATACTCTAAATGACTGCAAGAAAGGTCAATATATTCTTAATGACTATAGGAAAGGTCAATATACTCTTATGACTACAAGAAAGGTCAATATACTCTAAATGACTGCAAGAAAGGTCAATATACTCTAAATGACTACAAGAAAGGTCAATATACTCTAAATGACTGCAAGAAAGGTCAATATATTCTTAATGACTGCAAGGTCAATATACTCTTAATGATTGCAAGAAAGGTCAATATACTCTTAATGACTACAAGAAAGGTCAATATACTCTTAATGACTGCAAGAAAGGTCAATATACTCTTAATGACTACAAGAAAAGCCAATATATTCTTAATGACTACAAGAAAGGTCAATATACTCTTAATGATTGCAAGAAAGGTCAATATACTCTTAATGACTACAAGAAAGGTCAATATACTCTTAATGACTGCAAGAAAGGTCAATATACTCTTAATGACTACAAGAAAGGCCAATATATTCTTAATGACTACAAGAAAGATCAATATACTCTCAATGATTGCAAGAAAGGTCAATATACTCTTAATGACTACAAGATAGGTCAATATATTCTTAATGACTGCAAGAAAGGTCAATATATTCTTAATGACTGCAAGGTCAATATACTCTTAATGATTGCAAGAAAGGTCAATATACTCTTAATGACTACAAGAAAGGTCAATATACTCTTAATGACTGCAAGAAAGGTCAATATACTCTTAATGACTACAAGAAAGGCAAATATATTCTAAATGACTACAAGAAAGGTCAATATATTCTTAATGATTGCAAGAAAGGTCAATATATTCTTAATGACTGCAAGAAAGGTCAATATACTCTTAATGACTACAAGAAAGGTCAATATATTCTTAATGATTGCAAGAAAGGTCAATATACTCTTAATGATTGCAAGAAAGGTCATTATACTCTAAATGACTACAAGAAAAGCCAATATATTCTTAATGACTACAAGAAAGGTCAATATACTCTTAATGATTGCAAGAAAGGTCAATATACTCTTAATGACTACAAGAAAGGTCAATATACTCTTAATGACTGCAAGAAAGGTCAATATACTCTTAATGACTACAAGAAAGGCCAATATATTCTTAATGACTACAAGAAAGGTCAATATACTCTTAATGATTGCAAGAAAGGTCAATATACTCTGAATGACTACAAGATAGGTCAATATATTCTTAATGACTGCAAGAAAGGTCAATATATTCTTAATGACTGCAAGGTCAATATACTCTTAATGATTGCAAGAAAGGTCAATATACTCTTAATGACTACAAGAAAGGCCAATATACTCTTAACGACTGCAAGAAAGGTCAATATACTCTTAATGACTACAAGAAAGGCAAATATATTTTTAATGACTACAAGAAAGGTCAATATATTCTTAATGATTGCAAGAAAGGTCAATATATTCTTAATGACTGCAAGAAAGGTTAATATACTCTTAAGGACTACAAGAAAGGTCAATATACTCTTAATGACTACAAGAAAGGTCAACATATTCTTAATGATTGCAAGAAAGGTCAATAGACTCTTAATGATTGCAAGAAAGGTCATTATACTCTTAATGACTACAAGAAAGGTCAATATATTCTTAATGATTGCAAGAAAGGTCAATATATTCTTAATGACTGCAAGAAAGGTCAACATATTCTTAATGACTACAAGAAAGGTCAATATATTCTTAATGATTGCAAGAAAGGTCAATATATTCTTAATGACTGCAAGAAAGGTCAATATACTCTTAATGACTACAAGAAAGGTCAATATATTCTTAATGACTGCAAGAAAGGTCAATATACTCTTAATGATTGCAAAAAAGGTCAATATACTCTTAATGATTGAAAGAAAGGAGGTCAGTATACTCCTAATGAAATTCTATACCAAAAAAATTTATTTGTCTATATAATGCAATTCACGCAAAAAGACTGTCACTCTGCTAGCTGTAAAGCATTTCCCAGAATTGAAGTCAAATTCATTTCCTTTTTTTAACTGTTAAGAGTTCAAACCATCTCAGATCTTTTTAACAATAAGAAATTTTTAGATGAGCTGCTGTGTTGGACATAATGGATATAAGATTGGTACCATCTTAATTAGCATACATGCCAACCCCCTTGAGAGGTATAAATGTAATTACTGTTATTTTAAGTGGACTAAATCATTAATTTGGGCATAAAAGATTAATTTATATAGTAATTGTTAAAATTACAGCATGTATGACAAACAAGTTTTACATAAATACATATAAGCTAATCAAATTTATTTTCAAAAAAGGCAAAATCCAAATGGATTAGAACCAGAATACAAAAACAAAATATACTGACAAAATTATTTTATATTCATCACTCACTTTAACTAGTCTACAAGTGTAACCTTCACAGAATGGTCATGAAATTGAATCCTGCAATGAGCTTTACTCTTATATTCTTTTTTTAAATTTTGCAGAGCATTGTTGAGTTGTCCTTTTTCTGATATGACATTTTGAAGTTTAAAAAGATCCATCTGCTCCAACATTTTCTGTCATATAACATCCAAAACTTACAGCATAAAACATTTTGCTTAACATCTGGTGCCATATTCTTTAAATGTATAGACTGGTCTACTCACTAACCAGCTGATCAATGTAATTAATCTGTGAGGAAAAGTTCATAATTAAAGAAACCCATCTGTTTTCTTGGAAATGGGTCATATGCAGTTGCTATAAATAGCAAATAAGGAAAGTAATCTTTTTATATTCCTATGCAGCAGTAGTTTTTTTTTTTTTAAGAATATTCACAATGAATTAGAGAGATGATAATAAATATGAAAAAAAAACATTTTAATTCTTTACTTTTGTTTCATTTTTTAATTTACTGAAAAAAGCATATTCCATATACAGGTGAGCATAAAACTCATAAAAATAATTTGGTGAGAAAAAAAAGCATGAATATCGATATGACCAGGCATCCAGGACAGGTAGGAAAAACAAGATTTTCAAGATGGCCACTGTGGTAGCCATACTGAATGTTAGATTGGTGCTATTTTCAATTATTACCAACTAAATGATTTCTTCGTAACTATTGTATTGTAAAATTCCTCTCTTCTGGCTGCTTTCGCTTCCTCGTGCATGATAATCTGTCTTTCTGTTTTATATAGATCGTTAGAAGTCAGCTGAGGGCCTCAAGAAAAACTAAATACATTTGTGTTGTACCTCCGAGTTAAAAAAAATTTGGAGGAACGAGTTTAAAAGAATATTTGAAGATAGAATTACAGAAGCAAAAATAATTTGGGATGCTTCTGTGAGTTTCAAACTTGTGACCTCCTGTTGGTAGTCAGGTCAACAAATAAATATTGGTGTTTATACAATATAACAAATTGTATCATTATTATTATTATTATTATTATTATTATTATTATTATTATTATTATTATTATTATTATTATTATTCACAAGAGAAAAGGTTATTGTCTTACCCCACTTGATTCCTTCTTATCTTTGGCAACATACAAGCAGTGTCCCCTAAGCATGGCCCAGACTGGTTTCCAGGACCTATCACTGGCTCTCTGCAGTAAACATGCAAATCATATGAATACATGTACAAAGTTAGCTCCATACTTGTAAATTAAGTTTGAACTACCTTTCAAGTTGTAACTTCTTTAAATAAATGCTTTGTTTAGCTTGAATGGCTCTTTGTTGAGCATACAAACTGAATAGAGGGTGTCTTCAATGAGCATTTGTTTTGGATTCACTCTTCCAACATCCAACTGTTATCATCTGGCTTCTCTTAACTGCTGATTTTCAAGCCAGCTTTTACAGACAGATTACATTGCATTTGTTGATGGCGATAAGCAAATTGTATTCATAGTTTAAGCAAACCTTACAATTTAGTTTATGATGGGGAAGATAACTCACCCTGCCATCAATCATATCAGTTTTGCAGTGCAGAGTTCCCTCCTTCAACACCTCTTGTAGAGGGCTGGCTGGTTCCATCTTTTCTGTTGCCTCAATGATCTTTGGGGTCTTCTCTCCAAAAAAGTACTTCAGCTTTCTCATGCTCACCTGCTTCTGTATCACTGGTGTCCTGCAGTAGTAAAGTACAGTGGAGTAAATGACTTATTGATGGTCAATAGAAAATCAACACATTGAAAGGTTTGATTGTGCCAAGAATATTGGGACAAAATCCCTTGCACAAAGACATACCACAGTGGTCTACAAGCCTATATGGCCAGGATTTGAACTTACATCCTTCAGGACAGGAGTCAAGCATGCTACCCACTGAGTCACCCTGGTTCAAGTTAACCACCTCTCATGTCAATACTTTTTAATCAAGCTTAAACATTCCTTAAATCTTTTTTACCTTTCTTTACCTTCATTTAGCTCCCTTTATCAGCCAATATTCTTCTATCACATAAATTCAACAATTTAAACTATACCAAGGGATGTAAACACTCTTGTGTCTAATCATATTCTTTGGGACTAGAATATGCATTGCTATCCTTTACATTGATTTTGTAGTTTTCAGGCCAAAAGAACAAAGTGCCAACTATATGAAACACCATTCTTAGTAAAGAGGAGATGACAGCATGCCAAAAGGCTTGGATAGACTCCAGACATCACCATTTCCTTTCAGGACTAATTTATCCCATAATAAATGGCTTTTTGGAATTTTATCAATATAATTCAAAATTCATCATTTCATAAAAAATCGTAATAATTCTGGTGAACCTGTCATTGTTAGTATCTTTACTACTGCCCCCATCAGTAATTTGTAAAATGTTGTCAACAGCTGAATTTAAAGATTCACTAAAACTGAATGATGCTAAAGCAATTTGATTTACTGAAACAACAATTAACCATTTACCTCATACAAGCATCTTTTGATGACTCTGTTAAAGGCAGCCATTTTGAAAGGGTTTTCATAGTGCCACCTTCAGAGAAAACCACCATTAATTACTACATTCATCGATGTGAATGACCATTATGTCAGATCACATGGTCACTGTTTATGTTCTGGTCAAAATCTGCTATTTAAAATAAGTAGGTCATAACTGTCTCTCCAAATTAGCGGTCGCGGATTTTGTTCAGTACTTGCTTAAATTTTCACGATTAGAATCACAACTATGAAAGCTTCAATAACTTAGGTAAAGGCTCTGAAACTGATGTAGGAAGCCATTAGTTTTAATAAATTATCAAATTCAGCTGATTTAGTGATGCAGATGCAGACAAAGAACTTGTAAATTTCGAGCATCAGAAATGGCACCTACAGTTGGTCACACGGCTTCACTGACTTGATGGTGAATGAGTTCTCTCAAGATTTTTAAGCACATAAATTTTTTTTTATAACAACCGTAGTTTACTCTTAAATCTTTCCATACATTTTTGGTACAAAAATGGAAAATGGTTAAAATTGCTGTTAAATGTAACATACATTTCACTGCTTAGGAGGATTATGTGTAGCACATTGCGCTGGGTAATATTGCAACATGTGTATTGAAGGGCTAAAAAGCTATACACTCTCTAAGGGAAAGGGTTAACCAACACCTGGAGTTGGAAGGTAAAGTTCAGAAGTAAATTTATGTACTGAATGTATTCACTGTAAGTTAGGACCAAAACAGCTAGGGCAGACAGCTTAGTAATAAACGCATGTCCTGATAGCACTTACTGTAAGTCGGGAGCAGACTGTGGTGATGTCATGGTCATATTGATGACAGAGCGATCCTTGGCTGTGGCCATGAGGTAGGAAGTGCGGCGGTGTAATTTGGTCTCAAGGTCATCTGGGGACACTGTAAAGTAATAACAAAATCTTGAAATATTAGCATATAATAAAGCAGGCTAAATGTGCTTGCCAATTTTCCAATAAATTTTAAGTTTTGATGTATTTGAAGATTTGCAACTTTAATGGTTGATTTTACATGTATATCAATAATGTATCCTATCATAGGCTATGTGAAATGTGTATCACAAATGTATCCTGTGTTGTGTGATTTTTGTATCAATAATGTATCATATGGGTTGTGTGATATTTGTATCAGTAATGTATCATATCCTGTGTTGTGTGATATTTGTATCAATAGTGTATCATATCCTGTGTTGTGTGATATTTGTATCAATAATGGATCATATCCTGTGTTGTGTGATATGTGTATCAATAGTGTATCATATCCTGTGTTGTGTGATATTTGTATCAATAATGGATCATATCCTGTGTTGTGTGATATTTGTATCAATAATGGATCATATCCTGTGTTGTGTGATATTTGTATCAATAATGGATCATATCCTGTGTTGTGTGATATTTGTATCAATAATGAATCATATCATGGGTTGTGTGATATTTGTATCAATAATGTATCATATCCTGTGTTGTGTGATATTTGTATCAATAATGGATCATATCATGGGTTGTGTGATATGTGTATCAATAATGTATCCTATCATGGGTTGTGTGATATGTGTATCAATAATGTATCCTATCATAGGTTGTGTGATATGTGTATCAATAATGTCCTATCATGGGTTGTGTGATATGTGTATCAATAATGTATCCTATCATGGGTTGTGTGATATGTGTATCAATAATGTAACCTATCATGGGTTGTGTGATATGTGTATCAATAATGTATCCTATCATGGGTTGTGTGATATGTGTATCAATAATGTATCCTATCATGGGTTGTGTGATATGTGTATCAATAATGTAACCTATCATAAATCAGTATCATATCATGAATTATACTGATATGTGGCACAGGTGTATCATTTCACCCCTATGTCATAAAAAAAAATTGTTGCATGATTTTTGTATCTTATGAATCTTCATCCAAATCTGATCACAAATCAGCATCATCTGCCTGATATTGAAAAACCCCTCAGTTACAACACTGTAGGTCTAAGTCCTCAGTCACAACACTGCAGGTCTAAGTCCTCAGTCACAACACTGTAGATCTAAGTCCTCAGTCACAACACTGCAGGTCTAAGTCCTCAGTCACAACACTGTAGGTCTAAAGTCCTCAGTCACAACACTGTAGGTCTAAAAACTCAGTCACAACACTGTAGGTCTAAGTCCTCAGTCACAACACTGTAGGTCTAAGTCCTCAGTCACAACACTGTAGGTCTAAGTTAGTGATATTCTGTTCGTGTTTATCCCCAAAAGAATAAAGTTGAGTAAAATATGTTCCTAATATTAGAAGTGGCACCATGTCTTATGGCAGACTGCATTATTGGCATCAGTCTGCAAGGTTTTCTATCCGACTGGCCCAAAACTTTCAAATTGGCATCACTTGTAAAAACTAAAAGACCTTCATTCATTGATGCATTGTGTCAAATTTATCAAATTCTGTTATAAAAGTTTTAAGAAGTATGGCTGTATAGTTTACATAATGGTGGCCATACTGGATAATGATTTGGTATTACTTGCAAAGCCATAAATACAATAATGTTTTCTGTCAAATTCTGTTTTTGAAAAAGTTGTTTGAAGGTTTTTCTACTTTTGGTAGCAGCAATCACACAGAAGGCATCCACTCAACAAATCTGAAAAGCCTTGATGTGGGATTGCTGCCTGTAAAATCAGTTACAAATTGGTTGTAAAAACCTCACTTGGCTTCATGGACAAAACAACATGGGATGATACAATTTCTGTTAAAATGGACCATCACCTTTACAAATTTTTTAGTACAGTGCATGTCTAATGAACTCAAGGTCTTGCAAAATTATTTCATGTTGTTTTGTAACAATTTAGGTGTAACTAATTTTGTAATCTATGTCATCTTTTATGGTGAATTCTCTTTTGACTAAAAAAAGGTTTTACTAGTACAGTGGTCCCTCACTATCATTAAAGGAGCCATTGGTTTTGTTAATAAATGGCAAGTACTGTACCTTGTGGTTCATTATTAAGAGGGCCATTGGGGTTATTATAAAGGAGCAATGTGTGTTGTGTCATTAATAATAGGGTCCATTGTACAGTGAAACCTGTCTTGAAAGACCACTGCTATGTGAGACCACCTGTCTTGAGAGACCACATTTTAAGTGCACAAACTAATTGATTATATAGCACTGTGACCTGTTATGAGAGACCACCTGTTTTGAGTGACCAAAATTTTCTGGAAGAAAGGGTGGTCTTTCAAGACAGGTTCTACTGTACCTTCAGAGTAAATTAATAGTATGGAGCAATGTACCTTGGGGTTTGTTATTAAAAAAATTAAAAAGGGAATACTGTACCCAGTAGTTAATTACTGAGAATGAGCATATTACACAGAGGTTCATTATTAAGGATGAGCACGGTATCTTGTTGTTCATTACTGAGAATTAGCACTGTACCTTGGGCTTGTTATAAAAAGGGAGCACTGTACCTTGAGCTTCATTATTAAGTGGGGGTACTAGAGTGAGCAATGTAACTTGTGGTTCATTACAAAGAGTGAGCACTGTGCCTTATGGCTCAATGTAAAGAGTAGGCACTGTGCTTTATGGCTCAATGTAAAGAGTGAGCACTGTGCTTTATGGCTCAATGTAAAGAGTGAGCACTGTGCCTTGTGGCTCAGTATAAAGTAAGTACTGTACCTTGTGGTTCATTATTAACAGGAAGCACTGTACCTTGTGGTTCTTATTAAGGAAGAGTATTGTACCTTGTTGTTCACTATTAACAGGAAGCACTGTACCTTGTGGTCCATTATTATGGGGGAGCAATGATTTGTTTTACTTATAAGAGGAAGCACTATTGGAGTTTGTTATTAAAAAAGGCTCCAATGTACTTACTCTCCTCCTTCTTCCGGAAGCGTACAGTAGAGATAGTGTCCTGGTCAGGTGTAGTGCTGATGGATGAGTCTGTTACTGACAAACCCTCATTTGGAGGTGAGGAGGTTATTACTGAAATGGACATGTCCACAAATATGTAAAACTGAATAAAATTTATATAATTATATAATCACAGAAATGAAAATTCTGGCAAAGTTAAACTTTTTTAAAAACTAATAAATCATGACTTCCACAATGTGTGGTTAGCTTCAGACTGGATTGGTAGTAATATAATCTGTATCTGCAGAAAATTTTTTTAGAGTACAGTAGCAGTAAAGCTACATAAGACAGTCTAAAGTGTTGATGTTGCTTCTTAACACTGCACCAAATATAATCTGCCAATCCAATTTAAAGAATCTTTACAATTTACCACTTCAGATATTCACTGTTGATTAGTGCAAAGTCATTACTGGCAGTCTATAAAGGATGGACTTTCATTGGAAAGATATCATCTGTTGTGAAGACTTCCTTCTTGCTATTATTCATCTCTGCATACTGAGCAAAATAGTGTTCTTATTATCAGCTTGCTGGCAGCTTCAAATTTTTTCCACTTGTACAAATTTTAACAACACCTGTTGTGCAACATTTCATAAACAAACCCTATCTCACAGGGGTTTGGTTTTGTGGTTTTGCAACCTGTAAGCCCCCCCCCTCCACAATGTCTTACTGATCAGCAGACCATTCCTGTTTTTCATTGGTGACCAAAGCAATCTTTTCACCACAGGGTAAAAAAAAGCAAAAGCAAAATAATAAATAGATCTGTGCATCTAATTAAGCTGGTTTACCCAGAACCTGAAGTCCATACATAGTACATTATATATACTAATATCATAATGTTAATTGTTTTTCAAAAAATAAATTTGCCCAAATTGTTTTATGCAGCTGAGTCAGTTCAGCCCAATATTTGAAGTACTTAGTACATTATACTTACTAATTATAATTATTACAGTATATATATATATATATATATATATATATATATATATATATATAAAACACTAATTTTAAAACCAGTACAATATGGGGTTGGGATGGCCCTAAAATTGCAAATGCCATTAAGTCCTAAATCAGCATCAGGCAAGTTTATGACCTTCTTGTGTCCTGAAACAACACTGACATTTTTATAACTGAGCAATGTATTTCATTCCAGAAATAGGGTTGAGTCATTT
This sequence comes from Potamilus streckersoni, assembly GCA_016746295.1. Taxonomy (NCBI): domain Eukaryota; kingdom Metazoa; phylum Mollusca; class Bivalvia; order Unionida; family Unionidae; genus Potamilus; species Potamilus streckersoni. The sequence goes on along the minus strand of JAEAOA010000745.1, from coordinate 7,631,207 downwards.
TCCAACAACTACTGGTATTGAGCCATTGCATAAATGAATAGTTTTTCTAATCGACTCCCAAAACGAATTTCTCAAATTTAATGGCACTGGCTCAAGCTATGAACTTCAAATCTATCTGTCTGTCTGTATGTATTTTAAGACTTACAAAAAAGTTAAAAAATATACTACTGTGGCAGCGTGGATCGAGAAACAAGCATCACAACCAGGTTTTAAAAAAGACTGGTGATAAAATTGGTCATGAAACAGGCAAAGTCACAAAACAACAGTGTCAAGATACAACTAAGTAAAAAACCGGAGGGAAACTGCTCAGTTAAAACATGGCCTGTTAACATTTTACAACCAGGTAATGGCTCAAAATGGCAATATAACCAGGTAGAGGTTGCAAAATGGCAAGGAGCTGTCTCAGATACTGGCAAGGCACTGCCATTTCAGAACTAGGTCTAAATAGATCAAAACTGCTCAGTTACAAAATGGCAATGGTGTTCTGAAATGGTACCAGCTGCAACACAGTTCATAACACCCACCAGATTCGACATTGAATAATGTCCAGTAGAATAGTTCACAACACCTTTATGGCTGTTGTTAACACTTTAATATGTTTCCTACACTTATAATGTACTGACCATATCTTGAACATTGAAATCTAGCTAGCTATTTCAAAAGATAAGAAATGAACTATAAGTGTTACCATACAGAATTTGCCATTGAATATCCAGTGGAGCTGAGTTTACTTAAGAATGTATGCAGCAGACAATATAGATCCTAATCTGTCTGTCTGTCTGTTACCTGAGGGCAGATAAAGTCTATGCTCTTGTCAGGTGCTAGTTATACACACAGTGAATTTCCCTTAAACCAGAATATAAAAAACAATCACAGATCACTCCCAGGAAAGTTTTAGTAGTTTCCAACAACCATTAGCATTATATTATCATGGATAAAATTAAAATGTTGTTCCTTTTACAGACATACAAAGTCAAATTCTTTAAATGTTATCCATGTTACAAGCATATATTCAAATTCATTAAATTTTGGCCCTGTTACAAGCATAACATCTAAAGCCATAAATTAAAACAATCTTTCTTATAATATTAAAACAGAGGCACTATCATGAGTTGATAAAAAAAACCAGAGATTAATTTCTCTTTTTCAAATCATTGTTGATAAAGCCTGCTTCAGAAGCTACTATTTAGGCCCACCATTTGAAGCCATATAATGCTGGGTTGAAGTCTCAGGCTTTGGAGTTTTGCTAGGAGTGACTGCCTTACTTGAGCACAGTTCATGCTTCAATAATAACTGATCTGCCACTACAGGTCTCACATGAAATGCATGCAGTCCACTCCCTCATGCAATCTTTGTGTTTAGTATCTCTCCTGAATCCTCAAATGATGGATCACTCATAGAATTACATCTGGAACAGTGGACATTATAGTTTGGTCTGAATGAGCTATTTAAGTCTATGTTATTCAAAAGTGAAATATTTACTGGAGTGCACATTACTTATCACACAAAATTTACCACATCAAGTCAGTCAAGCATGCTATTTAATCACAACTACTTACTTTGTTATTATAGGGGTGTATTTGCTGACCAAGTTTCATGATTCCCCGTACCATCCATACAGGGTACCAAAAATGCATGGTCATGAGCTAAATAACATGAATACTGGGTACCAAAAATGCATGGTCATGAGCCAAGTAACATGCATACTGGGTACCAAAAATGCATGGTCATGAGCTAAAAAACATGCATACTGGGTACCAAAAATGCATGGTCATGAGCTTAGTAACATGCATACTGGGTACCAAAAATGCATAGTCATGAGTTTAGTAACATGCATACTGGGTACCAAAAATGCATGGTCATGAGCAAAGAAACATGCATACTGGGTACCAAAAATGCATGGTCATGAGCCAAGAAACATGCTTACTGGGTACCAAAAATGCATGGTCATGAGCTTAGTAACATACATACTGGGTACCAAAAATGCATGGTTATGAGCCAAGTAACATGCATACTGGGTACCAAAAATGCAAGGTCATGAGCTAAGTAACATGCATACTGGGTACCAAAATGCATGGTCATGAGCCAAGTAACATCCATACTGGGTACCAAAAATCATGGTCATGAGCTAAGTAACATGAATACTGAGTACCAAAAATGCATGGTCATGAGCTAAGCAACATGCATACTGGGTACGAAAACTGCATGGTCATGAGCTAAGAAACATGCATACTGGGTACCAAAAATCATGGTCATGAACTAAGTAACATGCATACTGGGTACCAAAATGCATGGTCACGAGCTAAGCAACATTCATACTGGGTACCAAAATGCATGGTCATGAGCTAAGTAACATGCATACTGGGTACCAAAAATGCATAGTCATTAGCTTAGTAACATGCATACTGGGTACCAAAAATCATGATCATGAGCCAAGTAACATCCATACTGGGTACCAAAATGCATGGCCATGAGCTAAGTAACATGCATACTGGGTACCAAAAATTCATGGTTTATGAGCTAAGTAACATCCATACTGGGTACCAAAAATTATGGTCATAAGCCAAGTAACATCCATACTGGGTACTAAAAGTCATGGTCATGAGCTAAGTAACATGCATACTGGGTACCAAAAATGCATGGTCATGAGCTAAGAAACATGCATACTGGGTACCAAAAGTCATGGTCATGAGATAAGAAACATACATAATGGGTACCAATTGTCATGGTCATGTGCTAATAACATCCATACTGGGTACCAAAAATGCATGGTCATGAGCAAAGTAACATGCATACTGGGTACCAAACATTCATAGTAATGAGCTAAGTAACATCCATACTGTGTACCAAAAATGCATGGTTATGAGCTAAGTAACATGCATACTGGGTACCAAAAATGGATGGTCATGAGCTAAGCAACATGCATACTGGGTACCAAAAATACATGTGGTAATGATTTAAATGCAAAACTGTGACCAAAACTTGTAAAATGTGAAATACAGGTTGCAGTGACCTTTTGTTTTAAGGGTGTACTAATATTAATGCATAGTCATCCAGTTGGATGATTTTAACATGATAAGTGCTTGAGAAATAAGCTTAAGGCACAAAGTTAACAGCCAACAAAATATATTTATCTTTTTGAAAAAAGTGTAGATGCATCCCCTCATCAAATTCACAGTAACTCATGGTACAAAAACACCTACTGTATATACTCACTTATAACTTAAGTCAAACCTCAAAAAAATAGACCTTTATCTGCCACTGCACAATCTATTAGCAGGTCAAGCTTTATGCAGTTCCTTCTACTGACAACAAAATGCATACATCCCAATCTGCCAGCAGAGTATGAAATGGCAGATTTGGGTCTATTTAGTTTACTGTTGGACTTGACTTGTAAGTGAGTAAATATAGTTTTGGGTCAGGATTTAAATGAAAATTATAACCATGTAAGTATAATGTTAGCTGTGACACCCATGTTACAATGGACCTAACAGAACTGATGAGATGAATTAAAATTGTATACATGCATGTTCTGTTATATGAGTGGACACTAGTGGCTCCCCCTAGTTTGTAATGTTGCAACAAAACTGTCATAATTTCTTAGGAATTGATTACCTTCTCATAAGCTGCCAGGTCATGCAATAAAGAAAAGTATTCTTTTGATTTGTGCAACCTTGAAATAACAAGCTCCCCCACCAATAGAAGCAGCTACATGCTTTTTTCCAGATGAAAATAAAGTCCATTATTGGTTTTGTCAACAACATAAATGCATCACATTAACAATTATTGAAAATTCATATATAACTAATTTTTTTTATACCTTGAAAATAATGTTTCTATCTATTTAACCCTAGTTATATACATGTAAAAACATATGTTATCAGAAAACATTAAATAACCTGCAGACTGGAATTTTCACTTAAGATTTACCATAAAGATTTAATAATCACAGCATAGCTTAACAGTCAAATGCAAGTACAAAATAAACCAAAGCATCAGTTCTATTTAAGAGACCTATTCCCCCTCTCATGCTTCTTGTGCCCCTCCCATGCCTCTTTTGCCATCCCATGCCCCTTGTGCCCCTCATTATGCCTCTTGTGCCCCAATTTTGAGGATAGTTGAACAAGAGATAAAAGTTTAAACTTCTACAAGGACAGAATTACATGGTTTCTCCACCAATGGAATATAACATAGTGTAAAAATGAGGGTTGGGTTTTATTTTAAACAGAAAGTGAACAAGACCATGTAAATGCATTCTTTAACAACATATTCAACAACATTGCATCCATGATTCTAAAGAACTGTGCTTTGTTTTACTTTTTTTCATATTTTCTCTGTTACTTACAATTCATCTGGTGTAACAATTATGATTACGATGACTAGCTGACTTACCTGTGCTGACAGCTGTGGAAGGTGAGTAATGGAAATTGCTACTAGCACCACTTGCTAAGCTCCCACTTGACCCCGACCACGCGGAGGTGGGTGGGGTGGGTGTGGGAGTTTCCGAAGAGGTTTCATACCCTGATGATGGAAGGTCTACAATACAATTTGTGATTATGTTACAAGCAGCACTAATTACATCTACAAGCCACAACATTTACCAAGCAAAAATAAAACAAACGCTGTATTACAAAAAGACCAGTCTGATTTTACAATGCTTACAGTGTGTGTGTGTGTGTGTGTGTGTGAGAGAGAGAGAGAGAGAGAGAGAGAGAGAGAGAGAGAGAGAGAGAGAGAGAGAGAGAGAGAGAGTGTGTGTGTGTGTGTGTGTGTGAATCAAGGTCCATAAATTGCTAGAATTTAGTTGCAAATGACTAAAAATCAAACCTGAGGATCTAGGTGTTATTAACATAAAGCATAATATGAAATCAAGTTTTGATTCATCAAGCCCTTTAAAACTGAACAATACAAGTGTGTGTTGGGGATTCTTAATGTAGCTTTTGGAATTTTCTGTCATATCACAATGATATCTGTAGTGTGACAGTTTATAGTGATGTTTAGCACTGCTGCATCATTTCGCAAACATGTAGCATCATGTCCCACCCGAATACATTATCCTGACACCAGATAGACAAGTCCGAATGCTAACCTCTTAATGCTGACTGCCTAGTGAGGCAGCTGTTAGTACCATTTTTAAAGTCTTTGGCATGACTCAGCATGGGGTTCAAACCCAGGACATCCCACATCAAAAGGAAGATGCTCTAACCACTAGGCCAAAGGAATGGTCCAATAATACAAGTGGAAACTGAAGAGTAAAGTTTGAAGTCAAACAGGAGCCATATTTATTTTATCATTTCAATCCATCAAGTTCTTGAAAACTTCCTACATGGAAATAAAAGCCAATTTCATGTCCAACTGGAGACATCACCCAGTTCAATTTTGGTGAGGTAGTGAAAACTGAACTGTGCCAAGGTTTTCATGATGTAAAAGTTTATATCAAAAGCTGTTAAGAGAAAAAAAAAACTGTGATGAACATGACAGAACAGGACAGTGAGGGATGTAACAATCAGATACACATAATATGTGCTGCATTGTTTGAGGCATTATGCTTTCTCAGAAAATGGACACGGGTACTTTGAACCCACCATGCTCAACAGATATGGCAAGTAAATACAAAAATTCATGGCATCATAAATTTCGCACATAAGTTTCAATAATTGTAAATGAAAAGTCTAAAATAATTAAAAATTAATAATCACACTTTAATTTTAAAAACATGAGATGAACTGCCCACAACACATTATTTCTCTCTTTAAATCCCAATATAAAAAGTGAAATCTATGACAAGATTTATCAGGTCATCCTGACAGTATAAACAATAATACCTTGTACATAGATTTCTGGTAATATCAGCAGACTTTGTACACTCAGACTTCTGATCAGCTTTGTACACTTAGATTTCTGATCTGTTGACTTCACACATTTAGATTTCTAATCTGTTGACTTTGTACAGATTTCTGATCTGTTGACTTCGTACATTTAGATTTCTGATCTGTTGATTTTGTACATTTAGATTTAATCTGTTGACTGTATATTTATATTTCTGATCTGTTGACTTTGTACACTTTGATTTCTGATCTGTTGACTGTACATTTAGATTTCTAATCTGTTGACTTTGTACACTTAGATTTCTGATCTGTTGACTTTGAACATTTAGATTTCTAATCTGTTGATTTTGTACATTTGGATTTCTAATCTGTTAACTTCGTACACATTAGTTGACTTCATACACTTACATTTCTGATCTGTTGACTGAACATTTAGATTTCTAATCTGTTGACTTTGTACACTTCGATTTCTCATCTGTTGACTTTGAACATTTAGATTTCTAATCTGTTAATTTTGTACATTTGGATTTCTAATCTGTTGACTTCGTACACATTAGAATTCTGATCTTTTGACTTTGTACATTTAGATTTCTGATATACTGACGTTCCACATTCACATTTCTGGTCTGCCAACTTTGTGTACATAATGGAACAATATTCTCTACTGCAAGTGAAAAGAAATTGTGCAGAAATAAATAACAATAAGCCACAAATGCCCCATAGACTGCAATAAAAAATAATGCAAGCTGAAAGGCAAATTAAACTACTCCCAAATGCAGCATGGCAGCTTAGTCTTTGAAAAAAGGACTGGAAGATACTGATCTGGCTTTAAAGATACAATAAACAAACCATGTCATGTTGTACTAAAGGAAGACAATTTCTTGGTGAATATAAATGGACATTGGTTTTGCATTAAAAAGCAAATACAAAAGCCATCTATTGAAGCAAGACAACCTCTTTAGTTGAATATAAATGGACCTTGACTTTGCAATATAGACTTATGAAAGAGGCCTTTTGCTATTTTCGCTACAGTAGCAAAGAGAGAGAACTTTTGGGTGTAATATAAATAGATCTAAGCTAGAATTGAGAGTGTGAAATAGGCCATGTCCTATTGTACTAAAGGGAGAAAACTTCTTCAGGGTTAAACATAAATGAAACCGTTTTCATATGACTAGATCCATACAAATTAAAAATATTTATTTTACAAGTAATAATCTAAGAAATCTTTTTTATCGGCATTCTAATTTATCTTTCCTAATTGAAAAAGTATCACTAATGTTCCATTTAATTACCTTAGATAATTAACATCAGTCACAACTACTTTGTGAAAGCCTAAATTTATTAGTGCTGTCATGTGAACATGGCATCTGATGAACATTGTTTATTTGTCCTACCAAATTTTGGAATAAAATAACTTCATGTTGAAATAATATACATGTACCTGATCAGATGAGTGCTAATTGGTGCCCACATTTTGGATCAAATTGGTTGTATAGTGCCGACATTTTGGATCAAATTGGTTGTATAATGAGAATCAAATAAACCCTTATGTGTGATGATTTAAGAACACAAAAAAAATCATACCACCTGATATCAAGCTGAATTAAAAAGAGATGCCTGAACTGTGGAAAGTAGATAACAAAACCTGGCAGAAGGAAGGAATGAATATTTTCTGCATAGATACTGCTACTGCATAAAGATAAATATCAATGTCATTATTAACTATAAGACAACTGACATTAGACATCAGAATCAAATTCACATAAAATATCAAAACATTGGTTAACTTACATCTGCCATAGGGAGCATTGACCGCTGATAAGAAGGATGCTTTTCGTACTGGCTTGTTACCCAGGTGCTCAGAATCCACTTGGTCTGAGAACCCATCTGATTCCACATCTGTTGATTGCCGTGACATTAGCTTTGGAGTTTCTCTGGGTCGAGAATCAGACACAATTTCAACAACGGGAGTCCCAGATGAGCTAGAATTTCCTTGTGAGACATAAATTCTGATTGGTGTCGAGTCCTGATACTGTGATTGGCTTATTTGAGACTGGGAATTCTGGGACGGTTCAGGAGATTTTAAACGTTCCATTGAAACTCTTCGTGATCTTGTTCCTGAGCTACTAGAAGAAGAAACGGGTGTATTTGATCTAGACCTTGATTCTGTGCTGCTTTGTTTTTCAAATGAAGCCAACCTGGCTGCTACACCATCAAATTTACCACGTGTAGTAATTTTTTCAATTTCAGTTTTATATCTGTTAATATTTGATGGTGTCTGAGTCATAAGAGTTTCACCCTTTTCAAACTGCTGCTTTCTGTGTGAAACTAGGATGCGAGGCTCACGTTCCTTCTGTCGAATTTCGATTTGTGTAGTTGTGGGGGACTTTGTGAGAGCAAAGGCTGCTCCATATGACTGCGAAGTTGGAACTGGACTAGACCTGCAGCCACCATCCTTGGAATTTTCACTAAATTTTACCACAAATGTCCGTGGTTGCAGATTTTGATCTGGGACACGACTGACGGATGAGCGATACTGCTGTTCAGCTTGGTAAATATTAGAGTGAGGGTCTATACTGTCCACACTAGCTGACATTTTTGGGTTCCGAGACACTGGCGTTTGAGAGATCACAGGCACATACTGTCTCGTAGAGTAAATATCTTTACGAGAACTATCTGGAAGACTTGTGTTTTCTGGTGAGCTTGCTTCACTTAAATGTCTTGATTGGGATGTCCATATTTGCACCCCTGAATCGGGCAAACTATGCCTAACTGAATTACTTTGCACACAGGAATCATCTGATTCCTGAAGCAAACTTTCTTGAGACCTAACTTTCTCCCATCCATTGGAATCACCACTATATCTGTATTCCACTGGTACTGTCCTTCCCTGCTTTGCTATATTTTCTTGAGAGTCATTGGACTGAAGAACATTCTCACGAGATTGCCGAATAAGAACAGTAGACCTGGATACATTTTCTGCGCTTGCACTTCCTCTGTTCCTTTGCACAGGGAAATATAATCCGAAAGAATAAGTTCTATTTTGTGGGTTAACATTTTCCTGAGTTGCTCGGCTTTCAAATTCTCTCTTGCGATCCAAGAACACATTTTTACTAATAGACTCATCCTTAGTTTTGTATGGAGGTTCTCGATAAACACTCAGTCCTGAAGTGTACGATGTGGAAGATTTCAATGTACACGCACTTCTGTCCCTCTCTCTGTCAGATAACCTGACCTCCATACTGTCAGGATTTCTACCTTCTAATGAATTTGCAGACATCGAAATAATTTTCTCACCCCAGTTACCGCTATATGAAGAGTGTGAAATGTCTAGTGATGGGGAGGGAACATATCGATACCGAGATGTGTCTACTTTTATGGCAGTATTTTGTGCAGGGCTGTCAGAGGAGAGTGTGGTGTATCCGTGCTGGAACTGAGGATGAACTTTAATCACATGACCACTGTGTCCCCTACTACTGCTGCTATCACTGCTACTTAGGCTCAATTGAGAATCAAATGACTGCCCCGACTTCTGATAGGCCTGGGGAAAAAAAAAATGATAATTTATCATATCTGAAACATTCTTCATAATTTTAATTTAAACTTGACCTATTTTATAATAATTGACGAACATATTGACTCTGAGTGCTTTACGATTTAGATGTCATTACTCAGAGGTCTAAAGAGATTATGTAATCTGGAGACTCCAGAGAAAAGTACACACTTTACCAACATCACATTTCTCTCTGCACATCAGAATAGAAGACCTAACTTGCAACCATCAAGATGCAAATAAGTTTGTTATCAGTGCTATCTAGTTCCAAGCATTAGGCAAAGTGTTATGACATTATGTTTGAGTTTTCACTCAGTGAATCAAAAACTTTGTATCGACTATTCCCAATGTGGTAATAAAATGAGTATTCATCCATTAATCAGTTCCTTTAGGCCCCACATCCCAGGGTCTTATAGCCATGATGGCACCCCTTTCTTCATTATACAGAGGTCTGTCAGTAATTCATACCCTTGTTCTTTGTACAGTCTGTTTTTGGATCCCATCTGCATGAATTGTTGAGGGATAGATGTACTAAGATGCATCAGCAATGGCTGTGTAATTATGATGCATAAAAAGACACATATCTACATTCTCAGAGTCTATGATTTGGTGAATGTAGATATGTGAGAAAGCTTGCCAGTAGCTTCTCGTGGGTCGGTGGTTCTTTCCAGTGATTTCTCAGTTTCTTCCCCCACCATTAATACTGGCCGCCATGTATGGCCTATCATGTGCTGAAAAATGGCGTTAAGCCCTACAACAACAACAACAACAAAAATTATATTTTTATTAGCCAAGAACTATAATTAGGTGAAATTAGTTACAGTGATTCACTTTAAAATTATGGGAATAAAATTTTGTAGTTTGATCAAAAAGTAAATATTCATGGCTATTTTGTTTCATCGATTTTCCTGTAGAAGCAATGAAACAAAATATGGGTTATTATCCATTTCAAGGATTGAGTGTGGAAGTTAGTACTGATTCATATACAGTGTGGTTCATGTCTGAATATTTGAATTGGGGAATGAGTACTGATTCATTTGTATAACTGAGTGGTATGTGTGAATATTTGAGTGTGGGAATTTATACTGATTCATATGTACATACTGGGTGGTTCATGTCTAAACATTTGGGTGTGAGTACTGATTCATATGTATATACTGGTTTTATGTGTCTTCATATCTGAGTGTTTGAATGAGTACTTATTGCTTGATATATATATATATATATATATATATATATATATATATATATATATATATATATATATATATATATTGTTGTTGTTGTTGTTGTTGTAGGGTTTAACGCCATTTTTCAGTACAAGATAGGCTATACATGGCGGCCAGTATCAATGGTGGAGGAAGAACCCTGGAAAACCCTGGGAAGAACCACAGTAATTACGACTTTTACAAATATAATCTATCAAAATTTCATGCATGCAATCCTGGCTAGAAGACACATCTTATAATTTAATTAATTTGGATTATGGCCCTTGAGTCATAATCTGGGGAGCGTGAAGTTATGTGTGCAATGCATATGCAGATGCTTGTGTGCACATGTGCTGGAATATGCTGCAAAAAAAGTGTGAATAATTATGATAGTGAGCCATTTGTATTTATTCTTGTTACATTATTATTATTATTATTATTATTATTATTATTATTATTATTATTATTATTATTATTATTATAGCACAGCAATAAGTCTGACTGTATCTCATACCAGTTGTAGAATATCCTCGTCCTTCGGTACCACCAGTAGCTCCAGATCACCACTGCTTTGTTGAATTAAGCTGATCACTTGTGCATATGATTTTCCAGACACTGGCTCACCATTCACTGACAGGATACGATCTCCTGGATTCAATCCTGCGATTCTAGCTGGTCCATCGGTGCGGACATTTTTAACAAAAATTGTGTCCATTGGCTCCCAGCTACTAAGCTTGGATCGATGGAGGTAGTTGTCTAGAAAAAAAACATAACATCAAATATAATGTTTACTTAACTGTAATAGTGTGAAAAAAACAGAACATCCTATACATTAGTTTTTCTTTTGTAATACTGATAGATGAAAAGAGCTGAATGGTCTAGATGGTGTTTTCTATCCAGCACTAATGTGAGACCAAAAACCCCAAAACAGACATCTTAGTGTTGTGAAAATCAAGAGGCAGAAAATCCTAGTTTTCTCTTCTGCAGTAGTTTGAGAACAAAATGAGAATATCCAGGTGTTTTCCTTTTGTGTTCTAGTGAGAACAAAATGAGAATATCCAGGTGTTGTACTAGTGCAAGATAAAGCAGAACATGTTTTCTCTTTAGTACAAATGTGAGACCAAAAAGTAGAAGATCCAAGTTTTTCTCTTCTGAACTAAAAAGCAGCACATCAAAGTATTTTTTCTTCTATACTAGTGTGAGACCAAAATGTAGAATATCCAAGTGTTTTTTCATCTGTGCTAGTGAGAGACAAAAATGCAGAATATGCAAATTGCAGAATACCCTATCAAGTTTTTTTCATGTAATAGTGAGATCAAAAGCAGAATTAACATCTTATGTTTTCTCTTCTTTGATAGTGTGAGACCAAATGGCAGAATACTCTAAACTGTTTTGTTTCTTCTATACACGTGCAAGACCAAAACTATTAAGTAATTATTAAATTCAACTTATACAAGTTCTAAATTTGTTTTTAGGCATCATACTATAAATCAGAATTGTTTTTCAGTTTGTTACGAAACTGAGCATGCAAATATTGTTGAATAAGTACACTTCTGATAATATCCATTCAGTGAATCATTATTTCACATAAATTTACAGCTCAATAATCAATTAAATCAATAATCAATAAAATATTGATTTTATACTGTGTCCATTGTTAACTCTCATCTCTGTAATTTAAAGATGACAAACAATCATGTTAAACTGTTTCTAAGGTTACATGAAATGATACATGCTTGAAATATTAGAAATCCATTTTTACGTTTTGCATAATATGTAAGAAATTACCCAGTAGCAAGGTATCTTAAACTATAAATAAAATTAAATGTTGTAGTCAATGTAGTGTTTAATGCCATTTTTCAGCACAAGCTAGGCTATTCATGGTGACCAGTATAACTGGTGGAGGGAGAACCCAGGAAAACCCCAGGAAGAACCACTGAACCATGAAAATCTTATTGGCAAGCTTTCTCATGTACCAACATTAGCCTTGCCCAAGACTTGAAACCAAGCAGAGAAGAGAAGAGATGGCATGATTTAGTGCTTGTGTGATTTAGATTTTTAGAGCTTTTAAAAAATTGTCTGCAGAGTGACAGTTTATAGTGATGTCCAGCACAGGGGCATCATGCCAAGCAAGGCAGCTGTTAGTACCATTTTTTATGACTTTGGAATGACTTGGGAAGGGTTTGAACCCATAACTTCCTGCATCCGAGGCAGACACACTAACCACTAGGCCACAGAAGCAGTGATCCATAACAGTTAATGCTTTAAGGACCCCAAACTAAATGTGAAGCCTGGGTAAATATGTCTATATTATAACTATATCAAGAAATATCAATATCATAGCTATATAAAGATTTGTCCATGCCATAGTAATATCAAAATATCTCCATACAATAGTTATATCAAAATCTGTCCATACAATAGCTATATAAATAAAAATCTGTCATACAATAGCAATATAAATAAAAATCTGTCCATACAATAGCAATATAAAGATCTGTCCATACAATAGCAATATAAAGATCTGTCCATACAATAGCTATATAAAGATCTGTCCATACAATAGCAATATAAAGATCTGTCCATACAATAGTCATATAAAGATCTGTCCATACAATAGCAATATAAAGATCTGTCCATACAATAGCAATATAAAGATCTGTCCATACAACAGCAATATAAAGATTTGTCCATATAATAGCAATATCAAGATCTGTCCATACCAAAGCCCCATATAAAAATATGTCCATACCAACACTATATCAAGATCTGTCCATACAATAGCAATATAAAGATCTGTCCATACCAAAGCCCCATATAAAAATATGTCCATACCAACACTATATCAAGATCTGTCTATATATATATATATATATATATATATATATATATATATATATATATATATATATATATATATATATATATATATATATATATATATATATATATATATATAAATAAAGATCTAACCATATATCTACATACATGTATATTGCTCTGGTAGCCTGAGTGGTCAGAACATCCATTTCAGATGCAGGAGGTTATGGGTTTGAATGTCGAGTGAATAGTAACAAAGACTTATAAAAATTTTGCTAGCAGCTGCCTCTCTTGGCACACACATTAAGAGGTCAGTGCCAGACTGGTCAGCATGGTGTCAGGATAATATGACTGGGTAGGACATCATGCTACATGTCTGTGGCATTATGTCCTAGTCTGAGACAGCACTATAAACTGCTGTAATGTAGACATATGACTGAACAATTTTTAAAACTACTTTAAAAATCCAAACCCACATGCAAATACACATATAGCTTGTTAAAGATCTGTCCATACCATAGCTATATAAAGATCTGTCCATACCAGAGCAATATTAAGATCTGTCCATATATCATAGCTATATAAAGATCTGTCCATATCAGAGCAATATTAAGATCTGTCCATATACCATAGCTATAAAAAATCTGTCCATATCATAGCTATATAAAGATCTGTCCTAGTCTGAGACAGCACTATAAACTGCTGTAATGTAGATATATGACTGAACAATTTTTAAAACTACTTTAAAAATCCAAACCCACATGCAAATACACATATAGCTTGTTAAAGATCTGTCCATACCATAGCTATATAAAGATCGGCCCATACCAGAGCAATATTAAGATCTGTCCATATATCATAGCTATATAAAGATCTGTCCATATCAGAGCAATATTAAGATCTGTCCATATACCATAGCTATAAAAAATCTGTCCATATCATAGCTATATAAAGATCTGTCCATATCAGAGCAATATTAAGATCTGTCCATATATCATAGTTATATAAAGATCTGTCCATATCAGAGCAATATTAAGATCTGTCCATATATCATAGTTATATAAAGATCTGTCCATATCAGAGCAATATTAAGATCTGTCCATATCATACCTATATATAAATCTGACCATATTATAGGTATATTAAGATCTGTCCATATCATACCTATATATAAATCTGTCCATATTATAACTACCTCTCCATGTGAAAACTATATGCACTCCTCAACTTTCTTTAGAGCTAAATGCCATTTCATTTTTAAATGAAGAACAAATTAAGATCTGAGAACATCTAATCAAAATGTGATTAGCCCCTTCCCATGTGGGCTTTCCATTGTACTTTTTAAAAAATGTCATTTTTATTATATTGCTTAGTATATATAATGTACTAAGCACTTCAAAGTACTGGGCAAAATTGGCTCAATTTAAAATGCACAAATAAATTTTGGGAATATTTTTAAAAAAATTAAAACTTTTTTTGCCATGGGGAAAAAGTGCTAGGGTCAGCAATAAGAAATTGGGATAGTAGGCAGAAAACATTTATATTATTTTGAGCCTTAGTCATATTTGTTTCATTAAAGAAAAGTAACTGCATGTATTATGACTATATGGTCTTATATCAAGTAATAAAATAGAGCCAAAACCAATATGTTTTGTAAAATTCAACAAACAATTTATTTCCATAGAATACAAAGTGAAACTTTAAAAAGAACTTATAGTAATGTGAATTAAATCTCAGAGTCCAAAAAGTTTAATCACCTGTCAAAATAAATTAAGTTCTAATTAAATTCCAGTGGTATTCCATATAAGATCCAACATTGAAGATGTTGATGTGCCTGTAGTCTCAAATGTACATATGTACCAATGGCCTGAAGTGTTTTGATGTGCCAACAGTCTTTTGATGAATCACAAAAATATAATACAAGATAACATTGTTTTAATTCACCATAATTCAAATTTAATGTCTCTGTTCATTAATATTATTGAGCACTTAGCAATTCCACAGAAAAATAATTTTAATATAATTTTAGCCCAAATCAAATATCAAACAAAATACAAATGATGCTGCATCAAGATCATACAGCAAGAATGAGTAATTATAATACATTATTACAAAACTCTCCACCTGACCTAGGTCATAATTAGCATTATCTGGAAATACTTTGACTTAACATTATTTTCCATTGGAGAATATTACTGATGTTTATCAGATAAAATCTTTACTAAAATTATAATAAGGATATGGTAAACATCAGGTATTTGTTTGGAGAATACAAATATCCTAGACCCTGACCCAAATAAATATGTTTACTTTTGTTGATAATGATCCTAACATTTAGCCCACACTCAAAGAAAAATATTAGCTATATAATATTTGTTTGCAAAAGTAAAAGTTATTGGTGAGATGTAACATGAACTTGATTCTGGACAAGGTCAAGTGCAAATAAAATTATAACTTATAATCATGGAGAAAAACAAATACAAATCAAATATACATAACACAATAAGATTGGCATTCCTCAGCTATAATTTGCTCTTCAGCCAACTGAAATGGCACACTGCTTTCAAAAAGCACAACAACTTGATTGTGCTTAGATATACTTCAGTAAGGAAAACACATAACATTAAATATAGTATAATTAACTCATTAACCCCTGGCACCTTACTTGAGATCTGTAGTGTCAAGGTCATTTGAGATATACCAATGTGAGTGGTATTACAGAAAAGTAGATAGATGCAGCTCTACAATGGAACCAATTCATCTGGACTTTTTACTTGTATTTAAAAAAAGCAACCTTTTGAAACTGGACTATTTTACAGCAAAAATTTTCTTATTGCATTTTTTGTCTCTTTGTCCTCAGATTTAATGCAGACTGGTCTGAACTGCACAAAGCCAGGTGAACATTTGCAAAAAGTAGGATAAGTTGGATAGTCTTTAAAGAGTGCAACAATCCGCCATACTTCCACTGTGAAATATTCTTGACAATTTTACATCTAGGTTCAGGTCAACCAACCAGGAACATGCATGACAGTGTGATTATTCCATCATAAATATCAATGATGCCTTACATTAAAGACTACAGTTTAAACCTACTGCCCCCCAAAAAAATTGTAGATGCAGACTACTGATTTATTCACCCTTGCCCCAGGTGATATCAAATTAAAATTTATTTCTAAGAAAACTATGTAGTAGGCCTACTAACGATTACTATACATCTACTGAAGATATGTGCACGTATACATAAAAGAAATTTGTACACCTACTGATGATGACTGTGTACACCTACTGAAGATAACTGTATACATAAAAGAAATTTGTACACCTACTGATGTTGACTGTGTACACCTACTGAATAAGGGGCCAGAGTGACCAGTGGTCTAAAGCTCTGTCACTTATGGATCACTGCCATCTCACCTCTGTCAAGTCTAGGATTCCTTGAATGTGGATATGTGAGAAAGCTTGCCAGTAGCTTCTCGTGTATTGGTGTTTTTTTCCAATGATTTCTGTTTCTTCCTCCACCATTAATACTGGCCGCCAAGAATAGCCTATCGTGTGCTGAAAAATGGCGTTAAGCCCAACAACAACCCACTGAATATAACTGTACACGTAATAAAGGCAATTTTGTACACCTACTGATGATGACTGTGTACACCTACTGAAGATAACTGTACACATAATAAAGGCAATTTTGTACACCTACTGATGATGACTGTGTACACCTACTGAAGATAACTGTACACCTAATAAAGGCAATTTTGTACACCTACTGATGATGACTGTGTACACCTGCTGAAGATAACTGTACACGTAATAAAGGCAATTTTGTACACCTACTGATGATGACTTCACCTACTGAAGATAACTGTACACATAATAAAGGCAATTTTGTACACCTACTGATGATGACTGTGTACACCTACTGAAGATAACTGTACACATAATAAAGGCAATTTTGTACACCTACTGATGATGACTGTGTACACCTACTGAAGATAACTATACACATAATAAAGGCAATTTTGTACACCTACTGATGACTACACCTACTGAAGATAACTGTACACATAATAAAGGCAATTTTTTACACCTACTGATGATGACTACACCTACTGAAGATAACTGTACACCTAATAAAGGCAATTTTGTACACCTACTGATGATGACTACACCTACTGAAGATAACTATACACATAATAAAGGCAATTTTGTACACCTACTTATGATGACTACACCTACTGAAGATAAATGTACACATAATAAGGGCAATTTTGTACACCTAATGATGATGACTGTGCACACCTATTAAAGATAACCATGTACACTTAACTCATTAACCCCTGGGGCTGCATTTGCGGGTCAGGAGGTGGTAGCCTACTTCTGAGCTCTGTAGCATCAAGGTCATGTGTGACACAATAAAGTGGGTGGTATTATAGAAAGGTTGACAGATGTAGCTTTACGATGATATCAAATAATATGGATGTTCTAGTTGCACTACATAATACATAGGAAAAACATCTCATCACTTTTTGGACCAGAGTTTTTTCCAACCGAAATTCGCCTGAGGTTGTGATCCAGTTTTGTGTCTGGATTTTAGACTTTTTGATCTCATATCTAAGACAGACTGGTCTGAAATGCACACAGAAAGGTGAACCTTTGCAAAAAGCAGGAAAAGATGGACATTTAGAATGAAGTGGGTCTCATTACGAAAATGATCGGTCCGTTAAGCAAAAAAAGTCCATTTTTTACCCTTCTGCTCATGCTCAGGTGAAAAAGCCAATAAAAAGGTGATGTTTATAACACAAATAGGCATTAGGTTAACCATAAATGTCACATTTCAGTCGAAAACAACAAACACCTCCAGGGGTTAATGGGTTATTATGGACAAATGTGTACACATACTGAATCAATGACAACAGAACACCTGCTAAAGGTCACTGTTGTATATACCTACTGAAGACAACTTTGAATATGGTCAGACCTTCAAAGAGATAAATTGTAATAAAACTACAGTAGAATATTGTAATAAAATTACAGTAGAATATTGTAATAAAACTACAGTAGAATATTGTAATAAAACTACAGTAGAATATTGTAATAAAATTACAGTAGAATATTGTAATAAAACTACAGTAGAATATTGTAATAAAACTACAGTAGAATATTGTAATAAAACTACAGTAGAATATTGTAATAAAACTACAGTAGAATATTGTAATAACAATAGAAACAAAAGTAATGTAATTTACCTTCAAACTCATTCTCATCACTGGAATAGTCTATGTCCTGAAATGAGATAAAAATGACAATATCAAAAATACCTCTAACAGTACAAAAAACAGCTCTCCAATGATGTTTTCAGTTTTTATAAATGTAATCAATATGCAACACTCCAAATGCCTTACAGAATTAAATACCAGTAGCTTTTTTGCAAGCTATTTCAAAATTTAGTTGCCACTTCTGATATTTAGTCATTCCAAAGTAACACTGCGCAAAAATTAAAGTGGATTGACAAAATGTGAAGTTTTCATTATGTTAAATTAAAAAGTATAAAAATAATATTGTTTTTTAGTACATGTACATAAATCTGACAGACCTATCAAGCCATCATCTGTTTCAGCCTCAATTTTGCCATCAAAAGTAAATAAGCTTTCTAAAGCACTAAGATTAAAGATTACCCACTAGGAATAAAGATTACCCACTAGGATTAAAGATTACCTACTAGGAGCATTTTTAACTACCCTCATTTGCTTCTGTCCATAGTTTGGATTAACAAAACCCAAGCCATAGCTGTATTATGAAAGTTTAGATGGAGACTTATCTCACATAAAGTTGGTCACCTGATACCACAATCAAAACAGATTATACTGTGAATGAAACAGCATGTGCTGTTTGAAGTACAAAACCAGATATATACCTATATTCTGAAATTACTTACATTATGCAGTTCAATTTAGGGCACTGATATGTATGTGATAGAATCAGATGTTTCTCTGAAACAATCTAGGCAAGATATGTTGGTCTTAAATACCATTCAAGTTTTCCACAATGGGGTAAGAAAATAAACTGTGTTCAACAAACTGTCCTAATGTGCCTCTTCTTTCCGAGGTTTGTATGCCAGTTACTCCTCCGATATTCCAAAATTAGAATGCATTGAAACAATATATCACACCCACAAAAGCCAATGGTGTTTTAAAAAGTCTTGCGATTTATAGGTTTATATACCAGTTATTACTAAGACATTTCACAACAAGGATACGCTGGAACACTATATCTCACCTACAAACACCACTAACATTTCAAAAAACTCTTGTGTGTCATAGGTTTTTATACTAATTTTCCTGATACATTTCATAACAAGGATATGGTTACAAAGATATTACATTCATAGAAACCAATATGATTGGAAAGGTCTTGTCATAAATGAGGCTGACACCTATAAGCTGTTTCAACTGGAAAAGTAATACTTGTTGTTGTCTCAAAGCTTTGAATTACAATAAAATTCACTCATTGCTAGAAACAAAAACTGGTTATGTAAAATGACTCTGATTTGCAATAGCTACAAACCAGAAAAAATGTGGATTGATATGGCATCCATTATGCTACACATTTTTCACTGTACAGACTGACAATATCACTATCAGTTGCAATCTGTTATACATTATAAATAAAATAGAGATACAGACAGACAGAGAGAGAGACAGTGAGAGAGAGAGAGAGATAGACAGACAGACATAGAGAGAGAGAGAGAGAGAGAATACTAACTGATCAGCAACTTCTCTCAACAAAATGCTGATTAACAGAAAGGCTGTGAGAAAAATGGACTAATACATTGCTTGAATAACAACAGAAATTGACAAACAAGAATTTAATTAAAAAGCAAAACGTTGCAAAACATTTATTGTATGTAGAACCAAATTGTTTTCATCTATTGCCACACTGATATTATATTATGTGCAAAAATAGAGCATCCTTCATAACTTGATCCTGCTGTTTAGGAAAAATATGTCATACATTTATTAGATCCCATCATATTCTTGTAGCTTCCTTACTTCTATTACTTCTATTATACATTCTTGACATCTGTTTATCACAACAAAAATACAACACTTAATGCATGTGGTTGATGAGAAATTCCCATAGACCATAATATTGATGCTTGGTAAATTACTTTACCATCATGGTAAAACTGACATAATACATGCAATGTACATCATATGCATGATCTATCCAAGATTGTACATGTAAAAGGATGAAAATATGCTGCACAGAAATAGAGAAATTCCTCATCTAGGTGTCTGCTATCAAAATCAGTTTAGATCTTTCCTTTTAAATCTGGGAGTACCTGTGAGGTGAGAGCAATAAAATGGAAATGGCTTCAACTGCACCTTTAATACAATACTTATGGGGTATATTATTCTCACAAAATGGGAGCTAAATTTAGGTCTAAAAACACATCAAGGGAGCTTACCCAGGCTGGCCTGGGCTGTTTTTTAACCTACGGCTATACCATGGTTCCTAAATGGGAATTGCTGTAGTGTTAAGCCTAGTATTGCATACAATATAAATGGTTGAAGGGTTAAGTCTCACACTGCATACTATACATAAGGAGTCATGAACTAATCCTGGTATTGCAGAGAAATGCATAATGTTTGTAGAGTTAAACCTAGTTATTGCATACAATACCTAATGGTTGTTGAGTTAAGCCTGGTATTGCATATGTTAAATAATGGCTGAAGGTTTGTAAGCCTGCGATTGATGACTATGTATGTATGTTAAAGGGTTGTAAGCCTGGTATTGCCAACCAAGCATAATGGTGAAAGGGTTTAAGCCTGGTATTGCCAACTATGTATATTGGATAAAGGGTTGTAACCCTGGTATTGCCAACTATGTATAATGGTGAAAGGGTTGTAAGCCTGGTATTGCCAACTATGCATAATGGTGAAAGGGTTCAAGCCTGGTATTGCCAACTATGTATAATGGTTGCAGGGTTGTAAGCCTGATATTGCCAACTATGTAAAATGGTTGTGTGGTTGTAAGCCAGGTATTGCCAACGATGTATAATGGCTAAAGAGTTGTAAGCTGGGTATTGCCAACTATGTAAAATGGTTGTGTGGTTGTAAGCCAGGTATTGCCAACTATGTATAATGGCTAAAGAGTTGTAAGCCTTGTATTGCCAACTATGTAAAATGGTTGTGTGGTTGTAAGCCAGGTATTGCCAACTATGTATAATGGCTAAAGAGTTGTAAGCCTTGTATTGCCAACTATGTAAAATGGTTGTGTGGTTGTAAGCCAGGTATTGCCAACTATGTATAATGGCTAAAGAGTTGTAAGCCTTGTATTGCCAACTATGTAAAATGGTTGTGTGGTTGTAAGTCAGGTATTGCCAACTATGTATAATGGCTAAAGAGTTGTAAGCCAGGTATTGCCAACTATGTATAATGGTTAAAGGGTTGTAAGCTGGGTATTGCCAACTATGTATAATAGTTGCAGAATTGTAAGATGGGTATTGCCAACTATGTAAAATGGTTGTATGGTTGTAAGCCAGATATTGCCAACTATGTATAATGGTTGAAGGGTTAAGCCTAGTATTGCAGACAACACAAAATAATTAACATTACAAGTATAAAAACCTAGTTTGCTAAATAAATACTTTTAAAGAACTTTTTTTATAATAACGATTTATCATCATCAAAGCCCAGTTGACAGCAACAGCTTTTCTTTTGAGACACAAGTAACCAGGTAGGTTGCATTGAAATTTCAACAAAACACAAAAAGGAGATTTAAACAGAGAATTATTAACAAATTGGGAATATTTATGGTTACTACCCAAAATGATCAATAAGAGATACAGTGTACTGTTTGGTCTGGTTTGATTTTTGTGGGTTTGACACCACTTTTCAGTTTGGTCTGATTTGATTTTGTGGGTCTGACACCATTTTTGTTTGGTCTGGTTGGATTTTGTGGGTTGGATACCATTTTTTGTTTGGTCTGGTTTGATTTTGTGGGTCTGATACCATTTTTTGTTTGGTCTGGTTTGATTGTGTGGGTCTGACACCATTTTTGTTTGGTCTGGTTTGATTGTGTGGGTCTGACACCATTTTTGTTTGGTCTGGTTTGATTGTGTGGGTCTGACACCATTTTTGTTTGGTCTGGTTTGATTTTGTGGGTCTGACACCATTTTTATTTTGTCTGGTTTGATTTTGTGGGTCTGACACCATTTTTGTTTGGTCTGGTTTGATTGTGTGGGTCTGACACCATTTTTATTTTGTCTGGTTTGATTTTGTGGGTCTGACACCATTTTTATTTTGTCTGGTTTGATTTTGTGGGTCTGACACCATTTTTGTTTGGTCTGGTTTGATTGTGTGGGTCTGAACCATTTTTATTTTGTCTGGTTTGATTTTGTGGGTCTGACACCATTTTTATTTTGTCTGGTTTGATTTTGTGGGTCTGACACCATTTGGTCTGGTTTGATTGTGTGGGTCTGACACCATTTTTATTTTGTCTGGTTTGATTTTGTGGGTCTGACACCATTTTTATTTTGTCTGGTTTGATTTTGTGGGTCTGACACCATTTTTGTTTGGTCTGGTTTGATTGTGTGGGTCTGACACCATTTTTGTTTGGTCTGGTTTGATTGTGTGGGTCTGACACCATTTTTATTTTGTCTGGTTTGATTTTGTGGGTCTGACACCATTTTTGTTTGGTCTGGTTTGATTGTGTGGGTCTGACACCATTTTTATTTTGTCTGGTTTGATTGTGTGGGTCTGACACCATTTTTATTTTGTCTGGTTTGATTGTGTGGGTCTGACACCATTTTTGTTTGGTCTGGTTTGATGGTGTGGGTCTGACACCATTTTTGTTTGGTCTGGTTTGATTGTGTGGGTCTGACACCATTTTTGTTTGGTCTGGTTTGATTGTGTGGGTCTGACACCATTTTTGTTTGGTCTGGTTTGATTTTGTGGGTCTGACACCATTTTTGTTTGGTCTGGTTTGATTGTGTGGGTCTGACACCATTTTTCAGCATGATAGGCGACACATTACAGCCAGTTTATTTGATGGAGGATGAGCCTTCAAATAACCACTGAAAGAAGCCACTGGCAGGCTTTATCACATACTCAAGCTGATCAAGGCAAGCCTTATTCCACCTGCCACTACCTGAAGATTTAATATTATGCAAGACACTGATCCCAAATAAATAACTTGGAGAAAAACAATGAAGCATGTCACTGACCTACTTCTGGAATGATTGTGTCATACATACATAAAGCATCCATACAAATAAGCATAAACCTACTGGTTGAGAAACTAACACAAAAGCATATCTCAAAGTTATTTAGGCATAAATGACTTGGAGTCAAAAGAAGACCACTGTGACCTACTTTTGGTAGGATGATATAGTACTCAACATAATGGATCCATAAATATAGCCACACGACTTTACATTGAGTCATACAGCAAAGACCCCAATGCCAAAGGTAAAACCACTGTTTGAAATGTAAGTCATTATACCAAAGGTAAAACCACTAAGTTTGAAAAGCAAGTCATTATACCAAAGGTAAAAAAACCCACTAAGTTTGAAATGTAAGTACAGTAGTAACCCACTTCTGCTATAATACAAGATTTTATTTGCTACATATTTGATCCACATACTCAACTTAAAAGGCTCTATTAAAAAAGTGTGCCTGAAAAACTAAGCAAAAATAATACAAATACAACACAAGTTATGTTGGAGACATGGAGAGACTGCATAGAATAATCAGATGGAGGGAGACGTGGTAGTTCAGTTGGTAACATGTTGAGAGTCATAATCCAAGGGCTGTGGGTTCAATACCTACTCAGGCTGGCCTGGGTAAAATTGGCTGCCTCTTGTGGATGCATGGGAAGGCTTAAATTTGCTTGGCATGATACAGCCATTAATGTATTTGAAATGCCATTAAAATAAAAAAAACCCCTAAAATTCCAAATTTATTTTGATCAACATTTATCATGGGTCATAAAAAAAGGTTTGATTTTTTAAAAAGTGAATCAGAAGGTTGACCTCAAGATTAAAAGGATTGTAATACTATGACTTAATATAGCAAACAAAAAGAGTGTGTATGTCTGTGTGTGTGTGTGAGGGGGAGAGGGGGACAGACAGAGAGAGAAAGAGAGAGAGAGACTTGGATTCTGATGTAGCTTTAACAATTTTGCAATCATATTGCTATGATGTCTGCAAAGCCGCTCTGGTGGCCTTAGAGGTTAGAGTGTCTGCCTTGGATGCAGGAGGTTGTGGATTTGATCGCTGGTCAATTCATACCAGAAGAGATACTAAAATGGTACTAACAGCTTCCTCACTTGGCACTCAGCATTAAGAGGTTAGTGTGTTTATGACCTGTCCGCCTGGTGTCAGGATAATGTGACTGGGTGGGACATCATGCTAAATGTCTGCAGCATGATGCCATCAGTGCTAGACATCATTATAAACTGCCACAATGCAGACATTGTAGCATATAACTGAAAAATTGTTAAAGCTACATTAAAAATCATAATCAAATCACATGATTTCTGCAGTGTGGTAGTTAATAGAGATGTCTAGCACTGGGACATCATGCTGCAGACATTCAGCATCATGTCCCACCCAGTCACTTTATCCTGACCGTCAACCAGTCCTACCTGCATAAACCTCTTGAAACTAAGTGCGTTAAGCAAGGCACATGTTAGTACATGTACCATTTTTATAAGTCTTTGGTATGACTCAGTCAAGGTTCAAAACCAGGACATCCAGCCTCCAAAGTCGACACTCAAACCACTAGGCCACCAGAGAAATCCAAACAAAAAAAGAAAAAACTTTAATCTCATACTTTCCCTAAACATTTTACTACAAATAAATATTTTTTAAAAAAAGAACAAAAAAACCCCAAGAAAGAGCAGGTAGAAGTATATAAAAACAAAGAAGCAAGTAAATGCACAGCTCCTGCTTGGGTATGTAACAAAAAACTTGAAACAAAGCAAACCTTAAGTACTGACTTAAAACACTTTATCCTTATAAACTGTGAGAAAATTGGTAATACTGCCATTAAAAAGGTGCCAAATAAGGTTAGATATATGATAATTGAGGCACAAGAGTAAAATCAAAATGCTTATTTCCTTTAAAGAAGCCATAAACAAAACTTTATTTACAAACTTAAACCTCCTGAAGTCAACACAGAGCCAACCTTACATGCAAACTTAAATCTGAAGTCCACAGAGAACTTAAACCTGCAGCTTGCATAGAGCCAATCTAAATACAAGCTTTAAACATAAACCTATTCCCACAAATTGGGAAAAATCTGTAAAACTGGATAAACATATTAAATTAGGATCAGGCAAATGAACACACAACAATAACATTTAAATGTTGCTTCTAATTAGTACATATCAGTACAGTATGTGTTATGCAAGAGCTTGACAACTGAACACTGATATGAACTTCATATGTTAGTGTGTTTATAATTTACATGTATACTCAATTAGTCTGGGTCTGCAACATCTATGTACATTACTAATGTATGTGAACATGCATGTATGAGATGGATAGTGACTGACTATATCTTTGACAGTCTCAAGGTACATTGGTTCTGTTAGGTAACTGAGTTACCCTCAGTAAACAAAGTCTTTTATTATTATTATTATTATTATTATTATTATTATTATTATTATTATTATTATTATTATTATATTATTATTATTATCATTATTATTATATTATTATTATTATTATTATTATTATATTACTATTATCATCATTATATTATTATTATTATTATTATTATTATTATTATTATTATTATTATTATTATTATTATTATTATTATGGCACAATGAAGACTTTACAAACATTTACCCGATACCTACACCAATACCAATGCTGCAGTCAGGTTTGATTAGCATGGACTCCACTTTCCTTTGTACTGGCTAGATAAAGCCACAAAGCTATCTGTAAACACTGATATAATCCAATCCAGATTAGGTCATCTCACTGTGAGAAACCATTTTTTAATATCATAGGGATTTCTTTTAATGTCAATAGGGCCTCTTTTAAAGTCAACATATGAGAAAATCTAAATTAAGAAAATAAATCAATTTAAAAGTAAATCTGATTTTTATAATTTCATGGTTCAATATAAAGATATTCATGTGTACATTACTGATAATCTCAAACACACATGTTGTTCTAGGCATACAGAGATCCCAAATTTTAACTGGTTCAAATTTTGGGATTTACTAAAATATTTAATACAATTTATTCACATAAAAATTCTAAATTGCATACCAGTACAAAAAAAAGCTTTCCAGACTGACCTAATTGGAAGAATTTATTGTCCAATACAACTGAGCTCTTGGTTTGTACAGTCCAAGAGCTTTTTAAAGACTTTTCAATGACTGCCAAAAGTTTTGAAGAAATTTTTTTTTCTCCATATGTTACTTCAGCAAACTAAAGCATGAGATTTTGTTTTATAGACATCATAGGCTGTCTATCCAGGATGCAAGAGAAAGAGCAGCACTTGCCTGTGTTGATCACTGCCAAAATAGGTACAAAAGAAAATAATTAGCCTGCCACAACAGCAATGGGACAATACACAATAAAACAAAATGCTATGTGCCATGTGTGATTTTGAACCACCCAATTTTTATCACACTTTGTTTATTAGATAATTTTTTTTAAAACAATACTGAATGTTAAAAATCAAATTCTGAAAATGAATATGACAATTTATTTAGTTTCAATGTTATTTTTTCCATCTTCTATGAAAACAAATCAAAGAGTCTGGAGTTAAAATTATGGGAGTTTCTCAAGAACTTCATCGGCTTGTACAGGCTAATCCAGTAAAGTTGAAATTCATTAAGATTTCAATGTAACCTGTTCAGATTTAATTATTTTTTTATGGTTGTATGAGCCATGGCACTTTAATATTCCATTTTGTTTACTTCAAGAAATATGAAAATATTAATAAATAATGATCATTATAAAAATTAAGTGGTGGAAAGATTCTAATGAATTACTTGCAAAAATCCCATCCAGTATTGCTTGCATCATATAAATTATTAAACCCAATTTTGAACAGCCCACCTTTTTATACTCATTTACAAGTCTTCAAACTGTGAACAGTGCACAGACTCTGACCTGCCACTGCACAATGTGTTGGCCAATCTCAGGGTCTATGCAGAATCAGTAAAGTCTGCAACATAGACGTTTATCTGCCAGCACAGGTCTGTGTTGTTTTCACTTGGACTGGACTTATAAGTTACTATATACATTAGTTATAAAGTAAAACCCCAAAAGAATCCCCAAAACTATAAATTTATTATTATAAAACTATCATGTAATTTTTTTATTTATATTGATGACTGAGGTAATATAAAAAATTTGTCATTAACCATAATCTTACGTAAGGATAAGAGCATGAATGTATGGACAGGGTAAAAAAAATATCTTAAAAATACTTTTTTTTAGATGAAAGTAATGGTATAAACTTATAAATTCATCTTACCCACATAACCAACAACAGACTGTCATTATCACTCTCCATATCTGATTCCATTATAAATTCTTTGTGAAGGTATTTCCTGGAAGAAGCTTGTTTACTCACTGATGGTGGAGTATACTAATTCACTTTTACATATCACTGGCATAACTGACTGACACATTACTGGTGCATTTGTTTTTAATAAACTTATCTTCCATATCATAAGGAAGTACAGACTGACTTTCTTTCTCCTTCAACAATAGATTACTTCATCCTGATCATGTCACCATCTGAGTGCCATTAGTTATCTGTGACATGATCTCAATGTACAGAAGCTGATTCACCTTTTGTGAACAAAAACTTACTTCATTTACCACTATCAAAATTCAAGTATAATATAGATGAATAATTCCTCTACTTCTTGAAATAAAAGGTTTGTTTACTTATTAACATGACTTCAGACACTAAAAATAACAAAACTCTCAGATGATCAATTAAATTGCTACTGATAATAGCTAAGCACTGTGTATCAATTAACCACCAAAGTTAATTACAAATACAGCATAATAAAGTTTATATGGAAACTTTTTTTGCATATTGTTTGTGTCTGTAAATATTTCAAGTTTGAAAATGAAGGCAAGACTCCATAAATTCAATTTTTGCAAAACACTGTTACAAAAAAGGTTGCTTGTTTCTGGCTAAACTTGGATAATAGGATGTGCAGATCATGTAGCTGATGGGACATTAAGATAACATGACATTACTGGGCACCTGCAATGTGCCTGAGGTTACAAAGCTAATGTGCACATAATCCTATACTGTATCCTTCAAGTCTTAATAACTTTTTATCCAATTTCTTAACTGAAAACAAGATGAAGGGTCTTCTGATGCTGTCACATCATAATATGAAAACTAATTTTAAAAACATAGACTAAAATTTTAATTGTCAAAATCCTGATTAATTGGGCTTTTCACTCACTACTTAAAAAGTATTCTATAACTTTAGTTGTCAAGAAAATTACTAACTGGTTTTCACATTAAATTTGATTAATTTTTTCTAAAGAACTGAATTTTATATACTTTTATCATTAAAATATGATATATGTATTGGGATATCTATTATAATAAACATCATGTGTGTGTGAAAAAACAGGCCAAGTAGGATGGTAAAAGGAGTGTGTGTGTATGTGGGTGGTTTCTAAGTATGTGTTTAATAATCAAACATGTACTACAAACATTAGCAATAGTCAGGAGGCCATATTGCTGGATGACACTTTACAACCATTTAAATTATTCTTTATATGCTAAAATCTGTATTACAGTATGTTCAATCTTAAACAAATAGTATATTTTAGTCAAGGCAAAGCTTTTAAGAAGATATTTATAGCAGTCTATTATTTATGGGTTGCATTCACATCATAGCAAGAAAGACACTAGGTATGTATATTAAAATAAATAATTAAACCAAATTAAAACCAAAACCAGTATACAGCATACACTTGCTTATAAGTTGATGCATATTGCAAAGAAAGATCTTGTTCTGTATAAAGCTCCTGCAGATCTGGGTCTGTGCAGTTTGCGGTTGGGCTCATCTTGCGACTTATATGCAATGTTCCCTCTAAGGTGCACAGCCACGAAGCTCATTAGAAATGAGGGGCCCCTAGTGGCCTAGTGGTCTACAGTTCTCTCTGTTATGGATCACTGCCATCTCACCTCTGTCTGGGTTTGAGCCTAAGATTAGGCGAATGTGGATATGTGAGAAAGATTTTGCCAGTAGCTTCTCCTGGGTCAGTGGTTCTTTCTTCGGATTTCCCCAGTTTAATACTGGCTGCCATGTATAGCCTATTGTGTGCTGAAAAATGGCGTAAAGCCCCCAAAACAAAAAAAAAATAAGAAATGCTGTGCAGTAGTTGTGGATATGTGAGAAAGATTTTGCCAGTAGCTTCTCCTGGGTCAGTGGTTCTTTCTTCGGATTTCCCCAGTTTAATACTGGCTGCCATGTATAGCCTATTGTGTGCTGAAAAATGGCGTAAAGCCCCCAAAACAAAAAAAAAATAAGAAATGCTGTGCAGTAGTTTCTAAATTTAGTGCACAAGTTTTGGTAGCAAATTCATATGCCATGAAGCAGTTTCAAAATTCCACTTAAACAAAAAAAATATTAGCAGGAACATTGCTTATAAGCATGTAGTTCTCATTCAAAGAATGGGATGCCATTCTGCTTTGCTATCATGTTAAATGTCTAAATACTTCCAACCCATGGTTTGGCTTGCTCTAGGGTAGGTTGATTAGTACCAAAGCAGCTGCAGTAGGTGACTTGCACAATGACAATATATGATAGCTGATCTGGGCTGATGCAACAGTAGGATTTGAACCTGCTAAACCTATTATATCTTTGGTAGACATGCACAGACATCAAGCTCAACAAAAAACTAAAATAGTAACAATAGTACTGTAAACCAAAATGTGTTCTTCAACTAAATGTTATGTGGCGATGCCATTTTTTTCTTATTAAACATGTTGTGACCATGACCTCTAACATTTATACCACAGTCTATGGGTTTCTTTATTACACTGGTGCAAGCCATCCAGTGATTGGTCAAGGAACTTGCTACTTTTATTCTTTACACCATAATGACCATGACCTTTGATTTTTGTAACCACACAATCAATTGTGTGCAACTGTTTAGTAGTACTTCATGGCACATCAACACAGTAGTGGCTATATGATGCCAACTAAGGTAAAATTCTAAATGTCAATAGACCTCTTCAGTACTTTAAGTGCAAGACCTTCAAAAATGTATGTTCACAAAGATGGTCAAGAATTCAAAGGTATCATGCAAAAAACATTTTTCTTCTTTTAGACAGTGGCCTTGACCTTGAATATTTTAACTGTAAAACTTGTAAGACTTTTTTCTTACCTCATATGCAAGCCATCTACAAACTTTATGTGAAGAGGTATGTTGTCAAAATTTGAAGTTTTGTGCAGAGGCCATTTTTTTCCAGTCAGTGACCTTGAAAATTCAACTTTATGAATCCCAAATTGATAAATGTTTTCTTTTACCCATGTGTAACATATGTGGTTAAGGTCTATAAGCAAAGCTAATTTTACTGCTCAGGAACCAATTTTCTTCTTTTAGTCCCAGTAACCTTGACATCTGACCTTTTGATCCCAAAATCTGCACATTTCTTCCTTACTTAGTTTGGTAACTATATGTTGTACCTTATGGTGGGCATTCAAGACAGGTGCTCCAGTCTTTCTTATATCATTTGAAATAATGATATTGGACTAATAAATCTTTGAAAATATGTAGCAGAAATATTATGTTATGACTATCTCATGCCAAACTCATATGCCAAGCAAGATGCTTTAGTTTAGAGCAATTGAGCATTTAATCCATGTTAAGTTCTTATTTGAACTTTTCTACAAATGATTAACATTGCTTTTTTTATCCATATATAAACCAAAAATTGATTATGGATTCTAGAACTTATTAGCCAGCTGTAGTATATCAGCTTTACCTTTGATAAAACAAAATAAAATTCATTTAAAAGGAATACTCAGAGCCCATTATGTATTAGCCACCATTATCAGTGTAGACAAAAGAGACTGGCTGTTATTAGCATGAATATAATCCTATTGTGTAAAATATTAGGCAATATTTTCTTCATGAACCTGGAAGACATACCTAAAGTTTACATAAATTTTATTTGAAAAGGCAAGCAACACAATAATGATCTCTGCATGTTCTGTTCATAAGACATGATTCTTACGGGATATGGAGTCAATCAGAATAAATCTGGTAATTGTAGGGCAAACTAATTGAACAGTGAATATTTTTTTTAAAAAATTTATTTTTTTTTAATATTCTTTTTGAAGCCTTGTCAAATCTTATAAAGCGCTTAGAGCTTTAAAAGATTAGGCGCCATATAAAGTCCTCGTTATTATTATTAATATCTATTAGAATAAATTTGATAATTGGGGGCATCCTTATTGGAGAGGGAATATCAATTAGAATAAATTTTGTAATTGTAAATGTGTAAACTTAAAATTTGCTAACATTTAGGAATTATGTGTTTATTTTATAAACATCATGCACTGATATATATATTATATAGGGCCTGAAAAGAAACACCACTGGTGTCATTCTGTTGCAAATTTTGTAATGTAATATTTCTAAAATATCATATTTATTGGGAATCTATGAAATCTAAATGCAAATAGTCATTAAAAGGTCTTGTGTATTCAAAACAATGTTATCTGTTTGGAGTGATCCAAGGTCTCGTGTATTCAAATAAATGTTATCTGTTAGTAGTGATCCAAGGTCTTGTGTATTCAAATAAATGTTATGTATTAGTAGTGATCCAAGGTCTTGTGTATTCAAATAAATGTTATCCTTTAGCAGTGATCCAACATCTTGTGTATTCAAGTCAATATATTACCTGTTAGTAGTGATCAATGTTTTTTGTACTGAACAAAATGTTACCCATTTAGAGTGATCCGAGATTTGTGCCCAGAGTCCTTTGATTTTCCGAAATTACATGTATGAGGATACTGTGCTCACTTCATTATCAGTCTCATTATCTGTATCAACCAATTAATTGTGTGAAGAATGCAACATGAATCACAGTGTTTAATCCAAATCAGGTGTCACCTAATTAGATTAATTAGAAATCTGCAGCATAACAGCTCCACCCTTCTAGGGATTTTCCAAGCAAACTTGGGATATGCAGGCTGGATTTTTTAAAAGGACAAACTGAGAACAATTTTTCAGGAGCAAGTGAAACTGGAAAATTAGGCCTGATTTTGCAAAATCTTTTAATGCACATGGGGGTTTATTATACAAAAAGGACCTCAAAAAGAATTTCCTTTTAACTCCATCACACTAATATCCTGAATGTACATGTATATATACATGTATGTACCTCCCTGATTCTTCAGTCTCCTAGATTAATGTGTATATGTATATCATAAAACTGGGGCAGTACCAAAAAGTTTCCATTTATGTTTTTATTGTTCACTAAAATGTAACAACCAACTATTAAATATTTTCCATATTTAAAACTAGAAGCACATGCAGTGTGTTCAAGACAATATGGTATCCATAACTATTCTACTTAATTCCAGATGGCAGGAACCCTGATACAAGGTGATAATATTGCAGAATACATACAAGATACATGCAGTGTTTTAGCCAGGTTTGACAAAAAGGGACCAAATGACACATTCATTTGATAAATTAGGCCAATGGTGTGAGCATTATTAAGCCCAACCTGGTAATAAAATATCATTTAGAGTTTTTTCTAAATGTTATTTGCATCAAATACCAAGTGATTTTTATTGTGGGATTTACCTTTGATGTTACTGACTAATGTTAATACAAAGCAGGAGAAGCCCAAGTAAATAATTTCCTGACCTTCTACATTAGTCATCAGTCTTCGTTTTTAAGATTTTCTTGTGGGTGTGATTATGTTTTCCCTTTTGTTTTTCCTCCACTGTGGAATCCAAATCTTTGTCAGAAGTTTCACTTGTGTTTTATTTTCATCTTGGTTTTTCATTTCTGAAGTAGATATTATTGTTTTCATGATCTGAGACTGACAATGAGGTAAATAAATCAGTTATCTGTCATTCCATATCTAGCACTGAGCAAAATTTGCCATTTACAAATGATGCCATATTTCATACAAATGCAATTATGTCCTTAAGTGGCATTGTATTTTAAATTTCCTTAATTGTCATTGTATTTTTGAAATTCCATAATTAGTAATAAGTAATGAAAGAAGTGTATCTTTCGAACAGTCATTTTTATATTGTTTATTTGTGGAAATTTTTATTGTTTGAATTTTTATTAAATTTTGTTTTACTTGTAACGGGGGGGGAGCTTGTCTTATTTGTTCTATATATTAGCCCAGATTACTACTTTTTCCCTACTTGTAGTAGCTTATTCAATACCAGACATATTTCACTGTAGGAATTCGCCCCATAGTCACAAGCCATAAACATATTTTACCACACCCATGTTTTGTGTTTTGTCTTGCATGGGATTAGGAGAATGGTGGAATCCCATGCTTTGTCTAGCATGGGATTAGGAGAATGGTGGAATCCCATGCTTTGCCATGCATGAGATATTGAGAATAATGGAATCCCATGCTTTGCTATGTAGGAGATATTGAGAATGGGAAAATCCCATGCTTTGTCTTGCATGGGATTAGGAGAATTATGGAATCCCATGCTTTGCCATGTATGGGATATTGAGAATAGAGAAATCCCATGCTTTGTCTTGCATGGGATTAGGAGAATGGTGGCATCCTATGCTTTGCCATGTATTGGATAATGAGAATAGGAAAATCCCATCCTCTGTAAACTATTTTATATAAATATCAATTTTCATAAAAATTAATAAAATCTGCAAAACGTAACTGACCCCCAAAAAATGAAAGTGCCTAATTATTTTACTTTCTGATGAGAACTTAAGCTGAAGTCATTAACCAAATTTCATTTTTTGAGCATACAAACTGTGCATAAATACAACATTAATGAATGTAGCATGTGTAAGAACTATTACCCAATTTCAGTTATCACTGTTAATAACATTATTTCTTTGAGGCAGCAGACCCACATGTTATTTACAATTGTGTCTGATTCTGTATAACAAAGATACCATCAGCTAAATAAGTAAGAAAAGTTCAATCGAAGAGCTGATAGGCAGAATGGCTGATAGCTATGGTCTGAATCTGTTTTTGGTGAGACATTGCAAGAGGTTTATATGGGGAGTTGGCTTGGGAATGACGGTATTATTTAGACAGATACATACATCAGGATTCGATAAATTGCTGGAGTTTGATGATATAGATTAATTAACGAGAATACAATTTATTTCCATTTGTATGTCAAGTGAGGAATGGCATAGTTATTCATAAGTTGTATCCACCTCACAATAAAAGGTAGTTTCAGCCATGTTTCAGACTATGTAAAAATGGCATCAGAAAACAACTGCACTGAATTACAACTTCCAGGATTTTAGTGTAATATTCAAGCTCATTCATGGATAGAAAATTGATAATTATATAATAAAATGTGGATCCAAAACAAGTATCAATTTGTCAGCCCAGTTGTATCAATAAAATGTCTATTTTTAATAATTTTTCCAGCAAGTTGTATAAAGAGTTTTGAATGAAGATGACCATAAGATTTAAAGGAGTGGATATGAGCATTAACGGAGTGGATCAGATGATATAAATTATACTGGTGCACCTGTGACCATGAATCCTACTAACATATTCTTAACAGTATTTGTCATCGATTTATTTTATATATTTTATTTTGATCTCACATTATCAAATAGTATAAGATTGTCAGTCAACAACATTTCTTCTCTACAGTAGAAATACACAAAACAAGAATACCAAGTGGGTCAGAGATTCCTCGCCTGGCTGATGTTTGCCTAATGACCAAAGAAACACCTTTTCTGTCAGGACCAGTATGATATTTTCTGTATAAATTTCTGCCAATGCTGTCAATATTACATATGTTACTGATGGTGGATCAGCATCATTTATATAAACTTTATATTTTTGAATGCCTTCTGTCAAATTTGGTCAAATTATGCAGAGCAGTTTTTGAGAAGCCATTTAAATGTTTTTCTATTTTTAGTAATGGTGGCCATCTTTGGTGGCAGATATGGATGCTTCCTTTTGTCAATCAGATAACATTTTGTTCAGCAGTGCTTTGTAAATCTTGTAAAGGTTTCTCTGATATTAGTAAGGCAGATCATTTTTGTCTGCATTAAAACCTTTAATGCCTTTAAGTCAAATTTGGTTAAATTCTATTGAGCATTTTCAGAAAAGTTGTCTTATGGTGGGTGGCCATATGTGATGGCATAATTTACATAAATATGACAGGTAACAGCCAAGTTTGACTGAAACTGGTTGAGCAATTTTGAGACATTTAAGTAATTTTTGGTGGATGATAGATTGAGAACAAATAGTGCATGATTGACATAGGGTCATACCACATCACACTTTATCATATGGGTGGTCTTAAGTGTGCTAAAACTATCAACTACATTTTTCTGAGATGTTCTCACTAGTGCACTTCATCTTCAAAATTTATTATGTATTAAAGTCTATCAAGTTCTTCTGATGTTTATCTTAAGTCCAAACAGTCTAAGTTCTTCTTCTGAAGTTCAAATAGTCCATCTGAAGTTCTTTTGTAAGATGCCATTGTGACTATTACATATCTTCTATAAAAGCAACAAAATGGAAATTCAGTTTACAGCATTTTCTAATATTTTGTAACCAAACTTCATAAATGCAGCTAGTAAGAAGATGCAGCCTATAAAATACAGAATCTGAAAGATGACCATGGGGCAGTGTCTTTATGGACTAGACTTAGCTGTTCTTGTTTCACTTATATACATCTGGTCAGCTGTAAATTCAGCCATTAATTCATGCTAAGCTGGAATCTAACTGAATTGATCAGCAGGTTTCTGCATGAATAAAGCAGAGCAAAGCATCTCTTTAGTTACAACAAACTGATTGAAGTAACCCAATCTAAAGCCATTAATGTGTACTGGGACAACCTTTGGCATTTACTAGGAAAAGTTTGAACGGTAGCCAGTTACTAGTACAGTAGATTGTAACTCAATCCATCAGTGTATTACTGAAGTGTGGGTTGTGCAATAGATTCCATCAGTTGCTTCTAAATTCCTGGACTGAATCTAAATGCTAACATTGTTACTGAGAAACCTATCTATATTCAAATTAAGCACATACCAATCAGGGTCTAGTCAGTTCATTTCATACTGGAGTTTAGTCACACAGAGGCTAGTCAGTTCAGTTCATACCAGATTTTAGTCAGACACATGTCAATCAGGGTCTAGTCAGTTCATACTGGATTTAAATCAGACACATACCAATCAGGGTCTAGTATGTTCTACTAGATTTTAGTCAGACACATATCAATTAAGGTCTATTCAGTTTATTTCATACTGGATTTTAGTTGGATATGTGCCATTAAGGGTCTAGCCAGTTCATACTGGATTTTAATCAGACACATGCCAATCAGGGTCTAGGAGTTTATACTGGATTTTAGACAGATACATGTCAATCAGGTCTAGTCTGTTCATACTAAATTTTAATTGGACACATGCCAATCAGGGTCTAGTCAGTTCATTTCATATAGGATTTTAATCAGGCACTTGCCAATCAGGGTTTAGTCAATCAAGATCTAGTCAATTTATACTGGATTTTAATCAGACATACCAATCAGGGTCTAGTTAATTCAGACTGGATTTTAGTCAGACACAGGTCAATCAAGGTCTAGTCAATTTATACTAGATTTTAATCAGACATACCAATCAGGGTCTAGTTAATTCAAACTGGATTTTAGTCAGACACATGTCAATCAAGGTCTAGTCAATTTATACTAGATTTTAAATCAGACATACAAATAAGGGTCTAGTTAATTCAGACTAGATTTTTGTCAGACACATGCCACTCAGGGTCTAGTCAGTTCATACTGGAGTTTAGTCAGACACATACCAATCAGGGTCTAGTCAGTTCATACTGGAGTTTAGTCAGACATATACCAATCAGGGTCTAGTCAGTTCATACTGGAGTTTAGTCAGACACATACCAATCAGGGTCTAGTCAGTTCAGTATTACATGCAACAAATTTAATTTTGAAGTCTCTCACACTCAAAACTTGGACTTATTAAAAGTTTAAAAGAAAACTACACTGAATTTTAATTTTCTTTTCAGGAACTAGAAACAAGTTCATGAATACAAGTAGTAAAAACATCATTACAGAATACAAGTAGTAAAAACAAGTTCACAGAATACAATAAACTCAAGTTCACAGAGTACAAGTAGTAACAAGAGCACAATAAACTAGCTTGAAAGATTGATCACATAATTAGAGGCTGTCAAAATATATC
Organism: Potamilus streckersoni; assembly: GCA_016746295.1. Lineage (NCBI taxonomy): Eukaryota > Metazoa > Mollusca > Bivalvia > Unionida > Unionidae > Potamilus > Potamilus streckersoni. The sequence continues at coordinate 7,593,380 of JAEAOA010000745.1, read as the reverse complement.
CTTAATTTACTAGACCTTTCTGGGAATCCAGGTGTTTTCAGACTGCTTATATTCTGTAGGAATTAGAGTACTTCCTTTGTTGGACTGTCTTCCTCACAAATAAACCAGTCATGATGTAATAACTGAATCACCTATTACAAAAATTAAGGGGAATGGTCTAAAGTGCTGTCCATTAGGGATCAATGCCATCTCACCTGTCTGCTTCTTTCTGGTGATTTCCTGGTTTCTTCCTCTACCATTAATACTGGCCGACATGAATAGCCTATCATGTGCTGAAAAATGGGTTAAGCCCAACAACAACAACAAAAATTAAACAGTGTAGCAGACAGATTTAGAAAAGATAATCTCAAAAACAATTGGATCCCCTTAGCTTTGTTTTTGCTACATGCTTTCTACTGTGAGTGTGCATTGCTCTGCATGTAGTGAGCAGAAATACTGCTTTCTTATTATTGTAAAATTACATCAACCAATGTAAGAGGTGTAGGTATATACAAGTTCTTCTTTTTCCCTTTAAATATGCATAGCTGATTAATTAATTAATTAATTAATTCAAACTTTTCAGATATGTAAAACTGTATTCAAAATACATGTAATGTTGAATGCATACTTGCATTCCATTCAGAAATACTACTGAATTATGCCAGCTGTACAATTACATGCATTGTACCAAATTTTAATGATTGTACAACTTTATAATATCTGATTTTCAACTTGGGAATAATAAAATTAGTTTTTTATTATTCTAAAAAATGAACAGTTTAAAAGAAGCAATAGAGTATTGGTTCAGTTTTAATTTACACAATACTTTTGTACTTATATGTTCATCAGATTTTTTAAAAATAATAAATAAAATGATGAAATTTCAGTTCCATCATTATCAGTAGGACAAATGTTGGGAAAAGAAAAGGAAGAGGCTTGGGTATGAACGAAGAAAGCAAAGCATTTCAGAGGATACCTAACCAAATACTGAGTTTTTGAGCATGCATTTATTTCTTTACGAGTTTTTTGAGCATGCATTTTTTAAGTACCAAAATAAACATCATTTTTTTATGTACATGTTGCTGTTCATACAGTTTTGTATCTTTTATCATATACAAATGACAATAAAATGTTATGAAAAAAACAAAACAACCAACAACAAAGAAGTCAAACAAATAAAAAAACAGCCACACTATAAAGGTTACCATTGATTAGTAGCAATACCCACAAACACTGTAGGCATATTTCTTTAAAGTGGATTTAGCCCAACCAAACCAGTTATTGAAAATGTGTTTTTGATGGAAGATTTTTCTATCCTATACCAACAGCACCATCATTTCATGTACAAAAAAAAGTTTTCAAAACTATACTTCAAAACAAACCAGTCAACAAACCATTATATGCAATAAACACAAATTCATTGTTTTTCACACATTTCATGCATATCAACCTGAGTTACACTGTTGTTACATTTTCACACATTTCATACCTATCAACCCAAGTTACATCATTGTTACATTTTCACACATTTCATGCTTATCAAACCAAGTTACATTGCTGTCACATTTTCACATGTCATGCCTATCAACCCAAGTTACATTGTTGTTACATTTTCACATATGTCATGCCTATCAACCCAAGTTACATTGTTGTTACATTTTCACATATGTCATGCCTATCAACCCAAGTTAGATAGTTGTTACATTTTCACATATGTCATGCTTATCAACCCAAGTTACATTGTTGTTACATTTTCACATATGTCATGCCTATCAACCCAAGTTACATTGTTGTTACATGACTTTAATCTTGTATCTTATGTTGGTACTTTTAGAAGTACCAATCCTATCCTTGTTTATAAGTGTTTCTGGAGGCCTTTTATCATAGCACTTTGCTGGGTTTTTTTTGCATAACTGGTGCATGTACCAAAGCAATATTGCACTGACTGAAACAACAGCAAACAGGAAAAAAAAAAAAAATTTGTATGACTGAGTAATGCACTTCTTTGAGTAATCAACTGCAAGTAATTATGGGGGGGGGAGAGAGGAAATATGTCGAAAACCAAACTAAAGAATTCTGGGCAGTAGTAAATCTTATTATCTTTAGAACATTTAACCTTTCTCAAGGTGGCTGGAAGAAATCTTAATAAAAAAAAGCGAGTCCATGAATAATAAGAAAAATCCTGAGCTAAATGTGAGGATTCATTACTGTAAATCAAAAAAGAAAAAAATAGAAACATTTTAGCCAGATGTGCTGAATCATGATTGTTAATACAACAATTAAGAAAGAAATTGACCCAAATGCAAAGATTCTTGATTGTAAATTAAAAAAACAAAGAAGAAAAAAAATGCCTAAATGAAATAAAAATTTGACGTTGCTGTCACCACCATTTAAAATGTTACAGGAAAATGACATACTAGTGATCTAATTCCTTAGTCATGCTAATGCTTCCTCCCCTCCAAAAATGATATGGGGAGGATGCAAACATGCAAACTTTATGTTGCAAGTTCATCCAACTAATCATTGGTCAACCATACTTCCATCTTCAAACAGATATGTATCATTTTAACATTGTTCTGTTGTAAATTATAACACAGTAAATAACCTTCATAATTTTGGGACATGAAACATGCCATTATTTGTCCAAAAATGTACTTTCAACCTCTCTGTATAAATAACATACTGCAATTTTGTATACAGATTGAATTTAATGGACCAGATTTTTAAGTGGCAACTCAGAATATACAATTCATTAATGGCACAAACTTATGAGGAAGAAATGCAAACTACACAGATATTATAGGTATTTCCTGAAGATGACCTCAGATGGAAATACATATATGTTAAGTGCAGTTTGGCATCATATACCAGGGCAGGTGATCTCAAATATACCTGTCAGCAGTGCTGTCACCTATTAGAAAAAAAATGCATTCAACTGTCAAGAATAAACATGACCTAAGAAGGTGATACTTTCACTTTTTGCCTCTTATACAACCTACAACTGTTCATTGTAATCATAATGACTTTAATGACTTGCAATGATATGATCCAATTTGCTTGAACTATGTGTACAATTTTCTGTGCTCTCAAAAGACATTGACTGTTGCCCGAGTACTTTCAATACTGATCCTGTTTATATGAATGAGTATGCTGTCCCCAAGCCTTCAATGACATCTAATCCTGTTTGCATGAATGAGTATGCTGTCCCCAAGCTTTCAATGACATGTAATCCTGTTTGTCCATAGGAATGAGTATGCTGTCCCCAAGCTTTCAATGACAGGTAATCCTGTTTGTCCATATGAATGAGTATGCTGTCCCCAAGCTTTTCAATGACATGTAATACTGTTTGTCCATATGAATGAGTATGCTGTCCCAAAGCTTCAATGACATATAATTCTGTTTGTCCATATGAATGAGTATGCTGTCCCAAAGCTTCAATGACATATAATTCTGTTTGTCCATATGAATGAGTATGCTGTCCCAAAGCTTCAATGACATGTAATCCTGTTTGTCCATATGAATGAGTATGCTGTAACCCAAGCATTCAATAACATATAATCCTGTTTGTTCATATGAATAAGTATGCTGTCCCTTTTCAATGACATGTAATCCTGTTTGTCCATATGAATGAATATGCTGTCCCTTTTCAATGACAATAATCCTGTTTGTCCATATGAATGAGTATGCTGTCCCCAAGCTTTCAATGACATGTAATCCTGTTTGTCTCTATGAATAAGTATGCTGTCCCCTAGCATTCAATGACATATAATCCTGTTTGTATAAATGAGTATGCTGTCCCCAAGCATTCAATGACATGTAATCCTGTTTGTCTGTATGAATGAGTATGCTTTCCCCAAGCTTTCAATGACATGTAATCCTGTTTGTCCATATGAATGAGTATGCTGTCCCCAAGCTTTCAATGACATGTAATCCTGTTTGTCCATATGAATGACTATGCTGTCCCCAAGCTTTCAATGACATGTAATCCTGTTTGTCTGTATGAATGCATATGCTCTCCCCCAAGCTTTTCAATGACATGTAATCCTGTTTGTCCATATGAATGAGTATGCTGTCCCCAAGCTTTCAATGACATGTAATCCTGTTTGTCCATATGAATGAGTATGCTGTCCCCAAGCTTTCAATGACATGTAATCCTGTTTGTTCATATGAATGACTATGCTGTCCCAAAGCCTTCAATGACATGTAATCCTGTTTGTCTGTATGAATGCATATGCTCTCCCCCCAAGCTTTTCAATGACATGTAATCCTGTTTGTCCATATGAATGAGTATGCTGTCCCCATGCTTTTCAATATGTGATACTGTTTGCCTGTATGCATGTGCACGACTTTTTGAGCTTTAAAAAGATTGTTCACTCTGTGCACATGCCTTCTAATAATATGTGATCATGTTTGTATGTTTGTCTGTCTGTGCATGCAGTCCCATACCTTTGTAATGATACATGATATTGTTTGCAATGCCTTTCTAATGATATGTGATCCTGTTTGTCCATGTGTGTGTGTGAATGTTATTCCTGTGCCTTTCTAATGATATGTAATTGTGATTGTCTGTATTGTATTTGCATGTTGTCCCAGTGTCTTTTAAATTATAGGTGATTGTGTTTACCTGTATTTATGTGCTTGTCATCTCCATGCTTTTCAATGATAATGTGGATTCTGTCTGTCTGTATGTACCTGCCAGAATATTAACTGGTTTTGGATGTTACTACAGTGCTGGTTCTAGTTCAAAAATATTTTCATATGGGTTAGAATTAAACACTGACTTGCAGGTAGGAATGCTTTAAACTGGGACTTACAAGCTTTTCATTCATCTGGATTAGAATTAAACATTGACTTGCAAGTAGCAATGCTTTAAACTGGGACTTCCATGCTTTTCATTCATCTGGATTAGAATTAAACATTGACTTGCAGGTAGCAATGCTTTAAACTGGGACTTCCAAGCTTTTCATTCATCTGGATTAGAATTAAACATTGACTTGCAGGTAGCAATGCTTTAAACTGGGACTTCCAAGCTTTTCATTCATCTGGATTAGAATTAAACATTGACTTGCAAGTAGCAATGCTTTAAACTGGGACTAATCCAAGCTGCTTGCCAGGAGGCAAATGTTTCATCAGAGATTCCATCTGTTACAAATTATTGGAATAATAATATTTTCTGCTGGTTTTCATAAAGTTGGAAAACCATAAAATGGTTGCAAATTTGCTAGTGTGTACAATGAACTCAATTTATTTACAGGCAGAACATCGATTTGCAAACAATTTGTCACTTTTTGTTAACGCTGCAGTAAAGAATCTTTATTTTTAAAAAATCAATGGGAATTAGCAGAAATGGCAAGCAAAATGAAAATACCTAATATTATGTAATTTTTCAAACTTCATCCATCAGCCTGCATTATTTTAAATAAAAAAATATTGAAAAATTAAGCTGTAAATGCAAGATTTCAAAAAAAGAAAATAAACGACTTTGAATATTCAAAATAAAAAAGTCCCTTTTTATCAAATCCACTTTTTTTTTAGAAATTCAAAACCTTCAACATCAAGTTTAAACTGAAATCTCTAATAGTGACCTTAATATTTTGGCTGTTCGAAGAGACATACATATGAACAGCAAGCACAAGAACCAAAAAATGGTTGCTATAGTTAAATTCCTCAAGAAGTGTTAAAAAAAACCAGTCTTAGTTTATTCAGCTGCATTTCAGCAACTATAATTAAAAATTGTCATTATGCAAAAAATCCCATACCTGCAATATTTTTTTAACTTGTATAGATTGATACTGAACAGAAAAGACCAGGAAAACAAAACAGGATTGTTGTTTTATCAACACACAAAAGGTTATATCCTGTTGGTTTAAATCATGCTTTTAACACATTACATGCTGATGAATAAAGAGCTAAGTGCCATCCCAAAGTAGGAGATATCATTAGTCGGCTGACCAGGATTGGCCTAGGGTGGGTATCAAAATAGCACAAACAACAAACTGTGCATGTTTGATCATGTATCCAATGATTAACTGCAGCTCCTTCCATGAGGAAAGAAAAGGAGGGAAATTTGGAAGAAAAAAATAGAGGTGCTGGAAATTTTGCATTCCTCATCCATTAGGTTCAACAGGAATTTCCTATCACGTTTGATATGGTACCTCAAGCCCTTGGAACAGGACAAATATTTACACAATAGACCTGGAGCCCTTGGAATAAGGCAAAAATGCACAAAGTAGACCTGAAGCCCTTGGAACAGGACAAATATATACACAATAGACCTGGAGCCCTTGGAATAAGGCAAATATGCACAAAATAGAACTGGAGCCCTTGGAACAGGACAAATATATACACAATAGACCTGGAGCCCTTGGAATAAGGCAAATATGCACAAAGTAGACCTGGAGCCCTTGGAACAGGACAAATATATACACAATAGACCTGGAGCCCTTGGAACAGGACAAATATATGCACAATAGACCTGGAGACCTTGGAATAAAGCAAATATACACAAAATAGACCTGGAGCCCTTGGAATAAGGCAAATATATACACAATAGACCTGGAGCCCTTGGAATAAGGCAAATATGCACAAAGTAGACCTGGAGCCCTTGGAACAGGACAAATATATACACAATAGACCTGGAGCCCTTGGAATAAGGCAAATATACACAAAATAGATCTGGAGCCCTTGGAATAAGGCAAATATGCACAAAATAGACCTGGAGCCCTTGGAACAGGACAAATATATACACAATAGACCTGGAGCCCTTGGAATAAGGCAAATATGCACAAAGTAGACCTGGAGCCCTTGGAACAGGACAAATATATACACAATAGACCTGGAGCCCTTGGAACAGGACAAATATATACACAATAGACCTGGAGCCCTTGGAACAGGACAAATATATACACAATAGACCTGGAGCCCTTGGAATAAGGCAAATATACACAAAATAGACCTTGAGCCCTTGGAAAAGGACAAAATATATACAATAGACCTGGAGCCCTTGGAATAAAGCAAATATGCACAAAATAGACCTGGAGCCCTTGGAACAGGACAAATATATACACAATAGACCTGGAGCCCTTGGAATAAGGCAAATATGCACAAAAAAGACCTAAAGACCTTGGAAATGGGGAAATATGCATATAATAGACCTGAAGACCTCGGAATAAGGCAAATATGCACATAATAGAGCTGAAGTCATTGGATAGGGCAAATAATGCATACAATAGACATGGAGTCATTGGATAGGGCAAATATGCACACAAGAGATCTGGAATCATTGGATAGGGCAAACACAAACACAATAGACCTGGAGCCATTGGAATAGGGCAAATATGAACACAATAGACCTGGAACCCATGGAATAAGGCAAATATGCAAACAATAGACCTGGAGACATAGGAATAGGGCAAATATGCACACAATAGACCTGGAGCCATTGGAATAGGGCAAATATGCACACAATAGACCTGGAGCCATTGGAATAGGGCAAATATGCACACAATAGACCTGGAGCCATTGGAATAGGGCAAATATGCACACAATAGACCTGGAGCCATTGGAATAGGGCAAATATATACATAATGGAGCTTGAGTTCTTGGAATAGGGCAAATATGCACACAATGGAGCTTGAGTTCTTGGAATAGGGCCAATATACACATAATAGACCTCAAGTCTTTGAAATGGGGCCAACACACATGTACTAGACCTGGATCCATTGGAATAGGCCAATATCCACATAATGAACCTAGAGTCCTTGGAATAAGGCAAACATACACACAACAGTCCTGGTGCTATTGGAATAGGGCAAATATACACATAAAAGACCTAGAGTCTTTGGAATCTGGCAAACACAATTACAATAGGCCTAAGTGTACTTTTGGAAAAGGGCAAATATACACATAATAGAGCTGGAATAAGAATAGGGCCATTATACACATAATAGACCAGGAGTTCTTGGAATAGTGCAAACAGACAAACACATACTGTGTGGAGCCCTTAGAATAGGCAAATATACACATAATAGATCTGGAACCCTTGTAATAGGCAAATATACACATAATAGACCTGGAATCCTTGGAATAGGCAAATATACACTTAATAGATCTGGAACCCTTGGAATAGACAAATATTTACATGATAGACCTGGACCCCTTGGAATTGGGCAAATATACACATAATAGACCTGGAACCCTTCGAACTGGGCAAATATACACATAATAGACCTGGAACTATTGCAATAGGCAAATATACACATAATAGACCTGGAACCCTTGGAACTGGCAAATATACACATAATAGACCTGGAATTCTTGGAATAGGCAAATATACACAAAATAAAGAGAAACAATATTAGTGGGCAAGCAGCCAGAATGTCATCATGCAGTCAAGTAAGTGGTGTTGTTAAGTGGACTGATTGTCTCAAGGCAATTATTGAGCAATGTTGTCTAATCCTAAACAACAGAACTATTATACTTTCCTAGAAAATAAGTGAATACACATTTTTTATTTAAATTAGTTCTATCTCATTTTCACTTGGCAATAAAACAAAGGAAGAAAGATCTGTTATTTTAGTTGTTATCTGATTCTTCAAACTAGTTCCTCTTAACTGATAATATTAGGTTCAAAATTGGGAAACTGACAAATCTGTTATATAGGAAACTGGGTGTAATTGAACCAGAAAAAAAACTTTCGAAAAAGAACCCCTGATCAATCTGAATGAAAGTCATTAAATGCACATATCTCTTCACTTCCCAAGCTTGTTAAGTTTGCATCTAAGTTATATGTGAAACCATACATCACTTTCTCAACCCAATGTTTACCAAACAAGAGTTCTGACTCATCACTTTTATGCCAGCCAAGAAGCAAATAAAATGTATGTATTTCTCCAAGTCTAATTCAATATTATCTCAACCCTCTACACCAGGCATGGCCAACTTCCTGCAGGGCATTGGGTGTATTTTGCCTGCCCCTCCCTACTCAAGATTCACACAAGGAGACAGACCCAGTTTCTAAAAAAATCTTTTAATTCAGGAAACAATGTTATATCAAGAAGACCAAGTGGGCCTGGGATCACTCAACTGGCTGATGTTTGTCTAACAGTCAAAAGCCAAAGAGTTGGCCAAAAATTCTGGGTTAACCCATTCTATCCTGACTACACCTCTGGTGGTGGACTCCCTTTGTATCTGGAATACACTTTCAGTCGTAGTTTCAATAGGTGTTTATGTAACGTCTAGAAACACGTGTTATACATCACAAATACTTGTGTACTTCTTCACTGACAATAGGAAATGGTTAAATCAGCATGCACAGAAAAAAAACGTGGTTAGAAATGAAACAGCTGATTTGAAAATTGATCGATAAAATGATGGACAAAAACTCAGATGTGAACATGGATATTGATAGCGAAGGTAGTGACATTGAAGTTGAAGATTTCGATGATTATGAAGATAATATTGACTTAATTGATGGTTTAGATGTACATGAAGTTGATGAAATAGATGATGCATGACTGCATCCACTTTTTGACAATTATTTAAATACAATTATGTCTGGGGTAATTATTTTTCTCCTTGGTTGCATCCAGGATTTAAATTTACTGAAGGGCAAATGTTCAACACCCTAAAGAATACTGACCTAGTGATGATGTGGACTTCAAAATTTTGACAAAACTTTTAATGATTCAGTTTAAAGATCTCCAGGATTAATTTGTGGACAAGTTTATTTCCAAGAAACTGCAGGCTGAAGTACATGTTCTAGATTGTGAACTCGACAAATTGTTCCTACTATTTAGTTGTGCAGTTTTGGTAAAATTATTATAATGTTCGAACTAACAGTGCTATAAACTTCAAATTTGGTCAAAAATATTGGAAATAGAATTATCTTTATTTTATTTCCATACTATTTGGAGCATTTCATTCATCTTCACGAAGAAAAGATTCACTGAAGTTTGTAGTAATTTTTTTATTTTTATTTTGTTTAAAGCCATATATCAAAATACAGTTGTGAGCTTGTACATCATTAAATTTTAACAAAACATATATCACTGTATTGCCAATTTTATTACCTTTTCAGAGATACATAGTTTTATATACTTTAAAAAATAAATAACAATGTTACAACATTTTTTTGTAAACATAGTGAAGGTCATCACAATTTCTTCCTCTGCTGCTGTGTGATGCTCCGTTTTACCAGTGTATTTAGAATTGCTTCTCAGGACAGAAGGGGTTAATATGATGCTTTTTTTCTGAAATTTCTTCCAATGATATTGACTTCATATAGCAGAAGAGAGATGTTTCAATATTTCTCTACTTTTTATATCCCATCTATAACTGACACACCTTGGCTTTTGTTCAATACTGACAGATATTAATGTTAAGATGCCTTCTGTCAGTCCTGGTCAATTTCTGTTTAGTGGGATTTTTTTTTGTAAATGTAAATTTGTGATTAAAATTTTAGTACTCTGGTATCCTTATTTATGGCAGATTGGTAATATCTGCAAAATTCTAAAGTCCTTTTGTGCTATAATATGCGTTTTTTCAAATTTGTTCAATCCGTTTATAAGTTTTTGAGAAATTGTACATGGCTTCTTTTTTTTTAATAAAAAAATTTGAAAAATATTTATTTTTAAAATACTTGAACACAGAATTTGGTGTTACATGAATAAAGATAAAGATTTTCTTACCAGTAATTGTTTTCTATAAAATTTATTGACCTCTATTTTATTTAAATTCTGAGTTGTAGTTTAAAAATTTTTAAAAATATTTAGTAGCATCAGCATCAGTGTCAGATTTATATCAATTTACAAACTCGGAAGCTCTTGATTCGATAATGTTTTCTATCAAACTTGATCAAATTCTGCTACGCCGTGTTTAAGAAGTCATTTAAAAGTTTAGAATTTTAGTAATAGCAGCCTGACATAAGTTTTATTAGGTTACAAATCCTCTACAACAAAGTGTCAAACTTAGTCAAATTTTGTTTAAAAGTTTTGCTTTAAAAATGTAGTTTAAAGGTTTTTCTTTTTTTAGCAACATCAGCCATATTTGATGATGTAGCGACATCATTTTTACAGTTTGAAAGTTTGATGCTCTATAAGCCTGTACGCAGTCAAATTTAGTCAAAATCAGCTGAAAGGCCTTTATGCCTGTGTACTCTGTACCAAGTTTGATTGATACCGTACAGACTTGGTTTAAAATAAATTTAATTAGCCTTACTGCCTTGTGGGCTAAATATTGTACAAAAACTTTGCAGGAAGAAAATCCTTCAATATAAACATACAAATAAAGAACTAAAAGACAAAAGTTAAAAGGTCATATTAAATTAAAATAAATAAATAAAATTCTGAAAATGGTACATACAATAAAGATCATGGTAAATATATAAAATCCTTAAAATTTGTTATAAAGACCTTATTCCTATATTCCTATTGGATTTATTTTATGCGGTGGATGCCAATCTCTAATGATGGGCCTAAGGTCTTAAAGCATGTTTTTGAACATGCTGATTTCCGCATTGTTTTGAAGTTATTATATGGCATCTTTCCATCAGAAATCAGCAACTGCAGTGTAGCTTTCACTTTTTATCTGCCCTTTCAACATCCAGAATGTAAGAGTAAATCAAAATTCTGCAAAGACTGCAGTACTGATGGGTCCTAAGATTTAAGGTTTTACAAGGTTTTCAGTGTAGAAAGGGAATGTGAAAAGATGACTAAATTTTGTTTTTTGAGAATTTTCAATGTACAAAAGATCAGAGTATCATTCTACTTTCTGCAGTAATATTGATGCTTTATGCAATAATCAACCCAAGATGGTGATACTGGGTTCACAACCTAGTCTTTGAAACCCTCTGTATTTTAGGACATAAGAACACAATAAGAGGCTCACATTTTTCATTCAGATTTTGCTCTGAAAAATGTGGGTTCACTGAAGACTTTTTTTTTAGCTATCTAACTCAAATAATATTTTGGGGGATTTTTTTTGACCATGGAAGCGATTTGTTGCTGTTGTTTTGGGGTTTAACATTTTTCAGCACACACAACTGGCTATATGGTGGAAAGTATAACTGGTGGAAGAACCTCAGCAAACCCAGGTAAGAACCACTGGCAAGCTTTCATACATACCCACATTTGCCGAGCCACAGATTCGAACCAACACAGAGTTAAGACTGTAGTGATTGGAAAAGGCAAGAACTTTAGACCACTCTGACCTCCTTCAGATTTTTGTCCCTGAGCTATCTTAAAGATGTGGTATGAATGTTTAAAATTTACAGTCAAACATAAGTCCACAACTGGAATGTAAGTACCATTAAGACTGCCATTTAGGTCATTTGATTCATTGGCAGAGAACATACAATGAAGGCAGGGCTATAATTAGCCAAGTCCATTCTGACTTTATGGCCAAGTCAGGTTACAGTACCAGTGGGCAGTTAGTTACCAGTCAGAGTCTGATATCATGTTAACAATAACCATATGAAGGTAATAAATCAGAAATCAAATAACATTATATGAGAAATATTATACAGTTACTTACCATTTTCACTGCAAAAGCCTATCTCCTTTCCCACCAAAATCTCCCATACCATGAAATTTCTTATCATTATCTAGATCCATTACATATCCCTAGCCACAGAATGGTGGTTTTCTGAAATCAGCAGCTGCCAGGATTTTGAGAGTAAATGTCACTGACTGAGCCTGACCTGGTGTACTACCAACCAATCCAGATAAGCCTCTGTAATGTTGTAGATTACTGTAATGCCCCACCCACCCACAAACTAAATACAGGCAGCCATTCTTTCTATTTAGATCTGAATAGGAAGATGCAGACCTAGATGGGCAGGTCCCAGTATACACATTTTTTTTCCCACCAATAAATAAACAAAAGTCTACGAATTTGTTGACTTATCTACCATAAGTTCTGTGGTTAAAAAAAAACAAACAACAAATGGTCTGTATTAACTATGACAAAATATGGAATTTCTAACAAAAATCGTTTAGCACCAACAGTAACAAAGACAGAGGAGTAACTGTTGCACTGCTATTGTAGATGAAAGAAAAAAAAAAAAACAGCTGGATTACCTGAACATTTACATTAAGATATCTAGAATGTGAATTCCATGTGGATGCACAAACATCACTTTTTTCTAAATATTTGTTATTACCATAGGCATGGACACTGACAATGATAATAATAATAACTTTCATTGCCCTTCCCACTACACTGAGCAACCTCTACCCTTAGTGTATACATATATAATAACAAAAAATCCAAGATACAAAACCCTTATCTGTGTCTACTGGCATATTTTGTCTTTATAACTCTTCCTCTGATGTATCATTATATGCAGGTAGAATCTAAATGCAACACATTAATTAGCAGGGGTGGGGGTTGGGGTAGGGTTGCAAGGTAACACAAACCTATTAATCCACTCCATTTCTATAATTTTCAGAGCAAAAGTGCATAATATACAAGCCATGATTCCCAACCCACATCTTTAAAAGAATGCTGCAAAGTTGGGGAGCTGTGACAGGTCTGTCATTAGACTCTCAGACTCCGCCCAGTCCAGCCCAAGATGGCTGCCATGGTGTCTTTGGGACAGGCACATTGCCTCTATTTCCTGTGTTATGATACAGCCAATTTTATGCTAAAAGTGTGGTAAATAGAACAATAACAAACCATCAATTGAGACAAGTGCAATTTCTTGGAGATAAATAGATATACTTGATGCCAGATAGGTAGGTAACAAGATGTACAGCCTAATGACCAGCTGATAGTTTACACTGGCACTTCAAAGGCCAGACACTTGCCATAAATTTATCAGTGGTACAAGATGATGAGCAGATGGGGTTGGGGCTGGAATGGGGGCAAAAAAACCCTAAAACTAAGTAAAACTACTAACTAATAAGACTACTGAGAACATAATAAATAAATAAAACTTAAATTTTGCTTTATTTTAAATTTGTCTATTTCAAATGTATCACTAAAACTAAAAACTACTTTAATTGTAGATGAAGGTAACAAGGCAACAAAATTTTATTTTTATACCCACAAAGTATTATCACATTTCTGGCTACAGTATTTTTTATAACCAAATTTTCTGCATGTCTTCAGATAGTTTAACAGACTAAAATCTTTTTTGCCCAAAAAAATTTTTGGGCTATGTAATATTTAGACATCATTTTAAAATAAATCTATTTATGCAGTGAAGTTTTGGCATGCAAATGTAGTTTTACAATGATAAGGCTGATTAATATTACAGTTGGAAAGACAGAGATTGCCTCAGTATCAGAAATGAAAGCTAAATGTACAATTAAAAACTGAGAAAACCTCATTATGCTATTTAAAACTACTATTCACCTGCAGAGAAAACATCTGAATCATACAAACATCAGAAGTACATGCCACTCTTTATTAAATCGGAAACCACTCAAGTTACTGTCTTAATCTAAAAATAAAATCACTTTCAATTATGATAATGTAAAAACCTACACTTAGTCATGTACTGGTGACACATAACAGGAATTAATAATAATAATAATAATAATAATAATAATAATAATAATAATAATAATAATAATAATAATAATAATAATAATAAATAATAATAATAATAATAATATTTAAAGAGGATACCACTGATAATAACCTTATTTAAAGAGGGTAGTTCTGAAGAACCAATCTACCATGTGACTCTCATATAATAGAACATTTATATATAAATATACAAAGACATAAAAACATATCCATATATACATATAACACAATATATTCCCTTTCTTTCCTTTTTTGCTCCCACATGGCAACATAACCATATAGCCAATACCCACACAAGCAATTACTGCCAAAGAGATGAATAAGTGTGAGTCCCAGCAGGATTTCTGAATACAAATACACTTGTTTTCATTCTAGATGAAATGAACATGCATCATGAATCATCTACACCTACTTTATTATACAGCTATATTCATAATCTCTCCATCTCTGTTTGTCTGTCTGATACACACACACACTCAAACACACACACACCTTTATATTTATTTTCACTGCATCTCTGATGCCACAGGATATATCGGTTTTGAAAAAAGGAATAGTCAAAATCAAGTCTAATATCTACTGGAATAAAATTCCAGAGCAATGTTTCAGTCTAAGTACTCCAAACTTCTTTTGAACAATTCCTTTTTTGATTTGTGAATTATATGCTGTTTTAGTAGACATGGATCACATGTAGGGAGTCTAACTCAAGACAGCCTATACTGGAAGAGTTACTATAAATAGGTGGGGACTGTTATAAGATATCTTGAACATTTGGCTTTCATCTCAATGGATTCTGTCTACAATATGTTGTATTTTTAAATTATCAGATAAGTGGATAGTAAAATATCAACTCAGTGGATAACAAATGATGTTTTTAAAAGTATTTTAGCTCAAAACTTATCCTTACTGCATGTGTTTCCTATACTATTAAGAACTTTTAAGCACTGGAATGTAATTTAATAGTCTTGAATAGGGTTGGTATAGGTCATTCACAGGTTTCACTTCATTGGTTGTGTATGTAATATTTAGGACCTTTCTTCTACCTCACTTGCTGTGAGAAAAAACCCAACTGTTTTAATGATCAGGGAAAAGTCTGAATTGTCCGATTTGTATCTATTTTCATACAAACTGCATCACTGATATGAGTTCTATTTCTGCTGATTTTCTGGGTAGGAAAGAATGGTAAGAGATTTAAACAGGGTAGATTCTTTTGCTTCACATGTTAATTTAAGATATACCTGCATTTTTGTGTGGAATGAAACAAAAAAGACAAAGTAGTTAAATAATGTTTTCATTCATTAAAGTCCATGTAAAATTTAGCTTCTTTGTTATGTGACTTAATAGTTAGCATAACAGCAAATGTGTGGGTTTGGTTAACCAAGTTGCATTTTTTTCATTTCTTTTTGAACACTGTATGAATAATTTTGTTTTTCAACAATTATCTTTTTTGTTAGAAAAAATGTGGAAAATGCATAGTGAAGTCATCTTGTACTACAAAATAGGTGGACTTGTTTAAGTTTCCTAAACTTCGTGCATCATTTAGAAAGTATCAATATGTGACATGTGTTTGCTAGCAGTATTGTACAGACAAACAGTTGCTAGCAGTATTGTACAGACAGACAGACAGATAGAGGGAGAGAGAGATTACTGACAAACAACTTATTACAAAAGCAAAGAACAAATTTGTAATGTAATAATTACTGTAGTTTCTGACAGGCTACTTCAAGCAAATTTTAAGCTGTGCTTCATTTAATTGTACCCCACATAATCACAGAATTGATATCTGCACCCTCCCAACTCCAACCCCAAATCAGATGCTATGTAAATAAATTTTGTACATATATAAATACTTAACATAGAATGAGCAATCTCTTACCATTTCGAAAACGGTTACAGCTCACAAACAAGGACTTAAATGCTGACTACATATGCAATATGCTGGACCATTACAAGAAACCCACTCTGAAACTCGAAACTTGCCACACTCCAAGCTCTAACTGCACATCAGTGATAATGCAAGTGCATCCTGTAATCTCTGCTATCAATACAAAGAACACTGCTTGTGACACCAAAAAAACTGAAATGCCAAGAACATTTGTAAGGCATCATGCAGTTGAGATCTGACTCTCATGTACATCCCTGGCAAATACAGCACTTTTCCTATCATAAGCCCACCGGTGCCAAACAAATACTATTTTTTAAGAATCTGGGATCTGCTTATTTAAACTGATAATTCCAATTTTTATGAATTGACTGCATTGTCTACATTTTAACTGATGTACATGGTCATGTGATACTCCACTGGAACATTTCACACATAGATAAATTCTATGGACTACTTTGGACTTTATTTATTTTGTGAGTAATTAGGTAAAATTTACACATCATAAATACCCAACCATGTTCACTTAATCCTATAATAACTTTAGTAAAATCTTCTAAATTTTTCTGTACACCCATGGAATGGGCTTATTACCAAGCATGGGCTCATCATCAATAATGGGCCAATTATCATGCATGGGCTAATAACCAAGCATGGGCTCATGTCAATAATGGGCTAATGCCATGTCAATAATGGGCTAATTATCATGCATGGGCTAATAAACAAGCAATGGCTCATTATCAATAATGGGCAAATCATCATGCATTGGCTAATAAACAAGCAATGGCTCATTATCAATAATTGGCTAATCATCATGCATGGGCTCATCATTAATAATGGGCTAATCATCAAGCATAGGCTAATAACCAAGCATGGGCTCATCATCAATCATGGGCTAATCATCATGCATAGGCTAAACATTTCCCCAGAGTTAATCATCATATATGGGATAAGCACTGCTAAAGTTAATCATTAAATTAGCATGGGCTAATAACCAAGCATGGGCTAATAACCAAGCATGGGCTCATCATTAATAATGGGCAAATCATCATGCATGGGCTCATCATCAATAATAGGCTAATCATCAAGCACAGGCTAATAACCAAGCATGGGCTCATCATAAATCATGGGCTAATAAACAAGCAATGGCTCATTATCAATAATGGGCAAATCATCATGCATTGGCTAATAAACAAGCAATGGCTCATTATCAATAATTGGTAATCCTCATGCATGGGCTCATCATTAATAATGGGCCAATCATCATGTTTTGATAATAAACAAGCATAGGCTCATCATCAATCATGGGCTAATCATCATGCATAGGCTAAACATTTCCCCAGGGTTAATCATCATATATGGGATAAGCACTGCTAAAGTTAATCATTAAATTAGCATGGGCTAATAACCAAGCATGGGCTCATCATTAATAATGGGCCAATCATCATGCATGGGCTCATCATCAATAATGGGCCAATCATCATGCATGGGCTAATAACCAAGCATGGGCTCATCATTAATAATGGGCCAATCATCATGCATGGGCTCATCATCAATAATGGGCCAATCATCATGCATAGGCTCATCATCAATAATGGGCCAATCATCAAGCATAGGCTAATAACCAAGCATGGGCTCATCATCAATCATGGGCTATTCATCATGCATGGGCTAAACATTTCCCTAGGGTTAATCATCATATATGGGATAAGCACTGCTAAAGTTAATCATTAAATTACCATGGGCTAATAACCAAGCATGGGCTCATCATCAATCATGGGCTAATCATCAAGCATGGGCTAAACATAATTAATGGGCTAATCATCAAGTATAGGCTAATAACCAAGCATGGGCTCATCATTAATAATGGGCCAATCATCATGCATGGGCTCATCATCAATAATGGGCCAATCATCATGCATGGGCTAATAACCAAGCATGGGCTCATCATTAATAATGGGCCAATCATCATGCATGGGCTCATCATCAATAATGGGCCAATCATCATGCATAGGCTCATCATCAATAATGGGCCAATCATCAAGCATAGGCTCATCATTAATAATGGGCTAATCATCAAGCATAGGCTAATAACCAAGCATGGGCTCATCATCAATCATGGGCTATTCATCATGCATGGGCTAAACATTTCCCTAGGGTTAATCATCATATATGGGATAAGCACTGCTAAAGTTAATCATTAAATTACCATGGGCTAATAACCAAGCATGGGCTCATCATCAATCATGGGCTAATCATCAAGCATGGGCTAAACATAATTAATGGGCTAATCATCAAGTATAGGCTAATAACCAAGCATGGGCTCATCATTAATAATGGGCCAATCATCATGCATGGGCTAATAACCAAGCATGGGCTCATCATTAATAATGGGCCAATCATCAAGCATAGGCTCATCATCAATAATGGGCTAATCATCAAGCATAGGCTAATAACCAAGCATGGGCTCATCATTAATAATGGGCCAATCATCAAGCATAGGCTCATCATCAATAATGGGCTAATCATCAAGCATAGGCTAATAACCAAGCATGGGCTCATCATTAATAATGGGCCAATCATCAAGCATAGGCTCATCATCAATAATGGGCTAATCATCAAGTATAAGCTAATAACCAAGCATGGGCTCATCATTAATAATGGGCCAATCATCAAGCATAGGCTCATCATTAATAATGGGCCAATCATCAAGCATAGGCTCATCATCAATAATGGGCTAATCATCAAGCATAGGCTAATAACCAAGCATGGGCTCATCATCAATCATGGGCTAATCATCATGCATGGGCTAAACATTTTACTAGGGTTAATCATCATATATGGGAAAAGCACTGCTAAAGTTAATCATTAAATTAGCATGGGCTAATAACCAAGCATGGGCTCATCATCAATCATGGGCTAATCATCAAGCATGGGCTAAACATAATTAATGGGCTAATCATCAAGTATAGGCTAATAACCAAGCATGGGCTCATCATTAATAATGGGCCAATCATCATGCATGGGGCTAATAACCAAGCATGGGCTCATCATTAATAATGGGCCAATCATCAAGCATAGGCTCATCATCAATAATGGGCTAATCATCAAGCATAGGCTAATAACCAAGCTTGGGCTCATCATTAATAATGGGCCAATCATCAAGCATAGGCTCATCATCAATAATGGGCTAATCATCAAGCATAGGCTAATAACCAAGCATGGGCTCATCATCAATCATGGGCTAATCATCATGCATGGGCTAAACATTTTACTAGGGTTAATCATCATATATGGGATAAGCACTGCTAAAGTTAATCATTAAATTAGCATGGGTTAATAACCAAGCATGGGCTCATTAATAATGGGCCAATCATCATGCATGGGCTCATCATTAAAAATAATGGGCTAATCATCAAGCATAGGCTCATCATCAATAATGGGCCAATCATCATGCATGGGCTAATAACCAAGCATAGGCTCATCATCAATAATGGGCTAATCATCAAGCATAGGTAAACATTTTCCCAGGGTTAATCATCATATATGGGATAAGCACTGCTCAAGTTAATCATCAAACCTGAGATTATCATCAATAATGGGTTAATTATAAAGGCTGGGCTGATCACCAAGCATGGGTTACCATTAAGCAAGGGCTATTCATAAAGCACTAGCTAATCAGATAGCCCTGTCACCATGCAACCATGCTCTATCTAAAGGACCCATTTCAAATGTATATTACTCCTCTGTTTTTTTTTAATGCACATATTGCAAACCAACCTCAAATCTCACATGACATGTCCCCTACCCCCAAATATTGTCTGAAAATATGTCACAGCATGTATGTGTAAGTATAATTCTGACATATCAACCACAACTGGATTTAGAAAAATATTAATGTTAATAAAAAAAATACATCCATGACAAAAGCAGAAAGAGTAGGGGTGGGAGTGAGCATAATACCATGAAAGGGCTTCAAGGGTATAAGTGAAAATGGAAGGTCAGATAACATGTATAATAAGTTAACAAGTAAATTCAGTGAAGGTTATTTTCCTGACAACCAGTGAGTTGTTGTTGTTGTTGTGCTTAACACCATTTTTCAGCACACAATAGGCTATTCATGGCGGCCAGTATTAATGTTGGAGGAAGAAACCAGGAAATCACCCGAAAGAACCACCTACCCACGAGAAGCTACTGGCAAGCTTTGTCACATATCCACATTGGATAAATCCTAGACTCAAACCCAGAGGTGAGATGGCAGTGGTCCATAAGGAACAGTGCTTTAGATCACTAGGCCACTGGGGGCCCCCAACCACAATCATCAAGTCTAAGACCTTTATGACAGCTCTAAGCAGGCATCAAAGGTAACCAAGATTTGCTGACAAGTGCAGAAATGGGGTTAAAAAAAGACCAGTACCTTAACAAAATAGTTTGCTTGCATTTGAAATCCTTTAAAACCAGACTGTTTTCTATAACAAGCTGTGCCATTATTAGTTTTTTTTTTTGCAATTTTAGTAATGGCAATTACATTTGATCATGGATTGGTATAATTTGTGCAAAAACTTAAAAAGCCCTCTTTTCCACAGTGCTTTCTATCAAATTTGGTCACATTCTGTTTAATTTTTTTAATTAAATTTGTTTTAAAAAACAGGTAATTGTTAAATTTTTCTCCTTTTGAAAAAAGTGGCTAAATTTGATGGCAGATTGACATCATTTTTATAAATTTGAAAACCTTTATGTCTTATTGTTTTTTCTCAATTCTCTTTGGCAACTTATGAGAAAAAGACACTTAAAAGTCATTGTGTGTTTTTGTTTTGGCAGCTTTTAACATAGCTTTAACAAATGTTTCAGTCCTATTGCTATGATGTCTGCAGTGTGACAGTTGATAGTGATGTCTAGCACAGGGACATCATGCCACAGACATGAAGCACCATGTCCCACCCAGTCACATTATCCTGACACCTGGCTTTTAACCAGTTCTAACAGTAACAAACCAAGCACCTGCAAGCACCATTTTTATAAGTCTTTGGTCTTTGGTACATTTGGCTGAGGATCGAACCTGCAACCTCCTGCATCTTACGTGGATGCTCTAACCACAAAGCCATCTGAAGGGTCTATATTTTTCTTAATTACAGTGGCCATAGTTCCCTCACTGGAATAAATTCAAGACTTTCATTCCATGATATTTTCTGTCAAATTTTGTCTAACTCGGTGCTGGGCTTTTCATAAGTCATGTAAAGATTTTCGATTCTTAGTAAACACAGCAACGATGGATGACAGGATGGTATCCATTTTAAATATCTGAAAGGTTCTTGAATGCCAGAATGCTCCTTGAATGCCAGAATGCTCAAGCCCTGTTTGAGAAATTATAAATACCAATTGTGAACTGAGAATGAATAATGCAAGGGGCAAAGGACCCCAAAAAATCAAAAAGAAATTACCTGTAAGATCATTAGGCCTTTGTGGCCTGCCACAGCTTTAGAACACCACTGCTACTGCTGGACTGACCAACACATTTCTTTTTTGAATATGCCAGCACATCAACACCACAGCATTTCTTATAAACTGACCATGTCACCTAAACCCTCTTATTTTTTTTTGTAATAGTGACCATAAATATGGTTGAACCTTGGGAATTTTTAACTTTTATGAAGCTCATTTTTATCCATAAATATGTACCCTTTAATCAAAAACAATGTTACCAACACTCATTAAAAAGAAATAAAAAGTGAACACATTTTGGGGTCACAGCATTGAACACCCCCATGATATCAGTCTACTGAATCCATACTCTAATCTTTGTTATGTTAGTTTTAATTAATTAGGACTGACAGATCACTAAACTGGATACACCAGCATTGGTAACCTTTTTGTACTAAAAGTCTGTGGTAAAGGATACATATGTTTGTTTTCTTTTCTTCCAAGTACTGGTAATTGTTCATAAAATCTGCTTCACAAACTATTATTGTTCACACCTAGTAATAAGATTTGACTATGTAATTTAGTTATGTTGGTTGTTGTTGTTGTAGGGTTTAATGCCATTTTTCAGCACAATATAGGCTATACATCTTGGCCAGTATAAATGGTGGAGGAAGAACCCTGGAAAGAACCACTAACTCATGAGAAACAACTAGCAAGCTTTCTCACATACTCTCAATTTGCAAACTTGAGACTGGAACCCACAAAGAAGTAAGATGATAGTGATCCATAATGGTGATCACTTCAGAACACTTGGGGAACCAGTTAAGATTAGTAAAAGTTACAGAGTGTGTGTGTGTGAGAGAGAGAGAGAGAGAGAGAGAGAGAGAGAGAGAGAGAGAGAGAGAGAGAGAGAGAGAGAGAGAGAGAGAGAGAGAGAGAGAGAGAGAGAGAGAGAGAGAGAGCGTTAAGAGGTTAGTGTTAGGACTGGTCGGCCTGGTGTCAGGATAATGTGACTGGGTGGGACATTATGCTACATGTCTGTGGCATGATGCACCAGTGCTAGACATCATTATAAACTGCCACACTGCAGACATCATAGTGATATGACTGAAAAATTTTTAAAGCTACATTAACAGTCATAATCACATCACATAATGGTTCCATTATGTTAAAAACAATGTTATCAGAAATATCTGTGATATACCAAAAGTGACAGGATGGAATCTTGCCTCCTGAACACCAGTGTATATTATGTAATCAAACTGGGGAAAATCTTAGGATTTGAGGAACAGAAAATTATGGTTTAAACATGGGACTTTTTCTTGAGTGGTCATTATCTACATTTAAAAACTTTACACAAAGTTTACCATAGTCTGTTAAGCATAAAATATGAATCATAATGCCCTTTTTTGCAATGAGGTCAAGTTTTATCATTCTAGATAGGATAGTATATACAAAGCATGCAAATCCCATATGATCATGAGCCAAAGCATAGCATGAAATGTAGGTCACAGTGACTTGTTGCAGGGATAATATCAGAGAAGACACACCATCATCTAAATTACTGCCTCTATTATAAGTAGAGCTTGAGAAGTAAATTAAATCTAATGGAATTCAATGAAGTGTGGAATATGGGTCACAGTGATCTATCATTGATATATGGGTGTAGTACTCATCAACATGTATCCAAGATAAAAGGTAAAACAGTATATACATAAAGGATACAAAAATGTCTTTGTGGTCATGAACTAAATGCATAAACTAAACCTAAGTCTGCAACATGTGAAATTCATCTTGTATGGACCTTATTTTGTTGCAGTGCATAAAGTACTAACAGATGCATTTAACGACTATGGCATAAAAAGTATCTGATATAAAAACACTTAAAACACAAAACTTAACTAAAGTCAGTGAAGCATGGAAAGATGAGCACTGCCTTTTAGGTGATGAGTAACAGCAATACTGATGAAAAAGCAGCCATTCATAAAGTTTTATAATTTTAGATAGCAGTGTTTATATGTAACAGTTGATTATAGAAGACAGTGATTATAAATATAATATTATAGATAACAAGTCTAATTACAGGGTACATAAAACATAATATTAACCAAGAATGAAAATAATAAATAATGTACATATACGTACAAAGTAAGTTCTCTTAGTTCCATCCAAATGGAGTATGTACTATGAAATATATGGATCAAATTAGACTGTTTAGTCTTCTCCCAAAGAAGCAAGTCCCTTGAAATTAACTCCAAACTAGTGCCCCCTATATTGGCCAAGATGTATTGAGGTTGTACATACCATAATTACTTGCTTATAAGACATGTCAAACTGCAAATAAAATAAAATCTTGATCTGCCACAGTATAATGCACCTGCAAATCTGGGTCTATGTTATTTGTTCTAATCATCACTCCCAACAAACTGCATAGACCCAGATCTGCCACTATGGAGGAGCTGGGTGTGAGCAGTTTCTGCTTGGACTTTACTTACTGAGTAATAGAGTATGTACATGCTGTTTATATTTATTTATATTAAATTTTACATACATACATACAAATATATATATATATATATATGTATGTATGTGTGTGTGTGTGTGTGTTTGTGTGTGGACTCATGACTTGGAACTAGCATAATCTCCTCTACTTTGCTGAAGCAAACTATTAAAGTGCTTGCACACTTTCCCTTCACTGTTGAATACAGTGTATGATAAGCAGAATGACTTCTTACATCCATCATACCCATTTTGAATCTAGTATGGACTATGGTTAATTCAGTGCAAGTCTAAAAGTGTATATTCTCTTACTGTCCAATGGAAAGTGAAAGAAAACAAAACATGGTTTACTAATTGCAAAGTTCTGATACATAGAGAGGTAATCTAATAACAGACATGCTTGCAAAACAATGGCTGATGAGGATCAAAGTTTTACTTACTTCAACATCTGAATGATAAATATATCAACAAGACTTACACCAATATGTTTTGTCTCTAATTTACATTATCTAGGCCTAAGGTCAAGATCTACAAGATTTGCCAGTGCCTCCCATTTATTTTGGGAGTATCTGTTTGACAGTGCCAGTCACAAAATAAACATCTCTTTGGGAGTGTCAATCATTATATGCTCCTTATCTCCAGAACTACAGTGCTGAGATGAAGATTTCCAGAAAGAAAGAATAAACTAATATTTTACCAAGAAGTTTCAACAGGGAACACCCAGGAATTTAGCTTTCTGGAGACACCTTTGACTAGACACTAAATAGAAACATCAATCAATTATCTGTCCCCAACCCAGAAGTTTCCAGAATGCTCTGCATGGAGTTCAGAAACTCCAGAATGCTCTGTGTTAAGCCCAGAAAGCTTCCATAGAAGCGCAGAATATAGAAGCTCCAGAATGCTATACATGGAGTACAAAAACTTCAGAATGCTCTGCATGGAGTACAGTAGCTCCAGAATGCTATGCATGGAGTACAGAAACTTCCGAATGCTCTGCATGGAGTACAGTAGCTCCAGAATGCTTTGCATGGAGTACAGAAACATCAGAATGCTATGCATGGTTGTTGTTGTTGTTGGTCTTAACACCATTTTTCAGCACACGATATGCTATTCATGGCGGCCAGTATTAATGGTGGAGGAAGAAACCGAGAAAGAACCACAGACCCACAAGAAGCTACTGGTAAGCTTTTTCACATATCCACATTCACCAAATCCTAGACTTGAACTCACCAGACAGAGGTGAGATGGCAGTGATCCTAACGGACATCTCTTAAGACCACTCTGCCACTCGGGGGCCCCCAGCTATGCATGTAGTACAGTAGCTCCAGAATGTTATGCATAGAGTATAGAAACTTCAGAATGCTCTGCATGTAGTACAGTAGCTCCATAATGTTATGCATAGTGTACAGAAGCTCCTGAATGCTATGCATAGAGTACAGAAAACTTCCAGAATGCTATGCATGGAGTACAGAAAGCTTCTAGAATGCTATGTATAGAGCACAGAAAGCTTCCAGTACACAATGCATAAATCACAGAAACCTTCCAGTACACAATAAATAGAGGACAGAAAGCTTCCAGTACACAATGCATAGGGCACAGAAACCTTCCAGTACACAATGCATAAATCACAGAAAGCTTCCAGTACACAATGCATAGAACACAGAAACCTTCCAGTACACAATGCATAAATCACAGAAACCTTCCAGTACACAATGCATAGAGGACAGAAAGCTTCCAGTACACAATGCATAGAACACAGAAACCTTCCAGTACACAATGCATAAATCACAGAAACCTTCTAGTACACAATGCATAAATCACAGAAAGCTTCCAGTACACAATGCATAAATCACAGCAGTTTCCGGAATGCATGGTCCTGGCTACCACATGATATCCTGTTTTTTTCATACATTTAATTACAAATTAAATCTAACTAGAAATGTGTTCATGGTACACCGATTCCCCATCATGCCTAAAATGAAAAACAAACCTTGATCAAGGTGCTATGGACAACAAACACATGTATAGAAGATTACACTTCCTGTTCCTAACATTTTTGTTGCAGGACAAAAAATCATTTCAAACAGGAGAACAATTATTAGTGATTTCATGGCAGTAGTACAGTTTTGTAACAGTACAGGAGTTAAAATATCTCTAAACATCTACCCACCCAGTCTGGCAAGTATTTAAATTTTTATGTCTCACCCGAAATAAACTCTTTCTTAACCAGTTATTATAGAAATAGAAAAGTTGATGATGTTATAATGACCTAACTTTGATCATGTGAAACATTTCGTTTTACAAAACTTGTACTGTGACCCTTCCAGCCACTGTAATTAATTACAAACTGTGATCATTCTGCTCTTCTCCTTGGTAAGCATTTACTTGCATTGAAGAGAGTGAAGCACTTGAATGATCTAGATCAAAACAGTGGTAACATGCACACCAAACAGCTGTGGTCCCACATTAGATCTCCATCCAATTCTGTCACAGTGGTAACAACTCTGCTGAGGCGGTAATGTAGTTGCTCAATTAAAATCAAGTTTCATCTGGATTCTCTGCACTGATACTTCAAAGCCAGCATACCATAAGTTCCAAGAACTTGTACCAATGTAAAAAAAAAAAAAAGTTCAAATCATAAAACCTGGAAAGTAGGTCACTGTAACCCAGCTT
Source organism: Potamilus streckersoni (assembly GCA_016746295.1). Lineage (NCBI taxonomy): Eukaryota > Metazoa > Mollusca > Bivalvia > Unionida > Unionidae > Potamilus > Potamilus streckersoni. The sequence goes on along the minus strand of JAEAOA010000745.1, from coordinate 7,566,394 downwards.
TGGAATGCAACACATCTCTGTCCCAAAATGCACCACACTGCAAGGTTAGTCTCAGGTGGTGTTCTAAAGCAAGCTGTACAGCCTGGAGAGCTATGATAGATTGACAGACAGAAAAACAAATGCAGTGAACATAGTGTATTGTCTCTGGCTCAAAATTAAAACACACAATATTAAGCTCTGTATATTTCACCATAGAGATGTAAATACCAATATTTTATAACAACTACAAACCTTAGTGCTCCTCTGATCCTGTGAAGACTCTGGAGGGTACACGATGAAATGCCTCAGTGTAAATCCATAACCTAAATGTTCATCACGTTTTATGTTCACTTTCCTTAATCCTGAAGCACCTGTTGATCTTTGGCCTGATCCTTGACCTTGATGGCCACCACGATCAAGCTGCAAAAGAAAAGAAAGATAAAATAATTTTTAATCAATATTTCTTAAAATGGCTTGGTTTTTACTATAACAACAATGAAAAGTATATTGACATTGTATTTTTTAATATCCACACAGCCATTTTTGGTTTACTTGTGGTTTTGATAATGAGATGATTATTTTGGGATTAATTTCAGCACCAGTCAACCCTATGTAAATGGTTTACTTGTCAGCACTAGTCAACTCTAAATAAATGTTTTACTTATCAGCACTAGCCAACCCTAGGTAAATATTTTACTTGTCAGCAATAGTCAACCCAAGGTAAATGTTTTACTTGTCAACTCTATTCAACCCTAGGTAAATGTTTATTTGTCAGCACTAGCCTACCCTAGGTAAATCTTGACTTGTCAGTCAACCCTTAGGTAAATGTTTTACTTTTCAGTACTCTCAACATTAGGTAAATGTTTACTTCTCAGCACTAGTCAACCCTAGGTAAATGTTTTATTTGTCAGCACTAGCCTACCCTAGATAAATGTTTTACTGGTCAGCACTAGCCTACCCTATGTAAATGTTTATTTATCATCACTGGTAAATATTACTGATGAGCATTACATTTGTCTCATTCTAGACATAGACAATTTTCTGATGTAGCAATGCCATAGGACTGCAATGCCATAGGACTCAAGGAGTTGTCCAGGGGTATCCAAGAAATATATTAAAAAAAACATAGCAGTATAATTTTTCTATATTACACACATGCTTATACATTCATTCATGGGTAGTAACTCTTGATCAACCACCACAGCCAAGTGGAATTACTCTTGCCTAATTTTTATATTCATTTACATGTACATTACAGTCAAAATGCTGAGTATCCCCTACTACAATATACAAGGCAGAGTTATTAATATAGAAAGCTTACCATAAATTAAGTGTAATTTTTTACCATCAAATTCATTGGTCATAGAGGTCCATTTGTGTTAGTTCTTATTTAGCATGGAAACACATACAGGCATGAGCAACAGATTAAAGTATGCTAGTAAAGCATAAAATATGAAAATATGGGTCACAGTGACATGGTTGTAAGGCTGTAGTACTAAAACGTTATGAATACAATTGTCAAGTTTCATGACTGTATATAAATAGTATCCAAAGACCCTTTAACATAAAATTTCAGCAAAGTTACTGAAGAATGAAATATAGGTCACTGAGGCCTATTCTAATAATACAGTGTAGTATAATCAAACATTACACTAGCTGTAGCAGCCACTAATAGCCACTGCACATATGACCTCTGTTCACCTTTTAAAACTGGGTTCTGAACAAATACCATGCACTGAAAATCATTATCATTTTATCAAGAACTTAACCAATGTCGGTAAACGATGAAACATACATGTAGGTCACAAGTTTCTTTTGTTATTAGGATGTGGTAGTAACAGAGATGTGTATCAATATCAATTTCCTATTTCTATCATGAACAGTGCCCATAAATGAACATTAAAAACACAAATTGTACCGATGCTAGTAAAGGTATATTATACAGACCATAATGGCCTACATATGCAATAAGGAATTAATGTCATCCATATGACCCCCCCCACAAAGTTCCATCATTTTATATGTATGTACTCAGCATATAAAAATAGTCTGGAGCTAAATGCAAAATCTTAACCAAAGCTGTGTAAAATGCCAATCACAGTGACATGTTTTGTATTGGTGTGGTACTAATAAAGATGTATACAATCATGTAGAAAGGGCCCTGAGTGGCCAAGTGGTCTAAAGCCTCTCCATTATGGATCACTGCCATCTCACCTCTGTCGGCATGATTTCAAGTCTAAGATTCGGCAAATGTAGATATGTGAGATAGCTTGCTAGATTTCCCGTTGTCTTTCTCCACCATTAATACTGGCCGACATGTATAGCCTATCATGTGCTGAAAAATGGCGTTAAGCTCCACAACAACAAAAACAAGTACAATCAGGTAGTCTAATATCAGAGCATAACAGTTAAAACAAAAATTGCACTAAGGTCAGTCAAGTATAATGTATGGGTCACACTGACCTACTTTGTGACAAGATGCATCCCTTAACTAAGTTTCATGATTGAGGTATAACTGTATGTGCAATATGTGAAAAACAAAAACCATATGTGGTCAGTATACAAGCATACAAATACAAAAACCATATGTGGTCAGTATACAAGCATACAAATACAAAACCAATGACATGAAAATGTGAATGTTTTAAGACTGCAAGGTTTATATCTTAATGGTTTACTTTAGTTTACTACATGTAAGGTTTGCAAAACAGGTCATGCTAAGAATACCAGGTTATTACATCAGGCACTTTAATGCTTGTTACTGGGCCAGACAAATATGAAAATCACAGTTCAAGATCTCTCCCTGTAGTGTTAGTCATTGCATTCTTAATATTATCATCATGTGCAATAATATAGCATTACAAAAAGTATCATGAGGATCTATACATTTTCCAAACTGAATCCACTTATAACAGGCAGAAAAGGATGTACAGGAAATCAAACAATGGCAAGCTGAATTTGGCATGCAAAAACAAATATGTGTGTTTCTGGCTGGCTGACAATCCCTATTTTTTTGTGTCTACCCTTGCATTCCCCCTCCACCCCCATGGGGGGGCAGTATTAATTTGTGCATTTAATTGAGCCAGTTTAGCCCAGCCCATAATGTGCTGAGTACATTATCACATTTTTTTTACTCTACCACTAGCATTGTTAATTTTTATGTGTTATTTAAGAGCTCCAACTGTTGTAAGTCATTTAAGGTAAAATGGTCTCTGTTTAGGTGGAATTTTAACAGCTAAATGCTAAAATAGAACAATGTGTTATATAAACATGTATGCCTACTGAAAATGAATTATTGACTTTTTTGGTGCTCTAAGTTTTTAGGATAAATCTAATTAAGACCTTACTGAGAAGACACATTTTTGACTGCTGACTTTATGCAAAGTGGGATGTCACTATTTTGTCTGACTTTATGCAAAGTGGGATGTCACTATTTTGTTTGACTTTATGCAAAGTGGGATGTCACTATTTTCTTTGACTTTATGCAAAGTGGGATGTCACTATTACCAACCTTTCAAGGAATATCACGGAACTGTTGCCTGCAAGCCTAACAAGGAGATCTGGACAAATGTTGATTTTCCTATTGGTTCAATTAAACAGCATTGTTACAGTCATTGCAAACTGTCTATAATAATAATACAGTAAATACAGTTAAACATTGCAGTCCTAAAAGGAAGGAACTCAGCTTTTCAATGTAAAAATGTGGTACTAACAGACATGCATCTTTTAGTTTTCTCCAATGATTTTAACATGAATACAACTTAAGCAATAAACTTAAAAAGCATTTTATCAAAGATAATGAAACAAAAAAAAACTTTTGAGTGCATTTTACTTGTCAAGATACTGTCCCCCACCAAGCTTCAAGATTCCAGGCATAAAAGGTTGTTTCTTGAGGTATAAATAATACCCAATGTGTATTAATAATGCTTAAAGTAACACTGAAGTTTAATATACATAAAGTTTAGAAATAACATAACAATAATGAGGACATTTTAAGATAAACCATTGTGAAATAAAAATCGTCAAAAAGCATTTAAGCTCTTCCATCCAAAAAAATTTCTGGCATTGTAACTCATATCAAACTTAATAACATTTTGACAACATTACAAAGAAAGAATTTTGTTTTAAGAAATACATAAGAGCCTTTTTTTTCTCTAATTTTCAATAAACTAAAATAAACTAAATCTAACTTTAACATTTACATTTTGATAAATACATCTTGAACTGAGAACAGAATATATTATCTCAAATGCTAATAATATGGAAGTTTAAATTTATTGGGAGAAAAATAATTATGACTTCTGGAAAAACAAACAAGAAATATCTTAAATTCTGACATATCATTATCTCATCATTTAAATAAGTCTAGGAGTTATGCACAATGGTTCCAAACCTTTTCAAGTATGTGGACCCCTTCTTACTCAAACAATTTTGCACACCCCAACATGCTAACAGATTTATTTTCAGAGAAAAGACCTCCCATGGAATAATCCAATTTAGGCTTTCACAGGTTCAGGAAGTGGTCTAGTACATGAAGAAATTGAAGGGTTGAGATGTGTGTGTATACCAACATTGTGGTGTTAAATACAACACCTGTCCTGTACTTTAAAAAGATACAAGTAAAAATTGGTTTAAGGTTAATTCATAATGCATAGAACTGAACCTTCACTCTACATGTTATTAATTACATGCATGCAAATTCAAAAATGTTTATGAAGTAATCAGTAACCTGTAAAAGTGACATGCAGGATATTAAGAGTGGATTTTTCTTCTAGATTAACTTGGTTCTTCAAATTCCAGACATCACCAGGAATCCATGAAATTCATTACAATACTCCAAATATCATCTGGTATCATGAAATTCAATACAAATTCCAGAAATAACCAGAAATCCATGAAAATCATTGCAAATTCCATAAATAATCAGGAATCCATGAAACTGATTACAAACTTCACAGAAAATCCATGAAAGTCATTACAAATTCCACAAATCATCAGAAACTTATGAAAATCATTACAAATTTAAAAAACCACAAGAAATCCATGAAATACATTACAAATTCCAGAATCCATGAAATTCATAAAAATTTCTGACATCAATAGCAATCCATGAAATTCATTACAAATTTCAGAAAGAACTAGGAATCCATGAATTTCATTACAAATTCCAGAAATCACAAGAAATCCATGAAATTCATTAGAAATTCCAGAACAGGGAATCCATGAAATTCATTAAAATATTTCTGACATCAAAAGCAATTCAGGAAATTCATTACAAATTCTAGAAAAAATATTTAATCAATGAAGCTGATTACAAACATCAACAAAACTCCATGAAATTCATTATAAATTTCATAAATACCAGGATCCATGAAGATCTATATAAATTTGAAAAATCACCAGGAATCCATGAAATTCAAAATTACAAACATCACCAAAAATTGATCAGTCATTACAAATTCCAGAAATCACCAAGAATCTATGAAATTTATTACAAAATTAAAAATATAGAAATCACCAGAAATCCATGAACTTAATTACAAAATCTAGAAATGACCAAGAATCTATGAAAATCATTACAAATTCCCGAAATCACCAGGAAAGCATGAAAATCATTACAAATTTCTATTTGTGTCCTCAGTAGTATGCAATAATAATTGCTAGTCCCCGATGTCCTCAGTAGTATGCAATAATTGTTATAGTCCCCAATGTCCTCAATAGTATTCAATACTTGTTATAGTCCCCAATGTCCTCAGTAGTATGCAATAATAATTGTTATAGTCCCTAATGTCCTCAGTAGTATGCAAAAATAATTGTTAAAGTCCCCAATGTCCTCAGTAATATGCAATAAAAATTGTTATAGTCCACAATGTCCTCAGTAGTATGCAATAATTGCTACAGTCCCCCAATGTCCTCAGTAGTATGCAATAATAATTGCTAGAGTCCCCAATGTATTTTATCATCTGCACTCTTTTTAACACTGTTCTCAAAATATCACTTCTCCAGTTGAAATATCATTCACTTCATCCACATAAATTTTATATGGAAATCTTTCTCCTTTGAGTGAATATACCTCTGGGACTGCTAAATCTGCAAAGCCTTAGCTCCTGTTGCCTTAAAGGTATCTTGTCACTAACAGTAAGTGCTAGTTAGCATACAACAAAGCAACAGTAACCCACTCATGGATATTGTTACAATCCTTTGAAGATTTTCCAAAGATCACTGATCATTAATGAGTTGACTGTTTTGAAGTGACAATAGAGGAGTCTGTAAGTTAATAGGCTAGTGGGGACATGAAGTGTTTTCTTACCTGCAGTAAGTCTAGCCTTGATTCAAAGATCTAGTAGACCAGACACATAAGAAACAAAATAAACAAGTGTTGCCAGTATGGGTAAAGGCAAACAGCCTGAAAGGAATGACAAAGTCCTGCAAGGCACAGTATATGCCTACTAAATACTTAACAGTTCTCTACACAGGCATTAGTATGGCATGGTTAAGTTTGGGTATTATTGACCAATGGTATGTTTTCTTGAACTATGACCTCTAACCCAAGAGACTACAGAGACTCCAGAAACTATAGATGTCTTTGGTACATGGTGTGCAAGCAACCCACAAAGTTGGTCAAGAAATTAATTTTAGAACAAATTCTGCAAAACCTTTTTTAAAACCATGACCCTGACCTCTGATTTGTATGATCCCCAAATCATTAGGTCTCTTCCATACCATAAAGCCCTCCACACATTTTGGTCAAAGTACAGTAAATCAGTCACATTAATATTGACCTTGACCCCAAAATAAATAGGCTTCTTTCTTATCCAACATATAAATTGTCCAAAAACTTTGGTGACTGTGCATGGCTGTATAAAAAATCTTCTTTCAATCAGTGACATTGACATTGACCTCTGACACCAAAATTTATTGACTTCTTCATTACTCCAAGGGCAAGTCATCTACAAAGTTTGGTTCAGTTCTTTGAAGAACAACAACAAAAAGAAACTATTGTGCAGAAACTAATTTCTTCCTTCAGTTTGTGATATTAACCTTTGATCCATAAATTGACTGCTCTGGTGGCCTAGTGGTTAGAGCATCCACTTTGGATGTGGGAGGTTGTGGATTCAATCCCCAATCAAGTCATACCAAAGACTTACAAAAATGGTACTAACAGCTTCCTTGCTTGGCGCTCAGTATTAAAAGGTTAGTGTTAGGACTGGTCAGCTTGGTGTCAGGATAATGTGACTGGGTGGGACATCATACTACATGTATCATTGATGCTGTTCAACCCGGACTATCTATGTCAGATCATCATGGGCCATTACCCAGATCAATGATACAGCCCTTTGAAAACAAAGAATCTATGTGGAGAAACAAGAAAGTCCTTATCTACAGACCAGAAGTGAGATGTAGTTTGAGACAGAAGATCAGAGAGATGCCCTATATGTTAACATACTGGTGTTAACACGATAAACAAAGGCTCTTTTCAGGGCCACTTTTAATGCATCGAAAAGATATTAATTTTTAAATTTTGCCATATCTCTATCTGTGTTTATCTATGTCTCTATGTGTCTGTCTGTCTGTCTGTCTGTATGCATGGATGTATGTATGTATGTATGTATGTATGTATGTATGTATGTATGTATGTATGTATGTATGTATGTATGTATGTATGTATGTATGTATGTATGCATGCATGCATGCATTCATGGATGTATGTATGTATGCATGCATGCATGCATGCATGCATGCATGCATGCATGCATGCATGTATGTATGTATGTATGTATGTATGTATGTATGTATGTATGTATGTATGTATGTATGTATGTATGTATGTATGTATGTATGTATGTATGTATGTATTTATTTAGAAATATTTCCTATATTACATTTTCTGGCACATCATAATCATTTGTCCAATATTAAAAGGCCTTCAAACTGTGATACCTTTTATCAAAGCTGGTAAGCAGTCTTTTTTCTAATTAAACAATTTAAATGTTTTCTCCATCTTTAGCAATTTAAGGATAGATCTTTACAAAAGTTTAAAAAGGAGTATGCTTACAGTCATATTTGGTCAAATTTTGTTAAGCAGATTTTTAAGAATAAGCCAAAAATAAGTTATTTCTATTTAACAGTGCATTGGCATGATTTGCAAAAATTTGAAATAAAGCCACAATGATGTCTGTCAAATTTGTTCAAATTCTGTTCAATGGTTTTTGAGAATAAGTCATTGAAAGGTTTTGTTTTGTTTTTGTAATAATGGCATCTAAAATAACACCTGATCAGCATCATTTCTTTAAAGCCCTTTATGTAAGGATGCTAGTTGCCAATTCTGCTCAAAATCTGTTGAATGGCTTCTGAGAAGCAATTGTTGAAATGTTGTTTAAAGGTTTTTCTATTTCTTCAGACCTGGATATTCTGAAATTTTTTTTACTGAAATTGGTCTATTGGCTTTTTAAAAGTTTAAAATACCAAATACCAATGGATGAAGATTGATGTGTAACAATTGCTGGATAACAGTCAGCTCACCTGGTCATATGGCCAGGTAACAGACATAAATCACATAATTTTTGATAGAAGGAAGATCATTTTACATTATTAACATTAAACATTTTCAGTGGTGGAAGTTCATTCATGGTGATTAATTTATTTACTTCATTATAAAAAAAAATCATTATCATGCTTTACTCCTAAGCTTAGTAAAATATTTGTTGTTGTTATAGGGTTTAATGCCATTTTTCAACACAAGATAGGCTATATATACATGGTGGCCAGTATGACTGATGGAAGAAGAACCTGGAAAATCCCAGAAAGAACCACCAACCCACAAATAGCTACTGGCAAGCTTTCTCAAATATGTGCATTGGCCGAACCCATGCAGACAGAGGTGAGATGGCAGTTATCCATAATGTTTATCACCACAATTTTTTGGTGGGTGTGGGAGCATTTTTCAAATTTTCATTTTAATTTAATATCCATTTTAATAACTCTGCTATGTAGTTAATAAGTACTTTATTTAAATTTCACACACACACACACACACACACACTTAGCGCCAATTACTATTGCTGATGTCTAAGTACATTTGTAATGATTGGATAACTGGCAAAAGTGGATGTTGTTATTGTTGTTGTTGTTGTTGTTGTGGGGTTTAAGCCATTTTTCAACACATGATAGGGCTATACATGGCAGCCAGTATTAATGGTGGAGGAAGAAACCGGAAATCACCAGGAAGAACCACACCCACTTGCAAGCTTTCTCACATATCCACATTTTTGGAACCCTAGACTGGAACTTGATCACAAAGACAGAGGTGAGATGGCAGTGATCCCTAATAGACCACTTGGCCACTCAGGCCCCAGCAAAAGTGGTAGAGCTTAGCTGTATGCCAACATCGAAAACCTGCAAGTTAGAGGTTTTTTTGAGGCTATCATTCCTTAGCTATTCTTAATAAAATGAGATCTGGATTTGGACCACTGTTTACACAGAATATTCTCTATACCATGCATAGAAAATGGGAGTCCACTGCTTTTCTCATGGACACATTGAGCCTCTTTTTATTGGAAGTGGGCCCCAGAAATAACTTGAGGAGGGAGGGACAGAATTTCTTGCCAGTTTTTTTTTTCACCAGTTGCAATGGCTGCCATATATAGCCAGCCTATCATGTGCTGAAAAATGGTGTCAACAACAGCAACAAATTTCACATTGTATTAGAAAACACTTACTTTAAAAGCTTAAAATCAGTTAGGTACACCATACCACTTACTACACAAAAACTCGTTCCATTCTAGTTACACAGATATGGCTATTGTATTAATACAAGTCCTAAGATACCCAAGTTGTGGTGGAGGAGCTGGTTTGAACCATTTTAAGGAATGATAAATAGGACAGCAATTTTTAATATAAATAACATTAAGTTCGATTATATCTTTGTGTACAAAACCTACAGTATCTCTGTGTACAAAAACCTATAAAATCTCTATGTACAAAAACTATACCTGTGTACACAAACATGTGTACAAAAGCTACATCTTTGTGTACAGAACCTATAATATCTGTGTACAAAACTGATATCTCTCTGTACAAAACCTGTAATATCTCTGTACAAAACTTATCCATTAAAATTATGAATCAACTTGGATACAATTCTTCTCTTTTATTTAGCAAATAAACAAATACACTGTACACCACATACCACTTAGTTCAAACTAATAAAAATGGTCTACATTCACCACCTTTGATAATACAAATAACAATGGACAAAACTTACTGTACTCTATATGTGACTATTCCTAAGTACTCTATAAGTAATTGCTCTGTTGGACAGTGACAATCCAAAATGGAACAATATTTTCTCACCTGTGTTAGGAGTCTGTATTGACTCCTAAGTCCAACTAAAAACTGCACTGACCCAGATCTGCCATTGCATAATGCAAGGACAGTTCTGGGTCTATGCAATTTGTTAGGATTATCAGTAGTACCAACAACATAGACACTGATCTGTCATTGCATAATGCAAGGACAGTTCTGGGTCTATGCAATTTGTTAGGATTATCAGTAGTACCAACAACATAGACACTGATCTGTCATTGTATAATGCAAGGACAGTTCTGGGTCTATGCAATTTGTTAGGATTATCAGTAGTACCAACAACATAGACACTGATCTGTCATTGTATAATGCAAGGACAGTTCTGGGTCTATGCAATTTGTTAGGATTATCAGTAGTACCAACAACATAGACACTGATCTGTCATTGCATAATGCAAGGACAGTTCTGGGTCTATGCAATTTGTTAGGATTATCAGTAGTACCAACAACATAGACACTGATCTGTCATTGCATAATGCAAGGACAGTTCTGGGTCTATGCAATTTGTTAGGATTATCAGTAATACCAACAACAGAGACACTGATCTGTCATTGCATAATGCAAGGACAGTTCTGGGTCTATGCAATTTGTTAGGATTATCAGTAGTACCAACAACATAGACACTGATCTGTCATTGTATAATGCAAGGACAGTTCTGGGTCTATGCAATTTGTTAGGATTATCAGTAGTACCAACAACATAGACACTGATCTGTCATTGTATAATGAAAGGACAGTTCTGGTCTATGCAATTTGTTAGGATTATCAGTAGTACCAACAACATAGACACTGATCTGCCAGTTAATAATCTGACCACAGATCAGGATGTATGCTGTTTGCAGTTTGACTTGTAGGTGAGTATATTCAAGATCAGTATTACCATTGTATTCAGTGACATGAATATATTACCAGTGACATGAATATGATGTTACCAGTATATTCAGTGACATAAATATATTACCAGTGTATTCAGTGACATGAATATATTACCAGTGTATTCAGTGACATGCATGTGGTATTGCCAGTGGTCCTACAATATGAATATGGAATTAGCAGTGCATTCAGTGACATGAATATTGAATTACCAGAGTATTCACTGTAATGAATATAATGAATATGGAATTACCAGTGTATTCACTAACATGCATGTGGTATTGCCAGTGGTCCTACAATATGAATATGGAATTAGCAGTGCATTCAGTGACATGAATATTGAATTACCAGAGTATTCACTGTAATGAATATAATGAATATGGAATTACCAGTGTATTCACTGACATGCATGTGGCATTGCCAATGTATTCACTGACATAAATAGGGACTTGTCATTGATGTAAATGTTACTGTACTTAAAATTTCTGCAAGGTTTTAAAAATTTGCATTTTATTTTTTTTTCTTTCCCCTCTATCCTTCACATCTCCGTATATTTACTGCCCATTCAATTATATAGCATTAATCTCAAAGACCTTGGTGTATGACTAACTGGGAACTTTTGACTTGTCTATCACAAATCAATCTTCACACACTGATAAACACAAATCACTGCTTACCTGTGTTATCCAGCATGGTAGTGCTTTCCAGCTTGTCCATAAAAACTGTCAGACATTAAATCAGAACATATCCAAAGGCAAATCTAAGGTCCCATAATATCATGTGTCATGGTGATCTATCCTAACATTTTGTAGTGAACAATAGTCACAAATTATACCCCATACTTGGCTGGGTCAACCAAAGTCAATTGCAACAAATTAGAACTGTTTGCTCCTGTAAAACCACAAACATTTTAAGTCTTTTGACCATAATGATCCTGAATTTCAGCCTAACTATGCTTGTACCTGCCAGCTAAACCACCAGTGTACTGACAGGATCTAAGGTAGTGTGTTTTCTGTGCACACAGGTAAAACATTTATACCATGGAGTTTTCCTTTGATGTTTGGGGTCATAGGTGTCTGTTCAAATTTCACATGGGCCTACTGATCACCTGAACAGTGTTTGGGAACTTTACCTTTAATTGTAAAAGCTTGTATTCATGCAAGTTTAAATAATTTGTACTAGATCAGGAGTACTAATTGGGTTATACATACAAAGTTGCTTGTTCTCTGATAGAGATAATCCATCAAGTCCACAATGTACATCACCAGGTATATACTCATTTATAATTTTTATCCAACTGCAAACCATTTATTGCACATCTAGTACAGTGTGTGTATGTGTGTGTCTATATATATAAATATATATATATATATATATATATATATATATATATATATATATATATATATATATATATATATATATATGCAATAATCTGACAACAACAGTGCAAAACTAGTTACTAACCTGAGCCTTTCGATCTTAATGAGTCTTTTTCAAAGGCAAATACAAAACATATATAAGACAAACAAATAAACACAAAAACTTGTGTTTGTAAACCTCTACATGGCTGTCTCCACATGAGGTAAAACTATAAATACAACCAGCTTGCATCACTTGTTGTAGATACTGAAAACTGCATAATTTCCTAAAAGTCAACAAGTCAAAGCAACATCTATTTTTACTTTAAAATAGCCATGTAGAGGTTTACAAACATGTAGAGGTTTACAAACACAACGTTTTTGTGTTTTTTGTTTGTCTTATATATGTTTTGTATTTGCCTTTGAAAAAGACTCATTAAGAGTCGAAAGTGCTCAGGCTAGTTTGTCAGTTTATTGCATCTATTTTAATCAATCCCTGACACACTGATCCCTTGGTGGATCCAGTGGGCTTGAAAGGGTTGTTATTGGCCATATGATTTGTATTCTTTATATATATATATATATATATATATATATATATATATATATATATATATATATATATATATATATATATATATATATATATATGTTTCTATTGATCACTCCTAATAAGCTGGGCTAAATTAATGTTGGAGTATATGCAGTAATGGTATATAGAAATTTTGAAAATAAAGGTTTCTAATCTTAATTTTGCTTAAATTCACAAATATTTCACCAGACTTTATTTGTATACTCAACTGCCTTGCCCATCTCCATATGTATCCATGAATCTGTATAGGTTATGGTGACCTATATCAGTATGCATCCATGGATCTGTATAGGCTATGGTTTCCTATATCAGTATGCATCTATGGATATTTATAGGTTATGGTGACCTATATCAGTATGCATCCATGGATCTGTATAGGTTACAGTACTTATATCAGTATGCATCTATGGATCTGTATAAGTTACAGTGACCTATATCAGTATGCATCTATAAATCTGTATAGGTTACAATGACCTATATCATTATGCACCCATGGATATGTATAGGTTATGTTGACCTATATCATTATGCATCCATGGATCTGTAAAGGTTATGGTGACCTATATCAGTATACATCCATGGACCTGTATAGGTAATGGTGAACTATATCATTATTCATTTTTGGATATGTAAAGGGTATGGTGACCTATATCAGTATGCATCCATGGATCTGTATAGGTTACAGTTACCTATATCAGTATGCATCCATGGGCACCCCAACAAAAGAGCACCAACATAAGAGTGCAAACTAAAGATCGAAAAACAATATTTAATAAATAGGAACAAGAAAATTAACTCAGATCATACGGCATTGTTTGATGTTAACTCTTTATTGTTTCATTAAGAAACTAATTGTTCAGTTTCTTTAACTAAAAAACTGATATAATCAACTGAACGTTTGCGGGCATATTAACTATAATAGATTATCAACTGAAGTCCAATTATTCAAAACGCAATCTAATAATACATACAAAGATTTTAAATGTTAGGCATAAAGTGAGAATATAAACTGAAATGAAATTTAACAAAATGAAAAGAAGTTCAAACTAATAAAAGTTTCTTTATAGTTGCATTTATATTGCTAAGTTGTGGGCTATACCTGTAGGTAGTCCATCACTGAATCATTAGCATAGGTTGAAGCAATCACCTGTAATCTTTGTTCAGCTGAACAGATTTGTTATTTGAAGCTTCTGGTTGATTAACTCCAGCTAGATGACTTCCAGTTTGATTTTGATGTGATCTTGTTCCAGACGAAACTGGTTGATCAATTTATAAATGGAAGGATGATTGCAATCTACGTTTGTTGGAATGCGCATGCCATGCCTCAACTGAGTTGTTTGTATGGGTAGATTTTCAGGACACAATTATGGACATTCCAAATAGCAAGAGCGAAGCACGGGTCACCTCAACAGTTTCTCCTTCGCCTCCCTATGTAAGTATCCTCCCAATAATCTACCAGTGGCATAATTTCTGCAGGACTAGCTTCTACCAAATGCTCGAATGCAGTACAGACATCATTTACAGGAACAAAACTTAAGGCAAGCAGCATCTTCACTGTCATTTGACATTCCTCATTTTGCTGTAGACGATTGATATTATCCATTGTTCCGAACATCATCATTCTGTAAAGGTCAGGCGGTCTAGAATCCCACAAGACGAAATTTTGCCCTCTTGTTGTCGTTTGAAGAGGTTCAGGAATTGTTATCTCTGCAACATTCTGCGGATTTGAGTATGGCAGCTGACTGCGTTTTCTCTGTCTTTTTATGGCATGTTGTGAAGCGATGTATGCCGGCAAATGAGGTGCTACTTCCATCGAAATTCCTGCTCTGGCTTGTATAATCTGCCTTGGTTTTTCCACCCCTTCCACTGCCCATTTTTGTATAGCCAACACCACTTTTGCTGCTTCGTTTTTAGCCGGATCAGGAGCATGATTGTGTTCCGATGATGACAGAACAACATCGTTCAGCATTTTCATCCGTCCTCGGCAGCCATCTTTCTTGCAGCATCTCTATGTCGAACTTCCATCAGCATTTGCTCTGTCCTTTCGATATCTGTAGCCTTTGACCAATATAATAGCCTTCCCTTTCTGTGATTCGATCTTCTCCATGTTACTTGGGTTAGAAATATTTTCCAACTGCATTCATAACATATTAACCATAATATATAAATAAACACAAATAGGTGCAATGTCGTTTTATCCTTTTATCGTATGGCAGATTGTTTAATTAAAACAAGTGTTAGCCATGTCATATTAGTTTAGTGTACAACATGTGTTTTTTTAATTGACTGCCCTCTTATGTTGGAGCTCTTTTGTCTGAGCTCTTATGTTGGCACTCTTTTGTCTGCGCTCTTATGTTTTGATCTTTTGATGATCTTTTGACTGTGCTCTTTTGACAGGTCTTTGCATCCATGGATCTGTATAGGTTATGGTGACCTATATCAGTATGTATCCATGGATCTGTATAGGTTACATTATTTCTTTTTTCCCAGCAAATTTAAATTTAAATTATCACTAGTTTTCAACATTAGACACAGTATACCAAAGGGTATTCAATTTTTTAAAAATAGATTCTTTAAACAAATCATGATCAGGAGAAGAATACTTCTTAAAGCATGAAACCAGCAATATTGCATAAACAAGAAACTTTATTTAAAGTCATTAACATTGATTTAAAAAATACAAAAAACCAGGCACAATGTTTATGAAATATTTTCTGATGCAACCAAAACCATGTGACAATACTGAATCATTCATGTTTAATACAGAACAAGCATTAAAACAGACATGCCTAATAAATACAGAACAGACACATGTTACACCAGACATGCCTAATAAATACAGAACACACATTACAAGACATGCCTAATAAATACAAAACACACATTACACCACATGCCTAATAAATACAGAACAGACACACATTAAAACAGACATGCCTAATAAATACAGAACACACATTAAAACAAACATGCCTAATAAATATAGAACATATTAAAACAGACATGCCTAATAAATACAGAACAGACACATGTTACAACATATATGCCTAATAAATACAAAACACACATTAAAACAGACATGCCTAATAAATACAGAAGAGACACATGTTACAACAGATATGCCTAATAAATACACAACACACATTACAAGACATGCCTAATAAATACAGAACAGAACACACACTACAACAGACATGTCTAATAAATACACAACACACATCAAAACAGACATGCCTGACAAATACAAAACAGACATGTCTAAAAAATACAGAAAAGACATTGATGCACCCAACATCACATAAAGAATGACTATTGGCATAACACAGATGCATATTTTCATTACCAAAAAGTTTGATTTTTCTTGTTTTCAATATTTTTGTAAGTAAAACAGCATATATATGCAACATTAAAACCTATGCATAAAACAGGTTAAAAATCACAAATCAATTAATACCAAGCATTATTGACTCAATGGGAAAGCCTGTGTTATGCCACATTACTTTTGAAAAGAAACCTATTCAAGACAAAAGGTGCATCCTAAATTATACAGCTTTACATTCATCCTTTGGTCTTGTGCTGGAAACTGTACATCAGTCCCTGATTATAATCCCACCCACTGGAGTATACCTCTGTATAGTGAGTTCACATTACAATGAAGTACATAATATTTCATCATTTTTAATGCTGTCCATGACAGCCATGGAGTATACTGCCTTACAGTCAGACCATCTTACAATAAAGAGCATGTCACAGCATTCCCTCATTTATAATGCCATCCATGAGAACCAATGCATACACTGCCTTACAATGAAAATTCCTTATAATGAAGTATATAATATAATGATCTCTCATTATACTGCTGTCATTGGGAACCATAGTACTAGTATATCATTTTATAGTGAAAGGCCTTTTACTCGATTATAATGATGTACATTAAAGCCATAGAATATACGGTCTTATAGTGAAACGACCATATAATGAAAAGTACATGTACTCCCTCATTATAACTGACAATGCCTTATACAACTGGTGTTATAATGAGGGCCCTGATAAGAGACCGCTATACATTACCAGAGTCAATATAGTACAACCTTACATGTCATCTATCAATGAAGCTGTTGATAGACTGTACAAGTTACTAAACAAAACATAGGAATGTCATTCTCCATTGTTATATGGACTATCTACCTTAGGAAGGTTAAAACAGTTAGTGAATGTTGTAAACACACAATGACATAGCTCAAATTCTTGAACTTGTGAATCATTGAGAATAATAATACACATTTTGTTGGATTTAGTTTGATTTTTGTATCTCACGGCAATGCAATTATTTTATCATGTGTCATGGTGATTGGAGAAAGGTGCCTTGCCCATGGACAAATTATATTTATGGTACAATTCAAGCTTGTACTCTTCTGGTCATGATTTTATCATGTGAACCACAGAGACATTGTGTCATTTTGTTTTCCTCTATGTGTGTGTGTGGGGGTATGTGAATACAATCATGGTTAAATTTGTGCTACTTAGAACTTAAATTCCCCCAAAAAACAAAAGTTAAAATTACAGTCTTAGGAAGATAAACCCTTTATAAAAAAAATGAAAGGCTGACAAACAGGATAAACATAAGTAAAAATGTCAAAAATCTTCAAAAGATATACAAAATAATAGGTTGTTGTTGTTGTTGCAGGGCTTAACACCATTTTTCAGCACACGGTAGGCTATACTATACATGGCGGCCAGTATTAATGGTGTAGAAAGACATCTGGAAAACAAGAAAGAACCACCGACCCATGAGAAGCTACTGGCAAGCTATCTCACATATACACATTCATTCAATCTTGGACTCAGGCAGACAGAGTTGAGATGACAGTGATCGTAATGGAGAGCACTTTAGACCAATAGGCCACTAGGGATCCCCAAAATAATATGTAAAATGATCAAAATTAAAAATCCTTGAAATATATACAAAACTCTGTTCCTTTAAAAAGGGCAAGAATTTCTCTGTATTCATTTGCAAAGTATCCAATCTGCCCATGATTTAAAATTCATCAGGTATGCATGGGGCAGGTATAGGAAAGATGAAGAATTTACTAAAATAAATATGCACCTGTCTCCCCTGCCACCCATCCCTTACCTCTGCTGGAGATGAGCTTACAACAGCAAGTTTATACCTTTAAATCAGATTTATCAAATGAAAGAATTAAACCAAAAGGTCACAATTTACACCCTTTCAATTTTGCATGCAAGTTATCGAAGACTTGATTAATTCAAAGTAAAGCATGGTCTTGCAGATGCCATGCCATGCCAACATGGCTTTTTACTATTCTAATATACACTTTGATATCAGCAGGTGCTGTGGTAAGGTCTCAGACTCTGAGTGATGTATCTATTTTTGTATGAGTGGACTACATCAACAACCCAGAACTCAAAAGGTACATATTCCTAAACATCACAGTGGATACTTCAGCTGTTAGTGTCATTAATTGAGGCTTGTCCTTTCTTATTGTCATTCACCTAGCTGTCTATTTGGCACAAAATGATAAATGTTTTTAGATCAATGATTAATGAATATTCAAATGAAAGAAAGAAAATAAAACACTTGATATTTGTTGTGTTTTTTTGTTATTATTTGTGGCTTTATACAATGATTAGGGCATGACTGCCACTAGCAAGGTACCTGTAACATTTTGCTAGCTGTACAAATCTGATATGCCTATAGAATGTGAGCAAAACAAATGAATTACAAGAATTTTCTTGTTAGCAATATCTTGGAAGTGTGTTTACATTTTTATTTCAAAATATGAACTATGCTAGAGGATACTGAGTATGGCAGGATTTTTGCTAATTAAAAGTATTCTATCAAAATAATGGTAGTAATGAAAGCTATTTAAAATTAAATCCCTACAAACAAGAAGGTGATCATGATGCCAAACAAGATAGTGATCATGGTGCCTCAGCTCTAGTACAGATGGAGAAATAGTCAGGGCCAAATCAGGATGCCCCTACTGCAAGAAATGGGGGTGGGGCATACAAGCATACAGCCTGACGAACTTGTCAGGATGCCCCTACTGCAAGAAATGGGTGCATTCAAGAATACAGCCTGAAGAACTTGTCAGGATGCCCCTACTGCAAGAAATAGAGGCATACAAGAATACAGCCTGAAGAACTTGTCCGGATGCCCCTACTGCAAGAAATGGGGGCATACAAGAATACAGCCTGAAGAACTTGTCAGGATGCCCCTACTGCAAGAAATGGGGGCATATAAGCATACAGCCTGAAGGACTTGTCAGGATGCCCCTACTGCAAGAAATGGGGGCATATAAGCATACAGCCTGAAGAACTTGTCAGGATGCCCCTGCTGCAAGAAATGGGGGCATACAAGAATACAGCCTGAAGAACTTGTCATGATGCCCCTACTGCAAGAAATGGAGGCATCCAAGCATACAGCCTGAAGAACTTGTCAGAATGCCCCTACTGCAAGAAATGGGGGCATATAAGCATACAGCCTGAAGAACTTGTCAGGATGCCCCTACTGCAAGAAATGGGGGCATACGAGAATACAGCCTGAAGAACTTGTCAGGATGCCCCTACTGCAAGAAATGGAGGCATACAAGCATACAGCCTGAAGAACTTGTCAGAATGCCCTTACTGCAAGAAATGGGGGCATACAAGCATACAGCCTGAAGAACTTGTCAGGATGCCCCTACTGCAAGAAATGGGGGCATATAAGCATACAGCCTGAAGGACTTGTCAGGATGCCCCTACTGCAAGAAATGGAGGCATACAAGTATACAGCCTTAAGAACTTGTTAGGAACATACCTTATCATATGAGCAGCATATCAACTTACCCAAGGCTGGTTAAAAATCCAATGTTTCCAATTCAAATGTGTTAGGGCCATTTCTACAAAACTGACTGATACATCAGGTGTTGTAAATCATATTTAATACATACAGCCAGCTAATTATTATAGCATAACTTAGGGTAGCTAGTTTCCCTCTGGCCTTTTGTTGATCAGCCACTAAAGGTCATGCAAGTTCTGATCATTTCAAGCATTTATAATCATCCCCACAAGCAATGTGCCAAGAGTTTGCATAATTTCACTGGGCAGAAATTCCAACAGGGACATGCACTGTGAATACACACATTTATTCAAAGCTTGTAAACAACTGACTGGCTAAGAGGCAGTCATAATGTCATATGTGATTGATAAGCTGACATACAATCAGTACAAAAATGGCATAATTGGTTAACATTTGATGTATTGATCTTAATTTAACCCAAATTCTGGCAACCATGATATCACCTGCCCTAAGATGCTAAATTAGAATAAATGTGATGCTTAACAACTTGAATCTCAGATTTAATTTAAACACATGTTCATTTCTGTTTTCATATAGCTAAAGACCAGTAAAAAACATGACAGGCAAGAGAATGACCAAGAAACCAGTCTATGAAGGGAAAGACAAAATCTATTTACACCTCATCACTTTGACCTGTATCTAAGGAATTATGGATCACCGATTCAATGTAAGTCAGTATTGCTAGGGTTGACCAGAAACAAGTCAAATTTGACTCAAGTGCATCACTTGGGTTAAAAACAGATGCACCTTTTGGATTCAAAGCCAAAATAATAAAATGGAAAATACCAAGAGCAGCAATGGGGGCCAGTCAATCAATACAGGTCACCTCACTGTCATACAAAGTGGTGAATAACTGCAGATAAAAATCATAGATTGCACCTTTGTTGCACTGTTAATGCAGTCTATTAATTTAAGGTCTAACAACTGCTCCTAAGTTACAAACAAACACATTGTCAAATGGAAACAATATTTGAAAGGCAGTGCAACTGTCAATGTAGCACATATATTTAAAAGCATGCATGGGCAAAACCTGGAATAAAGGAATTCTGCAATATCCACACATTGTACATGTTTCACAGAATGTAATAATTACAGGTAATCAATCTTAAAGCACAATACACCTTTGCTCAATTAAAGGTAAATGCATACAGGAAGGTTACAGCCTGGATTTATCCAAGTGGATATGATATACCACATTACAGTACTGGTATATAACAGTTTTTATGGGTCAAATTCACAAAAATTTTAAAACTGAAATCTTGGGTACTGGTATATCCTTAAAAAAGACTAGCTTTCACTTCCTGGGCATCATCAAGAAATCATTAAATGTGCCATTAAAAGCAACAAAAATAAACTGTAAAAAAGAAACCCATTTTGGGCACAATTTCTTAATTCATCCTAATACATCGACCTCAAAAATATTTTTGGTTAACCTAATGCCTATTTGTGTTAGAAACATCATTTTTCATTGGCTATTTCACCTGAGCATGGGCAGAAGAGTAAAAGGTGGACTTATTTTTGGGTTGCTTAACGGACCAATCATTTTCGACCACTCTTTACTCTAAATGCACATCTTATCATACATTTTGCAAAGGTTCACCTGTCTGTACCAGTCTGTCTTAGATCTGAAACCAAAAAGTCTAAAATCCGACACAAAATCAGATTCTGACCTCAGGCGAACTTCGGCTGGAAAAAACTGCTCCAAAAAGTGATGTTTTTTCCTCTGTATTTTGTAGTACAACTAGAACAACCATATTATTTGTATCATTGTAAAGCAACATCTGTCTACCATTCTATAATACCACCAACTTTATTGTGTCATACATGACCTTGACACTTAATCCCATGTACATTTTCCAAGGAAAACCTCAGACAACATCTCTACATTAAAAATACACCTAGGAAATACCTTGGGAAAACCTTGGACATGAGAACTTAGTACATTTTTAGCTCAGAAAAACCTAGGAAAGAAGAACTTTGTCATTTATTAGCTAGGACATAGTTCAGAAATGTGGAAAATTTTCAGCTAGGACATGGACTTGGTGTGTTTCAGCTGTGCACTTAGAGATTTCTGTATATTTATTCAGAACATTATTTTTACAGTTTATTAAAATGAATAATGTTTGTCATCCAAAACAACTACCAAGTCTACAATTTGAATTAAATAATAACTTTGAATTATTGTTGATGAATTGATTTGAGATTAACATTTCACCATCTCAGTTCAGAATATTTCTTTCTCTTAACCTGAATCTGATTTTCCTCGATATGGACCCTTTTTTAAAATCGTCTCCAAAACTTTTTTAATGCAATAATACTCTATCCGGTCCCATTCTGCAACAAGCTTTCTAATAAGTATTTGTTTCATTTTTGTTATTTAATAGATAATCGCTGTAAAGAGCTTTCTGACTGGTCAAAATTTTGTACTTGCCCAATCGCATAATGGAAACTGATGGGAATGAGCATGCTTGCTTTGCATGGCGAATCAAATTTTGGAGCAGAATACGAATTTGAATAACCATTTGAAAATTGTGCAGCACTCTGAACAGCTTGAATGCAAAGTTGATATGATTAAAATTTCACTTAGGAGTTTGTCAAAAATTCTGAAAATATAGTGATAGTCAGTATTTGGTCAGTCTGTATGCAAATATAGTGATATTTGGTCAGTCTGTATGCAAATATAGTGATATTTGGTCAGTCTGTATGCAAATATAGTGATATTTGGTCAGTATGTATGCAAATATAGTGATATTTGGTCAGTCTGTATGAAAACTGATCACCAGGACTAGCATTTTGCTTTAAAGAGCTTTACAATAGAGGCTAACATGCTAAATGTGACAAGGAATTGAACCAGGATGATTTCGAAGTTATAAAACTCCAAACTGATTAACTTTCAGAATTTAGGAAGGGGCAATGTATGGATCACTGGTGGGAATTGTTGATATTGTTGCCAGATACCAATGACTATCAAAGATAGCCATATCTTTGCAGAACTTTTTTTGCAATGAGCGGTATTATTGTGTAAATCATCAAAATATTCCATGTGTGTTAGAATTCACTGTAAAACAAGAGCAATTATATGATAAACGTTTGTTTATGGAACAAGGACTAATTCAAGACACTACAACAGCATCTTGGTTTGTACATTAATAAAAAATCAAGTCTGCAGTACAACAGTGACATAAGGCAGGATCCTAGCATTTATTCTTTTCATTATTAACATCTAAAAAATGATGCTTATCTGTAATTTTGCATCCCTTTCACAGTTGAATTTTTCAACGCAGGATACTATTGTATATGTTTATGTGTTCACAGATGCCTGTGCATATGTTCCAGGCTTGATACTTGATTTTTAAAATCAATTATTTAGTGTCAAGCCAGAATTTTTCACATACTGTATATACTGTATATATTGTACAGAACAGACAAAAGGCCTCAAGGTAGATTAGCTCTTTAACTATAAATTATTATTATTATTATTATTATTATTATTATTATTATTATTATTATTATTATTATTATTATTATTTCCCATATTTCTTGCCTTGGATATCATAATTACAATGTCTGTATAATTTTTTTTTACTATAAAAGAAAAAGAATATGAGAGTCATGAAATACAGCACTCTGAGCACCTGACCATGATCATTACAAACTTTAAGTTCACAATCATTCAGTAAAAGTTACAGAAGTGTACTAATTGAAGTGAATGCTGAATATAAATAATTATTCAGTATATGTTGCATTTGCATTCTGGTTCTAATCCATGTGAATTTTGCCCATTATGATAAGAATTTTAACCAGGTGCAGAACCATGAAAGTAGTGAAAATATGTTTCATACATACTGTAATTATGGCATGAAATATATAGCTTAAACTTTGTATGCCTAAATCACGCTGTTTTGCCACTTATAATAGGAATAAATACTTATACCTCTCCAGACTGAAATGTAAAATTTGGCACTAAAGGAACATGATGGGCATTCTGGATATTATTGAAAATTTCTTTTGTGATGAAAAAAATTAAAAAATATATTATTGTAATAATCATTTGCTTCTTTATAAATTGTTGATCTGATTTATTTTTTGCCAGCGGTGTCCTAGGAAACCTTGGTCGATGTCCTAGGACATCTCGGACAGTATGTTCTAGGACACCTAGGGACAATGTCATAAGACGCCTTGGACGATGTCCTAGGATACCTCAAACGGTATGTTCTAGGAGACCTCGGACAATGTCCTAGGACACCTCGGATGGTATGTTTTAGGACACCTCGAATGCTGTCCTAGGACACATAGGATGGTATGTCCTAGGACACCTCGGACAATGTCCTAGGATACCTTGGACTATGTCCGAGGAAATCTTGGACTACATCCAAGGAAACCTAGGACTACATCTGAGGAAACCTTGGACTACGTTCGAGGAAACCTTGGACATCCAAGTATAAAAACCTTAAACATTTATCAAAAGATTTGTCTGTAAATAGTCACTGTAACCTTGTAAAGTCAGTAACCAATACTCCGAGGTTTTTCCTAGGAACATTTGTCTAAGGTTTCCTAGGAAACCTCGGAAAATGTACAGCCAGGCACAGAGCTCAGAACAAGGCTACCACCTCCTACCTCGTAAATGTGGCACCTGGGGTTAATGAGTTAAACTGAAATACCTACTGAGGTTATCACTATATGCCCCTTGATCAAACTGAAATACAGGCAAGGTTACCACTACATGATCAAAGTAAAATACAAGGAAGAATAACTATCTACCCCTTGCTCAAAGGTTACGACTACATAATCAAAGTAAAATATAAGGAAGAATATGACTATAAACCCCTTGCTCAAAGGTTACCACTACATAATCAAAGTAAAATACAAGGAAGAATGACTATCTACCCCTTGCTCAAAGGTTACGACTACATAATCAAAGTAAAATATAAGGAAGAATATGACTATAAACCCCTTGCTCAAAGGTTACCACTACATAATCAAAGTAAAATACAAGGAAGAATGACTATCTACCCCTTGCTCAAAGGTTACCACTACATAAAGTAAAATACAAGGAAGAATATGACTATAAACCCCTTGCTCAAAGGTTACCACTACAAAATCAAAGTAAAATACAAGGAAGAATGACTATAAACCCCTTGCTCAAAGGTTACCACTACATAATCAAAGTAAAATACAAGGAAGAATATGACTATAAACCCCTTGCTCAAAGGTTACCACTACAAAATCAAAGTAAAATACAAGGAAGAATGACTATAAACCCCTTGCTCAAAGGTTACCACTACATAATCAAAGTAAAATACAAGGAAGAATGACTATAAACCCCTTGCTCAAAGGTTACCACTACATAATCAAAGTAAAATACAAGGAAGAATATGACT
This sequence comes from Potamilus streckersoni, assembly GCA_016746295.1. NCBI lineage: Eukaryota > Metazoa > Mollusca > Bivalvia > Unionida > Unionidae > Potamilus > Potamilus streckersoni. The sequence goes on along the minus strand of JAEAOA010000745.1, from coordinate 7,540,983 downwards.
ATAAACCCCTTGCTTAAAGGTTACCACTACATAATCAAAGTAAAATACAAGGAAGAATGACTATCTACCCCTTGCTCAAAGGTTACCATTACATAATCAAAGTAAAATACAAGGAAGAATAGGACTATCTACCCCTTGCTCAAAGGTTACCACTACATAATCAAAGTAAAATACAAGGAAGAATGACTATAAACCCCTTGCTCAAAGGTTACCATTACATAATCAAAGTAAAATACAAGGAAGAATAGGACTATAAACCCCTTGCTCAAACTTATTGAGGGACAAGGGTTACAATTCTTGTTGTTTAATGGCATAAAAGCGATAAGTCAACTGTAATCAATATTGCAAAAAAGTCAATGAATGATTCAGACTTGGTGACAAAATGTTTTATCTATGAGAGGAAAGTATTGATTTATAGACTGGAGGGATCTCAAATTTTTACCATGACCCACAAGTCTGAATCAATTGGAAGCATGTTACAAATCAGATATCTATTCATCCAAATGCATTGATTCTTTGAAATCATGTTACAAATTATAAATTACATATCTGACATCTGTTTTTAATTCAAATTAGAATATATATATATATATATATATATATATATATATATATATATATATATATATATATATATATATATATATATATATATATATTTGTGTCTGAGTTGCTACCTTGAAAGCACATTAAAAAATTAGACATTAAATATTGGACTGAAACCTTTGTGTAAATACATTGCTACTATGAAAGATTACATTGTACTTCAAAGTTTATTTATTGTATAAATTAAAAATCTGAGTTTTAGTTTGCAGCAATCAAGATGACTTTTTCATGGATATGGTCAATGGATAACTAATGATGTTCTTTTCTACTTGTTACTTCGGTCCGAGTGGCTAAGTGGTCTAAAGCGATGTCCCTTATGGATCACTGCCATCTCACCTCTGTCTGTGTGAGTTGGAGTCTTAGGGATTCAGCGAATGTGGATATGTGAGAAAGCTTGCCAGTAGCTTCTCGTGGGTCGGTGGTTATTTCTGGTGATTTCCCGGTTTCTTCCTCCACCATTAATACTGGCCGCCATGAATATCAAGTGCTGAAAAATGGCATTAAGCCCAACAATAACAACAACTACTTGTTACTTCACCTCAACTGTAGGAAAAACTTAATCTAGAGGCCCAGGGGACATGGGGAAGGGGCAAATTAAACTTATGGGAGTCCCTGATGAACAAATGAGGGAAAAAAGAAATACCTGTCTTGATGATATGTACATGCATGCATAATGCCCACCAATCTACCAACCTGTCCAATAAGCCCTATTCGTGCATATATATATATATATATATATATATATATATATATATATATATATATATATATATATATATATATATATATTCTGGCCACCCAACTAACCAATCTGTTCAATAAAACCCTGGGTTAGGGAGATAGTGAATGTCCCTCAAGGACCTGAGTGAACATGTTAACACACTATGGTTTTGCTCATTACAACTGGTTTGTTGGTGACCTGTCCAATAAACCCCAAGAAGATACAGCCATGCATGCTGCCCACCAATCATCAATAAAGCCCCTCCCCCATATGTTTTTCCAATCACACTGGTTTTAAAATTAGTGTAGGCAGATCATTATTTTAAAACTTACATTTTTAATGTGATTTTTTTTCTCAACATGAGGGGATAGATTGCAAAGGTCAGCAATAAAAAACTGGCAGATGTACAAAAGGAATGACATCTTTTTATTGGTAGGGGGGGCCTCAACCCATGGATAGCAGAAGAGAGCATCCTTGAAGTGCCTGAGAGTACATGTTTACACTTTACAGTATGCTTTTGTTTACTCAAACCTGCTTCTAGGTGATTCTACATTACTTGAACTCCAGGACAAAACAGGGCAAGAAAAATCCACTTACTTGGTGCCCTCCCTACATAATCTCACTTCAGGAGTAGTGTAGTTTGTAAGGTACTTAAATGTGGGCAAGTCAAAAACACTGAGACTGAGTTTGTGCTCAGTTTGTAATGATTTATGTTATACAAGTCCATTCTGACATCCATCATCACCATGATTTGGCATCACAGTGCATGATTCTATAACAAAGACACCTATAGTATCCTTCATCTATCCTTTAACACTTTTAATTATATGAATGCTTATTATTCAAAGCAAGCTTTTACAAGCAGGGAAAGAATATTAACTTTTTATTTATCAGTTACATGATTTGTATTACATATTTGTGATTTTGAAATCCCATTTGTCTGAGAAAGCATGCCAGTAGCTTCTCATGGGTAGGCGGTTCTTTCCAAGGTTTTCCTGGGGTCTTCCTCCACCATTTAAACTGGCAGCCATGTATAGCCTATCTTGTGCTAAAAAATGGCATTAAAAATCTACAACAACAACAACAAATCCAAAAAGTCACATATATTGAGTGAGTAGGCTCCTTTCTATAAATATCCTGGCCAACTATGTGGACCAATCAAATTGCTCTCAAGAGTGCTTGGTCAACTTTCTGGTCCAATCAAATTATACTTAAAGTGCCTGGTCATCTTTCTGGACTAATCAAATTGTTCTCAAGACTGCCTGGTGAACTTGTTGGATCAATCAAATTGCTCTCAGAACTGCCTTGTCAACTTTCTGGATCAATTAATCAAGCTCTCAAAAAATGGCTTGATGAATATCACCAGTTTCAAGGTGAATAGTCAAATACACTGCTAAGACCTAACTAATGTGAGATTACTGCTTGGAAATAGAAGGCATTCATTTCTATAGTCTAAAAGTTCTATTGATCTACCACTCATGTTTATCATGTATTATCTACATGCATACTGTTCAACAAATATTAACATTGATTCATAATTATTTTTAGATCATGCATATTTGTTAGTAGAGCAATCATTTCAAAACCACTCTCATTTCCAAAATAAGCTTTAATTATTGTTAAAGAGATACATCTGTTAGTCTATATATCCATCTCTCTGTCCATCTGATATGTTAACCCTGTCTACACCTTGGTAGATTGAGCAGATATTTCTGTGCTTCAGGTCTGTGAATTTCATTGGAAGTGGCAGCAATCCACCACATCAAAACAAATTAAGTTAGTCAAACTTGAACATTGTTCCTACATGATCAAGTCATGGAAGGCACACAACCTTAATGGATTCATAAATAAGCAATTTTCACTACTTGTTTTGTATTTTTATAAACCCCTCTCACTCAAATATGCCTTTAATGGCTGTCACACTTTTGATGTCAAACTTACAAAGCATCCTTTTAAAGTCAAATGCCTCCACCATCTTCAGCAGATACACAATGCACTGCTGTTACACGCTATTGGTAGTTGGCATTACATACTAAGGGAGGCAACTCATGAAATCCAACAGATGTCACTAGGACAAAGTACTAAAATATTTGCTCAATCAACCAAAGTATAGATGAGGTTAACATATCGGAACCTTGGTTAGCGAAGATGCTGTCTGTCTATATATCTTTCTACTTTTAGCTTCTAACTATGCATTCTAAGATTATCCAGCAATTAATTCAAGCTCTTTTCAAATCATATCTAATTACACTTACTATTAGATTCATCTTTTCTGATAGTCACAGAAAGATGCCAGATTTATTGCATATTATGTTCACATGAATATACCATGACAAGAGAAAATCTAATTCAGCTCTCAATGCCTGACATTTATTATTATTCCTAAAGTTACCTTACCTTATGATTTACGAGTCAGTCATGTACATTATATGAAAAAAATACAAATTCAAAAAGTCCTTCATTCTGAGTAATGATATCCTCACTAAGAAAAGGAATCATTCCATTATGTCTCATTTTTTCTCACACCCCATTTTCCATTCATATCTCACCTTCAGCTGCATGCATATCCTTCTAGGTATTCATTTCATTTTAAAACTCTCAACTGCACATAGAAAGGGAATATCATCTCCCAATTCAGTCCACAATATACAGGAGGACATAAAGATCATGTCATAGACATGCCTGCATACATAATATAAAAATGATTCATTCTTAAACAGCTGCTGCAGTCAGGCTCCAGAGCAGAAGTGAACTGGGAATTTACAACTGATCACTGAATTTTAAGAAGCCTGATTTCCACTGGCCTCCATCTGATTCCATCCCTGATAAAGCAGAAAGGATAGAATAAATCACAGACTGCCAACTGGGCTGATAACAGTCTGGATCTCTATGACTGAATACCAGTCTGATAGAAAGGCTTGGATACCAGTCAAGGTTCTCTTTTTCTAATAGCCAAACTGTGAATACTTCAGCAAGTTTTACTGTTTGATTCATTTTAATGTTCATTTTAAAGATCTTTGACTCAGCACCAAACAAAAATGTTGGCACATTTAATACAGTTATTACACAGTGGTTTAATCTGCCATCTTAACATGAGACAACAGTTCTCTCTATGACTTTTGGAATTTATTGTAAATAATTCCTTATCTCTGCATTTCCAGAATATTAATGTTTCAGACAGTAAACAAAACACTGATGTTTATTGACTTTAATCACTGAGATGAGTATTTTAATACTAATTCTGATGACTGGGTGGAGCTCATGAAATCAAGTTCAAATAAAACTCATTTTTTTTAAGAGTATGAATTTTACATGCCATGACTTCTGTTTAAATCTAGAATCCATTGATACAAGAAAAATACAAAAAAAAGCTTCAGATCTTGTCATTGGAAACCAAAACAGTCAGTTACTAAAACATTTTGCTATCAGTTTCAAAGGGTGCATGTTGATGACAATGAAAATAATGTCTTTAAATATCAAGTTAAATAAAAAGAGCAGAAAATGTTTGTTTGCATGTGCTGTATCATTTCATTAATATTACAAATGGCAGATTCTGATATCATTCCACTATGCCTTATTACAAATGGCAGATCCTGATATTATTCCACTATGCTATATTACAAATTACAGATTCTGATATCATTCCACTATGCCTCATTATAAATGGCAGATTCTGATATTATTCCACTATGCTTTATTACAAATGGCAGATTCTGATATCATTCCACTATGCCTTATGACATATGGCAGATTCTGATATGGCCAGTGAGGCTAAAATTGTGTGAGCATTAAAAAGATTTAAACTAAACCCAAGAAAAGCATCTATCAAAGTACTGGAAATACTAGAAGGGTTTGGCTATTTAAAAATAATGAAACATGTTTTGTTGCTTTTTTATTTATTTTAATCTACAGCCTCCATGTATGTGTGCAATCATATATCTTATCTCTTAAATAATTCTGAGAAAATAAATCAACTCCTTCAAAGAGCTTATCTCATCAGTCTCAGATACAGATAATATGGTACATTATCAAATGGTACATATAAATGGTATATATCAAATGGTACAGATAAATAGTACAGCTAAAATGGTAGATTGAATGGCAAATGAAATGGAAAAGATAACTTGTACAGATAAAAATGGTACAGATAAATAGTAGACAAAATTGTACAGATAATACTGACAAAATGGTACAGAAAGAATGGTACAAATAGAATGGTACAGATAAATAGCACAGAAAATAGTACAGATAAAATGGTACAAATAGAATGGTACCAATAAAATAGAATTGACAAAATGGTACAGATGCAATGGCATTGACAGCAGATAAAATGGTATAGATAGAATGGTACACAAAAAATGGTAGAGATAAAATCCCACTGATAAATGGTATTAACAAATTGGTACAGACTTCTACTGCTGCACAATACAATTATGAAGAAATAAAAATAGAACAAAAACACAATTTTACTATGTCTAATTGTTGCAAAAACAACTGGGAGAAATCTATATTTAATTCATTCAGATGTAAATGGAAAACAATATGTGCTACAGGTTTATATACTTCATTGTCATTCTTCACTTTAAAGCTGTCTGGTGTAATTTTGGTTGAACATTGCTATATTAATTAATTGCTGCTGGAATGATACAGCTAACTAAGCATGTTTCATATTAGTGTGTATATAAATATATATATATATATATATATATATATATATATATATATATATATATATATATATATATATATATATAGCTAACTAAGCATGTTTCATATTAGTGTGTGTATGTATGTGTGTGTGTGTATATATATATATATATATATATATATATATATATATATATATATATATATATTCTCTTTTCTGTTCAAGTGCAAGCAGCAGCTGTCTTTGGTGAACACAAAATTGACATATCTATGAAAATCTTAGTGAAGTATGACACATGTTTGAGATACATAAATCTGAGAATTCCCATGACTTACAATAAGTGTCATATCTTTATAAATAAAATTATGTAAAACGCTGTCCAGGAAGGAGAGTTTTATAGTTAAAATTCAACTGGGTTTAACAAGGAAAACATTCATAGTAACTACTTTGGCATGGTTTGTAGATTTTAATGTGATCCATATTCATATTAATTTGATTTAATATTTACCTTATTCACATTGTGTAAATGTGTATGGAGCAAGTTGAAAATGAGTAGAAAGCAGCAACATGAATAAATGACAAGCTCCATATGGAGTGAAATGTCAATAATTCACCATAAATGTTAGGACTATCAGAATTTTCAAAATATGTTATTTCAAAAATCATTAGACTAACAAAACACATACTGCAACAAAGGGACAAGAAAAATCCAAGATGGAGTCTGACCTTATCAATTAAATATTTTATGCATGTGTGTACAAATTGGTTATGGAGAACCAAAACTATTAACTTAACTGTTATATATTGTTTTAAAAACCTCAGTACACTGATCATGAAGCTAAGACAACCATCTATCACAATTTACACAAATCTATACACATTATGCATATTTACCAAACATTTACGGTCATGTAAATATGTTTTCCTTTTAAAAAACATGCATGTTTTTTGTTGCACTAATGTTTGTTGTTTTTGTTGTTGGGCTTAGCGCCATTTTTCAGCACAGATAGGCTATTCATGGCGGCCAGAAACTGGGAAATCACAGGAAAGAACCCACATTAGCCAAATCCTAGACTTGAACCCACGACAATAGAGGTGAGATGGCAGTGATCTGTAAAGGACATCGCTTTAGACCACTTGCTTTAGACCAATGGCCACTGGGGACCCCCACACTAAGGTTTGCAAATGTTCTCTGTTGTTAGTTAACAGTAATGTATGTGAAGGAATCACTGATATAATATAAATCATAAAAAAGTTTCTATTTTGCATTTTTATATTTGAAAACAAAATCTTACACTGATTATGTCATGACCTAAATCAGGGTTGCTAGGGCATTCTAGAGGTCACCACAAAGGTGACAAAATTTTAAAAAATGTGAAAACTGGGTCATGAGACTACAAAAAAATATATATATTTTTGTAGGGTTGTGGCCAAAAAATTTTGAGATTCACTGGATTGTGTAACATGAATAAGCTACATGGACACTTTCATATTAACTAAAACAAAATTATACACTAACCTCTGTCAATTCATTTGAAACATAGTCAAGATATTAACAGTGAAAAACAGAATTATGCATGCAAAAGACAATCATTGTTGATAAAGCTTATCAAAACACATAGTCCTGTATATAGTGTCAAAACTGTCTACATGATGTTTATGTATCAGGCCTGTCAAAACTGTGTAAATGATGGTCAAGTACATAGTGCCAAACTGTCTATATGATGTTCATGTACATAGCCTGTCAACACAGAATGATAGTGATGTACACATGTCAAAACTGTGCCATCATATGTTCATGTGCATAGCCTGTAAAAACTGTCTAGATGGCAGTGACCTACAAAACTATGTACATGATGGTTGTGTACATGACTATCATGTACATAGCTGTTTCCCCCCTCCCTGTATAACCTTTTGTTCTAAATGGCAAAGCAGTTAATTATAATATACTCTGATAAATTTGCAAACCTCAACCTGCATGAGACCCAAATGAAATGTGCATCTGCAAAACAAAACATGATTTAACCTTTTTTTGATAAAATTTCAGAAATGAAAAAATATGTATCATGAACTCCTTAAATGAAGCAACATGCTTTTTATTTGATACTAGTAATTTCAGTGCTGAAAAAAATTCAAGAAATGGTACTCATTTCAAAGTAAAAGTATGCAATAGATGGGCCTCATTGTCATTACATATCTGAGGTGACTATCACAGAAAATTAACCAGTTCAACCAGGATTTTGTTTTCCCATTATCTCTAAGGGGCAATAAAGAGATTTCATTCAACACACCTGCATGAAATGCACATTCCAATGCAGTGGGTCATTTACAAACAGAACACAGACAATATACAGTTGGTGGTGTTGAGAGCCATCTGGCATAAGATTGCATTGTAATTTCAAACCCACATGTACTTCACTGTTATTTCTACCCTCTCCATCACTCAAATGTATGACCCATCAATGAACTGTATGCTTATAAAAAGATTCCAGCCCTCCCTCAAATGTATCCTAGTTCTGGTGGCAGTCTAGCATGCTGGAGCGGAGTATAAAAAAAACACCTGCTTTCAACAGCTGTTTCATCATGAAGTTCCATGTGTTTAGAAGGAATTAAACTCCACCAGCAGCCATTTCAATTCTGTACTGAAGATAGAAGAGTGCATGCTAGAATGTACTGTGCATATACTATGCTTATTTAGGGCAACCTCAATGCTGTTTTCACACTGCCATTCCCCCCCCCCATCAAAATGTGTGCCATGCCCCTTCCACCCATCTGGCACATAGCACACTCTATTAAATTTGGTGTAGATATTATTTGATCAATTTGTAGAAATAAATAGAACTAGATATTGCAAAAATTGAATGTAGACAACACTTTTGCATCACAACGCCAATAGTTGACAGTGTTAAGGATATTTTTACAATAATCAGGTTAGAAATTAAAAATCAATGAATGAAATGAATAAGTTTTGTGCATTATTTATATCCCTGATGCTTTAAATTTTTAAAATTGGTAGGTGGAACAAACAATAGGGTGTGTGAATAATTTTGCAACCTGTAATCATATAACTAGTATCTGATTGTTGAAAGGATGAAATTATTCATGTAAGAAACAAATTTGTTAGTTTTATCTAAAAGTGGTCTAAAGTGCATATCTTCACAGATCAATGACATCTCACCTCTGTCTGTGTGGGTTTGAGTCCCAGGCTCGACCTACATGGGTATATGAGAAAGCATGCCAGTAGCTTCCTACATGTTGGTGGTTTTTCTGGTGTTCTTGATCCACCAGATATACTGACCACTTGCTCATTGCTAAAAAATGGCACTGAGCCCACAATAACAACAACAACAATCAGGATGCTTATGTGAAAAGATGCAGAGTTAAAATTTTTCTCTGGTTAAAGATTATCTCTAAGTTCCAACTACACAAGTCACATGGGTCATGTAGGCATTCAACACAGACTATTTCAGTAATTGGTGTCAATTTTTAGAATCTTATTCTACATACCTTTAAGTGGCAAATATTCAGTTCATTTGGATTCACATACATCCATATTCCTTTGGAAGGTCATAATTCAGGTGCTCTGACAGGTGCATATGTCAAAATCAATGTTAAAGTAGATAGACATTTTTGGACAAATGAAGGTGTCATCCAGTACAATGGACTAAAGCAAGAGACTACCCTCAATTGTGATCATTCCACTTGATGTACTCTTATTTTGACCTAAGTTTAGTACATGGCCACAACAGTTAAGGTGCAAAGCATTCAATAATCAGGAATGAATACACTTTGGTTAAAGAAAATTAGTGTTAAATTTTAAAAGAACAATTTATATTTAATTTAAAGTAAGTAAATATACATAAATGACCCATGTTACTTGTGTCAAGTATAAATCCATTGGCGGAAAAGTAACTAAACTTAAAATGGACAGAAGTCTTGGAAAAGAAATTACAACTATAAAACTGAGATAAGCTACTTTGATGCATCTACATCTCTATCATAGAAAAACAAAGTAGTGACTGCATTATCTATGGTGGAGAAGATTAATCAGTGGAAAGAAAATTCACCCAGGTCTATCTATTTCCATTCTGCATTGATATCCCCCAGCTGTGCTGAAAGCTGGCTACAGGCTGCTGATGTCTGCATTTTGGCATAACTGACTTTTGATCTGGAAATTGGATTCCACCAACAATATGAACTTTTGATTAATCAGATTCGGACCAGGACCAGGCAGGAACAACTTATTTGGATAATAAAAATAATAAAGTTGAATTTCTATAGCACCCTGTATAACACTTTGTGTCATTCAGTACAGGATGGAACTAGCCGCTTGCCACACTTGCCAGGGATAATTAAAGTCGCTTGCTGACATAAATACTGAGGGCACCATAACACATGGATTTCAGTTTGCAAGTTTTATTTGTAAAATCATAAGTTTTTATAATTATTATGTATAACAATCTGATCGTAGAAACGTTTATAATGTTTCAGTGCATTTTGCAAAAATAAAAAATTTTCGTGGATTCTTAGTGGCTTTGAACTTTGTTGCATTTTGCTATAGTCCTGCCATATCCTTACCCTTGTGATGTTGGCATGATGTAGTGATATGCAAAACTCGTGTAACACGGTTTCAAAAGTTAATTTGAAAAACCTTTTAATTTAGCATTTCTGATTATTAATTGAATCATATCTGGAATCGGAAAAATTTCATGCCCATAATCCGAATTGGAAATCAGTAGAAAAATGCTAATCGGTTATGCCCTAGTCTGCATACCCTCACATTTCATTTTGAAGGCTGGCTATAGGCTGCTAATGTCTGCATACCCTTACATTTCATCCTGAAGGCTGGCTACAGGCTGCTGATGTCTGCATACCCTTACATTTCATCCTGAAGGCTGGCTACAGGCTGTTGATTTCTGCATACCCTTACATTTCATCGTGAAGGCTGGCTACAGGCTGCTGATGTCTGCATACCCTTACATTTCATCCTGAAGGCTGGCTACAGGCTGCTGATGTCTGCATACCCTTACACTTCATCTAAGAGACCTTCCTCCAAAAATTCATGGACACTGAAGTACTTTTAAATAAAGTCTTATTTTCAAGAACTTTTAGAGTCTTGAATCTGCCATCTTCAAATTCAAGAACTATGATGGCCTTGATTTTGCTATCACAAATTCAAACAGCTTCAAGGTCTGATTTTGCCATATCTTCAAATTTAAGCAATTTTAAGGTGTTGATTTTCCCCTATCTTCAAATTCAAGCACTTTCAAGGTGTTGATTTTGCCCTATCTTCAAATTCAAGAACTTTCAAGGTGTTGATTTTGCCTTGTTCAAATTCAAGCAGTTTTACAGCCTTCATTTTGCCATCCCCAAATTCTAACACTTTCAAGGCCATTAGTTTGCTATCTTAAAATTATTTCAAGCACATACAAAGTTTTAAAGGCATCACATAAATTTGACTGAAAGCAAACCAAGAAGCTGAAAATTGTTAACTTTAGCAATATAGCCAACAGACTGAACTTGCTTTGTCACTTATAACTCATCCTCAACACCCCTTAAAACTAATATTTAAAACTTGGTTCCTACAGATTTAACAAAAACAAATTCCATGACTTTTCTAAAACTTTTCCAGGGCCATTTCACAACACAAAAAGAACATTTATTTGATCGCAATTGTGTCATGTTTTAATTTTTTAATTAGTGCTCTACAAACTTTTGACTGGCACATTTACATACTACAGTTGGAGTATGTGTAGACTTGGGTCTTAAACTTTATACAGACACCTGTATGTAATTAAATTTGAATATATTTTATGCATAGTTCTAAACTTTCTACAGGCACATGTACTTTGTCCTGAATTGAATTAAGTTATTCTCTACTTTTGCAAAAACTCCTTAAGAAATAAAAGCATACTAATCCAGTTATCAACAAGATTTAACAATATCAGTGTGAGTAGAGCCTGCAGCAATTTGATTCAGGCCATTGCTTCATTCAAATCATCCTGACACTACTTGTAAACACCTTGAAAAAGACAATTAGCATCTGTCAACACTGACATTAAAATGAAAATATTATGGGCCAATTATGATACAGTATTCATATTTTACTACATACTAGCTGTCATCAGATTTTCTAAATATCAATACAGCCACATAATAAAGACATTTGACAGATTGCTGAGTTGACTATTCTAAGGGTTATCAATTCTCTTTACTCATGTGATTATGCAGAAAGATAGCCCCATGTAGGAACATAAATGATTGCATTTCAACACTGTAGCTCACAGTGTTACATATATCAGATAATCACAACTATGATGGTTGTTTATCAAAATGAATACATAACTTGCATAGCTAGATTACTTACATAACAAACCATATCAGCTTAGAAATTCAACTTTGTGATATAATTCAACATGTTATATATATATATATATATATATATATATATATATATATATATATATATATATATATATTGAATTGGATCAAACTATTGAATGTTAAACTGCTATATATACATATATGCACCACATGAGAGAATAAATTTACCCTTTAATTATCATCCTGTACAAATATTTGTAGACAATGACATGTCCTGTATAAATATATTTAATCAATGACATATTATTGCCATCCTGTATAAATATATTTAGTTAATGACATATCACTACCATCCTGTATAAATATATTTAGTCAATGATATATTACATATACTGCCATCTTGTACAAATATATTTAGTCAATGATATATTACTGCCATCCTGTATAAATATATTTAGTCAACAATATATTACTACCATCTTGCATAAATATATTTAGTCAATGATGTATTACTGCCATCCTGTATAAATATATTTAGTCAACAATATATTACTACCATCTTGTATAAATATATTTAGTCAATTATGTATTACTGCCATCCTGTATAAATATATTTAGTCAACAATATATTACTACCATCTTGTATAAATATATTTAGTCAATGATGTATTACTGCCATCCTGTATAAATATATTTAGTCAACAATATATTACTACCATCCTGTATAAATATATTTAGTCAATGATGTATTACTGCCATCCTGTATAAATATATTTAGTCAACAATATATTACTGCCATCCTGTATAAATATATTTAGTCAATGATGTATTACTTACTGCCATCCTGTATAAATATATTTAGTCAACAATATATTACTACCATCCTGTATAAATATATTTAGTCAACAATATATTACTGCCATCCTGTATAAATATATTTAGTCAATGATGTATTACTTACTGCCATCCTGTATAAATATATTTAGTCAACCACTTAGGCCACCAGATCAAATTTATTATACATGTATATGCACATATCAAGGTCATTAAGCTGTGTCTGTATAAATTTTAAACCTCTCTGCTAGATTTCACATGAATCCTAATATTGTACACAATTCCTTTAGGATTGCAACATCAATAACTGTCAATGATCAAAATGGAATCATCTTTGTAAGGAATGGATGAAGCAAGTTGCTGGTTGATCTACTGTGATAAAATATCTGACATCATGCCCATGATGCATATAGACGGCTTTCACCCCTTTTTGTCAACAGCTAATTACTAATAATGCTTATTATAAAACAAACCATATTTCTTAATTTACTTATTATTCTATCATCTGGCAAATTGCTTTTCCAACAAGTTTTTGTAAAAAGTTTTGTCAATATTTTTTAAGCATCTAAGTAACTGTAATTGTGAGATATTTGTTTAAAGAACTAGGATTGTATTGCAATGGCTCCATACCAATGACACTGAAACACAATCACTATTTTTCTTATTAAGGCAGTCTAAGTGTAGCTGATACACTAATACCATTTTATGTTATAATTATCAGTGCCCCAATACTGGACCCCACCTGGAGCATTGCCTCCTGGACCCATGCTTCGGAGGGGGGGGGCCACACTATGTGCCAACTATGAAATAAGGGAACTGTTGAAGGGACTTGTCCCTTAAAGGGACTTGTGATCAATATTCTGAAAAAATAATTTTCTGGAATAATTAAGACATCCTCTTTCAGATAAACATTTCATATTTCATAATTGGCAAGCATTCTAGGAAACTACAAATGCCACATTCATACAAATTTGCCCAAGAATGTGTTGATTGGTTGATTTACATGCAGTTACATTCCATGTCAAGATAAAATGTTAATTGTCAAAGGTCATAACTCTGATCTATACTGCTTACAAAGATATGTTATTGTAGATATGAAATACTGATGGAAAAAGGCATTAATTCTTTCCAAGGAGACATTAGAAGGTAAAGTTTTAAAAATACACACCTCTGTATAAGAGGCAATTTATCAGCACAAATGGCATCAGTTATTTGTAAATGTTCAACAAGAGCCATGCTGGTTACAAGAAGCATTAATGGATGGACAGATGGATGATGTGTGTGATGTGGATTTTTAATGTAGCTTTAACAATTTTTCAGTCATATCACTATAATGTCTGCAGTGTGACAGTTTATAGTAATGTCTAGCACACAGGCATCATGTCGAAGACATGTGGCATCATGTTCCACCAGTCACATTATCCTGACACCAAGCCAATCAGTGCTAACCACTTCATTCTGAGTGCCAAAAGAGGCAGCTGCATGTACCATTTTTATAAGTACTTGGCCAGGGTTCGAACAAAGATATCACACATCCATATATGAGTCAGACACTCTGACCACTTGGGCCACCTGAGAAGTTGACAGATTGATATATTAGGTTCTAACACATAGTTAAGTTACAGATATGACAAACACTGGACATGAGAAGTACTTACTATTAGTTTCTGGCATCTAATATTATGGTGCTGTCATAATTTTGGCTACCACAGGAAATTTTTAGAGGGTAACCTAGTCATGACATTTGTAAACAGGCTGTAAATAACCAGTCATAAAAATTACCTGCACAAGCTATGGTAAAAGCTATCTCCACTTAAAAATGATGTTTTTTTTACATACCCTTCCTCCATGAGATGAAGCCATGTATTGCCTAGTCTTTTATCATTATCTACCATTATCAATGTACAAGAATATTATAATCAACCCTGTTATCACACAGTATTTCACCACTGCTGACAATCCACTGCTAGATTGAGTGTAACACCTGTTTTAATGAGTAGAAGCTATTTAAAACATGGAATTCCACTGAATCTTCTCCATTTGTTTGCTTTTGGACTTTTCAGCCCAATGAAATGGGGCTACAAGTAGGTCATTGGGTTTAACTAGGTGAAGTGTGATCCAAACATAGGACAGAATGGAATGTCAACCATTCTGTACATGTATTGATTTTATTTTCATTCATAGGAAAGCAGGTTTTCATGGTGTTTAAATTTACATAACACACAGAGATGGATGGAGGGGATGGATAATTTAGAACTGCTTTCATCATTTGAGTCTTTTGCTGAAAGCATGCATGTACACAACAGCAGATAAAAGATAAAAAAAATTTCAAGGATACCATTCAGCGAAGGCAGAAGGTTAGAGAAGTTGGGTGGTTTCTTTTAGGTTACAATGGCCCATGTAGTATCAGTTAAACTAAAAATTAGTAATTAGACTGAAACCCCAACCCCAAACTCCCTCTGCATGGATTCCCCACTGGATATTATTAAATTTACTAATTTTATCCCAGGTATTAATTGTATTAATTGAAGCCTGATTGTTTCACCTAAAGAACAAAATTACTCAATTACCTAATGCTATATAGCTCTGTCAATTTTGATGATTTTACTGAGATAAAAGACAATGATGCAGTGTGTCCCTAACATTTGATGAATCCACTCTATGCATTATCATTTTGTTATAGACAACCTCTAAAAAAATGTAACTCAGCTCAACCTCAACAAAACAATGGTAACTGCTCAAACGCTGCATGGGTAACTTTCTATAGTTGTTTTGAAGATGCTTACGGTAGATAACACCTGTCATAATATTAGTGCTAAGCCCCACCCCCATTAATGAAAGGCAAAGTAAACATTTCAGACAAATTGTAACTCAAGTCTACAGCCTGTCTGATAAACCCAATGTACCAGCAAAATATACAAGATTTCATTCATGACTAAAACCATCTTGGATAGCCTTCCGAAACTAATTTCTCCTATCTTTAATCAGTATATTTTGATGCAAACTGTACCTGAATCAAAAGTAAATATTTCAAAAAGAAATCTGTAGGCTAAAAGCCCAACGCACTACTGGGATGGGTGGGTGGGAGAGATTATGTATATATTACCAACTACAAATGAATCTGATCAATCATATACAAAGACTTCAAGTTCAATGTGGAGTATAAGGAGGCTTTTTGTGTTCACCCCAGAATACAATTGCACTGATCACCCCCCTCCACTATAATCTGAAAGCCACATTAAGTCAATTTGCAGCAAGAGTTAACAAAATATTAATACAAATAAAGCTTAATTTAATCATGTCAGTGAATGACTTGTGGATCCATAATCAATGCAATCAATAATCAATTCGATAAATGACATTCTGAAATAGAGGGATGGTACACATTCACTGTCAAAAAGAGTTGTACCAACTGCACTTGGTTGGAGCAGCAGTGACTCTGTGGTCTGCATGCTGGACTTGTGATGAATGGGTGAATATTTGAATCCTACCACTGCAACAGCCTAGGTCAGCTATCACCGTGTATCCTTGGACAAGGGATTCTACTCCAATTGCCATGATACTATATAACCTACTTGTGTTGCTGTGCTGTAAAGCACAAAACCAAAGCAATAGCATGGGCAAGTTGATACAATGGTAGATAAACAGTTTTTAGCAATCAGTGGTAATGTCCCTCTGTTGAATGAAATTTGAACCATACAACTGAAGCTTTTGTCATAAAACATGATCACTATGTCAATGTTGAAATGAACAACAGTATGTTTTACCATTATTTCTTAAAATTTACTAATTGTAATTATTAGATAATATCAAATGAAGTTTATTTACAGACATTATGTTCTCATAAAAAACCTCCTCACTCACCTATTAAAAGTTTAAAATCCTCCTGCATATAAATACTGGGGAGTGGGAATTCCAAAATGTGCTAAAAAACCTGGAGAAAGAGTTGTACAACATTGTGTATACAGGGATACACACATACATGCATCAATCAATCAAGTTCTCTTTTAAGAGTATGAAACCACAATATAATCAAATTTATTCCTGACTGCTGTTTGGAAAAAGTCTTGTGTCTGAAATGTCCAGTAAGGAAATTTACCTCATTTATCAAGTTCTTGTCATAAATGGAATTAAATTTGATGGAAGATATATTGGTCATGTCACAATTGGGCTTCTGGATTAGGTTGTCATCACAGTACAGGCATTACTTTGTACATGTATAATTAAACATGTATAGTGAAACAATTATTACCATAGTAATTAATGATTTAATAATTGTAGGGTGATGCCTGCACACAGGCAAAAGAAACCAAACAAAAACACAGCTAAGTTCAAGAACAAATCTTCATTAGAAATAAAAATGGAAAGAGCCATGAAGAAGGTTCACTAGCATTTTCTTTTTGTTCAGATCATCTATCTATGCAGTCAAGTCAACAAACTTTCCATTTTCATCATCAGCAAGTTTGTCTTGTTAAATGAGCAGATGTATATACCAATATATAAGGTAGATTCAACTTGAAGACTGTCTTCACCATCATACAATGTAGATTCAACTTGAAGACTGTCTTCACCATCATACAATGTAGATTCAACTTGAAGACTGTCTTCACCAATATATAAGGTAGATTCAACTTGAAGACTGTCTTCACCATCATACAATGTAGATTCAACTTGAAGACTGTCTTCACCATCATACAAGGTAGATTCAACTTGAAGACTGTCTTCACCATCATACAATGTAGATTCAACTTGAAGACTATCTTCACCATCATACAAGGTAGATTCAACTTGAAGACTGTCTTCACCATCATACAATGTAGATTCAACTTGAAGACTGTCTTCACCATCATACAATGTAGATTCAACTTGAAGACTGTCTTCACCATCATATAATGTAGATTCAACTTGAAGACTGTCTTCACCATCATACAAGGTAGATTCAACTTGAAGACTGTCTTCACCATCATACAAGGTAGATTCAACTTGAAGACTGTCTTCACCAATATACAAGGTAGATTCAACTTGAAGACTGTCTTCACCATCATACAAGGTAGATTCAACTTGAAGACTGTCTTCACCATCATACAATGTAGATTCAACTTGAAGACTGTCTTCACCATCATACAATGTAGATTCAACTTGAAGACTGTCTTCACCATCATATAATGTAGATTCAACTTGAAGATTGTCTTCACCATCATACAATGTAGATTCAAACCTGTGACCTCCCAATCACCTTAGGCAGACCTCTAACCATTAGGTCACCACAGATGTTATGGACACAGACAATGACATAAAATGATTCAGAGATGCTTTATAGTCAAAAAGAGTCTCTACTATATGACAATGTAAAAATGACACAATGTTCAGCAAGCTGATATACAGTGTGGTCCTGCAATGCAGTCATAAGTATAAACTGCTGATGCTAAACCAAATCAGCTAAACCAGTCCATGCACTCTCTGGCTCCAAATTCTATGGTAAGTATTTATCTGATGGTAGATTCAGGCTTGATTACAAGTCTACTCACCACTTTTACAAAAGTCTGGTAAATATTAACCCAAGATACCTTTGTCTGAACATCAGCACATACCTACATTTGTAAAACATTTACTGAGTACAGAAATGTGTGTCCTAAAGTATTTTCTTTTTTTAAACTACAAAACCTGGTGGTCATACATGATTTTCTACAGTACAAAATGTGATAGTCATACAGTCTATCTTCAGTACACTACAGGAACTTTACAATCATATAGTATTTTTTATAGTACAGAAATGGACAGTCATACAGTATATTCTACAATACAGATAGTGACAGTCATACAGTATATGTTACAATACAGATTGTGACAGTCATACAGTATATGCTACAATACAGAGCAGAATGTGACATCAGTATACATGTATCTACACTACAGAAACTTAAGTCACTGAGTATTTTCTCCAGTATATAATGTTAAAGTCATACACTATATTTTCCAGTACAGAATTTGATAACCATTCAAAATTAATTGTTCAAGAAGTTACATGATATATATGATAATTGCACATAATGACCATAACTGAGGATTACCTCATTTTATAATGAAACTTATTACCTAATCCAATAATAACACTTAACCATAACAGTAGATCAAGAGTCTGATAATAATAAAATTTGGCTTTTTTGTTGTGCTTAAAAACATAATTGGGGGCCTCACTGTCCACTGCATCTCTGTGTATTGGAATTTGCAGTAATTTTAGTTTGTTCAGCAAGCATACCATGCTACATAAAGCCAAACAAAAAGGTGTTTCTGGTCGGATGACCATCTGTTTTCATTGCTAATGATAGCATCCCCCCCCCTTGAAAAAAAATATCCCAAATTTGATTTGTGTCTCTAATTGAGCTGGTTTTGCTCACTGCTTGAAAACTTAGTACATTATGATGTAGAAAATAATTTTATGGAAGTCTGCAGACATTCGTGAAGTTCTGTATAAATTGTGCAATATGCTGCAGACTTCCTTATCTTGAAGAAGAAATTAAAAGCTAGAAACAATCACAATGCAAACAGGTTTCAGCACTGATGCATTAAATCAACAAACTAGCATTACATAGGAGACACTTCTGTTACATCAGTGGATTAATCAATGAAAATTTTAAAAGATTTACTTTTTAAATCCAACTAAGTGTTCCTGTAAACTCTTCAGACTGTGAAGTCAAGGCATAAAGTTAAAGATAAAATTTGGCATGAAAATGATCAACAGAACAGGATCATAAAGGCAGGAATATAAATTTATAAATAGGGAGAGTAGACATAATGAGAAATCATGTATACCTGGCACAATTTGATTCCCCATAAAGCTAAAACTTTATCTGTACATCTAATCCATATAAAAATAAAAAAGTTCTCAAATATCTTTACATCAACTAGCCTTTGATGTGTTTATGTTTCTAAATGCCCAATAAACACTTCAACAAAGTAAAATTTAAAGTTCACTACATCTAGTGTACAGATTGTTACTGTGTTGGAAAATCAATAAAGATGTTGCCAAAATAATTAATTCCAAAAATGGGCTTCAATATCAGACAATTAATAGAAATGCAATCCACTAAGCTTTGTTTGATCAGTATATTTTCACAACTGTTACAATGTTTTATAACCAGACAACACAAAACAAAGGTGTAAAAAATTTATTTCCTGTACTTATAAAAAAAAACTTTTAACTCAATGACTGCCTCATAGCCAGTATTATAGTATTCACTTGTCCCTCAGAGTATTTGTACCCCACACTGATTTTATAAAAGAATGTTAATCTTTTCATATAACAATTTATTTTTTCTTCACTGTTAAGTTCTTTTTATGGCCATGCAGGCCTGTAGCTGTCTTTATGAACTCTCTTCAAAAAAAAAAACCCAGGACAAAATGGACCAGCAGAAAAAATGACCAATACTCCACTTAAGTACATGTCATTATACAAGTGTATTGAAGAGTGTAAAGTACATGTTATTATACAAGTGTATTGAAGAGTATAAAGTACATGTCGTTATACATAGTGTATTGAAGAGTATGAAATACATGTTTTTATACAAAGAATAGTATAAAGTACATGTCATCATACATAGTGTATTGAAGAGTATAAAATACATGTTATTATACAAGTGTATTGAAGAGTATGAAATACATGTCATTATACATAGTGCATTGAAGTACATATCATACATACTGTACTGAGGAGTATAAATACATGCATTAAAAGTAATAGAGATAGAAATTAATTAATAAAATGTTATCTTCAAACAAATGTGATGATATTTTTTTAGATGATAATTATGTATAACAAAACTATCACCACTGTTGAGAAATTCTTCAGTGTGAAGAAAACTGAAAGGAAGCATGACAATTTTCATGGCCAAGAAAAAGATATGATACTTGATAAAATACCTCCATACTTACATGACAAGCACAGCAAACTACTGTACTAACCTTACTTTCCATACGAAACAAATTAAGAAACAAATTAAGAAGCGTCTCTAGAACCTCTAAAAGCAAAAATAAAATAAAACTTAAATTGCTGGACAGAATAAATACAAATCTTTTCTATAAAAACTGGGAAACCAACTGTCTTAGCCTTTCTGAGCTAATGGTATACACTCTTCTGTTTTATCAGATGTGGTTGTGTACCTGCCCATTATGAACAACAACAATGTTTACAGTCAAGATACAAAACAATCCTTTTGAATGTACATGTAGCTCACCATCAGCCAAAGGTGGGGCACATTATACCAGTTTTCCAGGTCAATGAAGGTTGGGCCAAGCTAACTGATCAAATTTCACCTCTCCAACAAGATTTACCAGACTAGGGCATGGTCAGTTCAACATGTTGGATTTCATTGTGAATTTAAGGAAATCAGAGTCAAATGTTCAACTAAAGTTAGTTTCTACTTTGACAATTTTTTCAGTTAAATAACTGAACTTGGCTGTCAGAGTTGAAGCCTAAATACATGCACATATATATATATATATATATATATATATATATATATATATATATATATATATATATATATATATATATATATATATATATACATACATACATACACATACACACACATTGATCTGAGAAACTATTGAAGTATAGTTTGTTGAATTAAGAATATTTGACTTGGGTTCAAGAGTCCAGTATGCAAATAAAGAGTACAAATTTTTCTAAGCATAAAAATCCCAGAATGCACAGCATGTAGTGCTCAAATTCAGTTCAAAACGTACCAGGATTTTATTAAGTTTCACTAAAGTTGATAAAGTTCAAACTGGCAATAAAAGTGAAGTCCCTTGTCATCCAATTAAAATGCTCTCATTTAGTACACAAGCTAATCTAACTCTGTCATCCAATTAAAATGTTCTCATTTAGTACACAAGCTAATCTAACTCTGTCATCCAATTAAAATGTTCTCATTTAGTACACAAGCTAATCCAACTCTTGTCATCCAATTAAAATGCTCTCATTTAGTACACAAGCTAATCAAACTCTTGTCATCCAATTAAAATGCTCTCATTTAGTACACAAGCTAATCAAACTCTTGTCATCCAATTAAAATGCTCTCATTTAGTACACAAGGTAATCAAACTGTCATCCAATTAAAATGTTCTCATTTAGTACACAAGCTAATCTAACTGTCATCCAATTAAAATGTTCTCATTTAGCACACAAGCTAATCTAACTGTCATCCAATTAAATGTTCTCATTTAATACACAAGGTAATCAAACTGTCATCCAATTAAAATGCTCTCATTTAGTACAAAAGCTAATCAAACTCTTGTCATCCAATTAAAATGCTCTCATTTAGTACAAAAGCTAATTGAACTGTCATCCAATTAAATGTTCTCATTTAATACACAAGGTAATCAAACTGTCATCCAATTAAAATGCTCTCATTTAGTACAAAAGCTAATCAAACTCTTGTCATCCAATTAAAATGCTCTCATTTAGTACACAAGGTAATCAAACTGTCATCCAATTAAAATGTTCTCATTTAGTACACAAGCTAATCTAACTCTCATCCAATTAAAATGTTCTCATTTAGCACACAAGCTAATCTGTCATCCAATTAAATGTTCTCATTTAATACACAAGGTAATCAAACTGTCATCCAATTAAAATGCTCTCATTTAGTACAAAAGCTAATTAAACTGTCATCCAATTAAAATGCTCTCATTTAGTACAAAAGCTAATTAAACTGTCATCCAATTAAAATGCTCTCATTTAGTACAAAAGCTAATTAAACTGTCATCCAATTAAAATGCTCTCATTTAGTACAAAAAGCTAATTAAACTGTCATCCAATTAAAATGCTCTCATTTAATACACAAGGTAATCAAACTGTCATCCAATTAAAATGCTCTCATTTAGTACACAAGCTAATTAAACTGTCATCCAATTAAAATGCTCTCATTTAGTACACAAGCTAATTAAACTGTCATCCAATTAAAATGCTCTCATTTAGTACAAAAGCTAATTAAACTGTCATCCAATTAAAATGCTCTCATTTAGTACAAAAGCTAATTAAACTGTCATCCAATTAAAATGCTCTCATTTAGTACAAAAGCTAATTAAACTGTCATCCAATTAAAATGCTCTCATTTAGTACAAAAGCTAATTAAACTGTCATCCAATTAAAATGCTCTCATTTAGTACACAAGCTAATTAAACTGTCATCCAATTAAAATGCTCTCATTTAGTACAAAAGCTAATTAAACTGTCATCCAATTAAAATGCTCTCATTTAGTACAAAAGCTAATTGAACTGTCATCCAATTAAAATGCTCTCATTTAGTACAAAAGCTAATTAAACTGTCATCCAATTAAAATGCTCTCATTTAGTACAAAAAGCTAATTAAACTGTCATCCAATTAAAATGCTCTCATTTAGTACACAAGCTAATTAAACTGTCATCCAATTAAAATGCTCTCATTTAGTACAAAAGCTAATTAAACTGTCATCCAATTAAAATGCTCTCATTTAGTACAAAAGCTAATTAAACTGTCATCCAATTAAAATGCTCTCATTTAGTACAAAAGCTAATTAAACTGTCATCCAATTAAAATGCTCTCATTTAGTACACAAGCTAATTAAACTGTCATCCAATTAAAATGCTCTCATTTAGTACACAAGCTAATTAAACTGTCATCCAATTAAAATGCTCTCATTTAGTACAAAAGCTAATTAAACTGTCAACCAGTTGAAAGAATCATCTGATGCTTCTTTTGGCAATGAGCTTACTCGAATCAGTAAATTTCAGGATGCAATTCTTTCAGTCCATTATTGCATCAATCTATCCTTTTTTCTATATTCACTTTCTTCGGCTTTTTTTTTTATGTACTAAAGGATACTATGGTATGAACCTTCTTGCACCAAAGATGAAAGTTAAGAGCTGCTGTTGCAAAGATGATGCCGAAAATTAACCCTGCATGTGCAGCTGCTGGATATGCAATAATTTAGACTCATGAGTTGGTCACCTCAACAATCATGTATGACACATACAAAAATCTTTGTCAATAATAATATGACATGCTGTTGCAAAGATGAAAATTAACCCTGCACCATATACATGTGTAGCTGCTGGATATGCAATAATTTGGACTCACAGTTGGTCACCTCAACAATCATGTATGACACATACAAAAATCTTTGTCAAAATAATATGACATAGCACTCATGTGGAACAGTTGGTCACATGCCATGGAACTAGATTTTTGGGTTCTGTTTTGTTGTTTTAACAGCACTTTGAACACATTATTATCATGCCATGTAAATATAATCTGAGTGTCTTCCCAAGGACAGACCAAGGCAGCTGAAGGTTGACCTGGGTGGGTATTGAACAGGCAACCCTTGGATTATGAGTTTGATACTTTACCAACTGAGCTACCCAATTCCTGATTGGAAATATAAGACAATTACACACTTGAGTGCCAGAAACAAATTTTAAAACTGAAAATAAATGTTTAGCAATCTAGGACTATTCCACCTTCTGCAAATTTAGAAATAATCAAAATCTACTTCCACATTAACAGATGAGAAATTTCTCCCAAGTGACCCAAACCAAGTTGCCTTTCATATCCTGATTTCCAGTCTGTCATAAAGAGGCATCGTATTACTCCCAAGTGACCCAAACCAAGTTGCCTTTCATATCCTGATTTCCAGCCTGTGACAAAGAGGCATGGATTACTCCCAAGTGACCCAAACCAAGTTGCCTTTCATATCCTGATTTCCAGTCTGTCATAAAGAGGCATGGATTACTCCCAAGTGACCCAAACCAAGTTGCCTTTCATATCCTGATTTCCAGTCTGTCATAAAGAGGCATTGGATTACTCCCAAGTGACCCAAACCAAGTTGCCTTTCATATCCTGATTTCCAGTCTGTCATAAAGAGGCATCGATTACTCCAGATAAATGCAGAAGGCATCTAATTAGTGCTTGCAACATGTATTCCTGACAAAGCTTTTTTTCCTGACAAAATATTGCTTTTTTTAACATCACATGAAAGGAATGTACTACATGACCTGTTCTCATTGTCCTTACTGGGTGCCATATTAAGCAGCTCCATAAAATGCTCCATAAACAAGACAGTTGAGTGTTAGGAAAAAAAATATGAAGTGATAAGAGCATTCCACAGTGGTAAAGCACCTTTTTTTCACCCCAAAATGTGTAAACATATTGATTCATGTCATGGGCAGTGTAAATCCATGTACACAACTTGGGAGATAATTTCTATCTAACAGTGTGGGGCTTTCCATATCAGTTGGGTGATTTATCTAGTTGCTTTTCCTTCAGGTTAGATTGCATCCTCCTTAGGGCAGGTCCCTGGCAACCCCTGCCTTTGGCCACACACCATCCAACTTTAAATCTAATGGAAGGCCCTGACTGTGTGAATAACAAATGGACTAAATTAACTTTGTGACCCAGGCTATAAGTGGCAAGCAATGAAAACAACCAACCTGACACTATAGATAATACTCTAGTAAATAAGGATGCAATGTTTACTAAACAGACACAATTATGCCATTTTATCAAACTGATTTGAAACTCAAACCTACCACTTATCTACACTTCAAGCTTACAGATGACAACTATTTCAATATAAGGCATTAACAAATTTACTGCTGGCAGCTGTTTAAATTCAAGATGCTTACAGCTGACAATTTTTTAAATGCAAGGCACTGAAAGGCTTACAGCTGACATATATTTAAAGTTCAAGGCACAAACTTACAGCTGGCAGCTGTTTAAATGCAAGGTGCTTACAGCTGAGAGCTATTTAAATGCAAGGCATTGAAAATATGCAGGCTCACAGGTATCAGTTATTGAAATGCAAGGAACCGACAGGCTTACAGCTGAGAGCTATTTAAATGCAAGTCAGAGAGGCTTACAGCTGACATTTAAATGCAAGGCACTGACAGGCTTACAGACAGAGCTATTGAAATGTAAGGCAAAGACTGGCTTACAGCTGAGAGCTATTTAAAAGTAAGGCACAGACTTACAGCTGACAACTATTTAAATGTAAGGCACTGACAGTCTTACAGCTGAGAGCTATTGAAATGCAAGGCAAAGACAGGCTTACAGCGGACAATTTTTTAAATACAAGAAACTGACAGGCTTACAGCTGACAACTTTAAATGCAAAGCACAGATAGGCTTACAGCTGACAACTATTTAAATGCAAGGCACTGAGAGGCTTACTTTCAATGCTCAGTTTCATGATGATTAGAAACAAATGTAGAATAGGCCATACAAAAAATATTTGTTTTGTACCTTCTGAACATCCTTTTGCTGATCAAAGCACTTTTTCCCCATGATAAAAATTTCAAAGGAACCAAAATGATGACATTATATATATATATATATATATATATATATATATATATATATATATATATATATATATATATATATATATATATATATATATATATATATATATATATATATATATATATATATATATAAGTAACCCGTCTACCCTAATTTTAAAACCAATGCAATAGGAAAAACAAATATTTTTTTCTGGCCTTAGCAGGTTCTTTTTAACTACTTACAATCTATCTTAGTATATAGTGTCTACATAATCAAAGTTCAAAAGACTCCAAATCAGCAGTACATCAATGAGTGGAAACATGCTGGTGGATAACTCTAAAATTAGTTACCTTATATGTGATTCAGCTTCTCAAGCTCCAGATTTGAGCTGCTTTCCTATTTTTCACTTGTGTACAATAAAGGTCTATATTATCAGGCATAGAACACAAAAAAAGGTCTACATTAATAGGCATTGAGTACAATAAAGGTCTACATTATCAGGCATTGAGTACAAAAAAAGTTTACATTATCAGGCATTGAGTACAATAAAGGTCTACATTATCAGGCATTGAGTACAATAAAGGTCTACATTATCAGGCATTGGGTATAAAAAAGGTCTACATTATCAGGCATCAAGCACAAAAAAGGTCTACATTATCAGGCATTGAGTACAAAAAAGGTTTACATTATCAGGCATTGGGTATAAAAAAGGTCTACATTATCAGGCATTGGGTATAAAAACGGTCTACATTATCAGGCATTGGGTATAAAAAAGGTCTACATTATCAGGCATCAAGCACAATAAAGGTCTACATTATCAGGCATCAAGCACAAAAAAGGTCTACATTATCAGGCATTGAGAACAATAAAGGTCTACATTATCAGGCATTGGGTACAATAAAGGTCTACATTATCAGGCATTGAGTACAATAAAGGTCTACATGATCAGGCATTGAGTATAAAAAAGGTCTACATTATCAGGCATTGGGTACAATAAAGGTCTACATTATCAGGCATTGGGTACAATAAAGGTCTACATTATCAGGCATTGGGTATAAAAGAGGTCTACATTATCAGGCATTGGGTATAAAAAAGGTCTTCAGGCATCAAGCACAAAAAATGTCTATATTATCAGGCATTGAGTACAATAAAGGTCTACATTATCAGGCATTGAGTACAATAAAGGTCTTTAGACCAGGCATGGAGTACAATAAA
This sequence comes from Potamilus streckersoni, assembly GCA_016746295.1. Lineage (NCBI taxonomy): Eukaryota > Metazoa > Mollusca > Bivalvia > Unionida > Unionidae > Potamilus > Potamilus streckersoni. The sequence continues at coordinate 7,513,312 of JAEAOA010000745.1, read as the reverse complement.
GGTCTACATATTCTGGCATTGAGTACAAAAAAAGTCTACATTATCAGGCAATGAGTACAATAAAGGTCTACATTTATCAGGCATTGAGTACAATAAAGGTCTACATTATCAGGCATTAGGTATAAAAAGGTCTACATTATCAGGCATGAGTACAAAAAAGGTCTTCAGGCATCAAGCACAAAAAATGTCTATATTATCAGGCATTGAGTACAATAAAGGTCTACATTATCAGGCATTGAGTACAATAAAGGTCTTTAGACCAGGCATGGAGTACAATAAAGGTTTATATATTCTGGCATTGAGTACAATAAAGGTCTACATTTATCAGGCATTGAGTACAATAAAGATCTACATTATCAGGCATTGAGTACAAAAAAGGTATATATTATCAGGCATTGAGTACAATAAAGGTTAATATTATCAGGCATTGAGTACAATATAGGTCTACATTATCAGGCATTGGGTACAATAAAGGTAGGCATTATCAGGCTGGGTAATCAAAAAGATCTGTAGGAACTGGCTCATCAACCATTTCATGGAACATACCAGACTTTCAGAATTCCCATTGAATACCTGCTCCCAGGGCAGCTAATCTCACATTGGTCAGCATACATCTAAATGTAGCTTGACTCAAAGCTGTTGCAATAGGTACAAGATTGGACCATACATTCTATGACTATGACTTTTGCTGACAATTATCCAAATGAAATGACCTAAATCAAACTCCTAATCTAAAGCAACTGAACTCAGCGCTAAGTACCAAAACAAAAACTGAAATATTGGCCACAGTGACCTGATTTTACATGATAGCTCTAGTGTTCCACATTTACATACTAAGTCATGTGAGGCTACACCACCTCATTATTACTGACTACCAAACTTTGTAATACTGAAAGCTACGATATATATAGAACCATGATGTAGTGTAATATACAGTATCATGGAATAGAGGGTAAAAGGCAAAATAAAAATACACCACTCCCTTGATAACTGTGCACAGTGGGATAAACAAACATAGACCACACTATAAGCAAGCTGAGTTACCAGGGACCTAAAATTTTTTTTTAAAAATCTGCTTAGACATTGAGACAATCGCGGGGTGGGGTGGGGTATTGGAACTGGGCTGCTTAATGATTGAATCCTTGTTTAGCAATCACATTGACAATAATTATAATAATTGTTAGTAATAGTTGTTCATTATTCTGTATAAATAACATTTATTTTTCAAATGTCCAACATGATTATGCTTAAGAGGAACTTGTTGTTATTGGGCTTAATGCCATTTTTCAGCACACGATAGGCTATTCATGGCGGCCAGTATTAATGGTGGAGGAAGAAACCGGAAATCACCGGAAAGAACCACCGACCCACAAGAAGTTACTGGCAAGCTTTCTCACATATCCACATTCGAATCTAGGATTCGAACTCACACAGACAGAGGTGAGATGGCAGTGATCCGTAACGGACAGTGCTTTAGACCACTCGGGGCCCCCTTAAGAAGAACTAAAAGATGGAATTAAAACACCCATTGCACTTAATAAAAATTATTTAATTGACATTTAAATATTAATGTATTGCCTACACTAGGTGTAAGAGACATTTTCATTGATCAAAATTTTCTTGAATATCTTTAAATATAGAGTACTAAGAATGTTGTTTGAAAAAAATGTAATCAATGATATGACTGCTTATTAAAAGTTGATTACTTCAAAATGCTGAATAAAATTTCCATGTAATATCTACTGTTTTGACCATAAAACGAGTAATATATAATTGCTTCAGTTACCAATTTTGATTGCATTTTTTTTCAAGTTTGGTTTTTAAAAATTGGGATCTACGCCTGACTCTGTGTTATAAGTGGATTCATCACGAATTGTCAGGGTGGAGTTATTGAGGGAGTAAAGTACAACAATGGAGTGGTGTTGTTCACTTCTTATATGGCCATCCCTTCTGCACTAGGAAAGTGGCCTTATAAGATGGTTGGCCTTTCCAGAGGGGGTACTAAATTTTTTGTGAGAACTACATATGTAATGTACATAGCAAGAAAGCTACGTTCTTCAAAGCATTTAATATCCTCATTTAAAATCTTCATTTAAAAGTAACATTAATTATTAAAGTATATGTAATACTTAATAAGAAAGCTACATACTTCAAAGCATTTAATATCCTCATTTAAAATCTTCATTTAAAAGTAACATCAATTATTTAAAGGTTCTTCTAGTTATAATAATAGACTTATTTCAACTGAATATACATTAATAGTTCTTATTCTTCATGTAAATGTGATATGGAGCAGGTATTGTTGTCATGCACATTGCAAAACTATTCAAAAACATCATTTAAATCTTGGTACATACATAATTCTCTTTCCATTTGCTCTGATTTTCTGAATGCTGATAAATAACTGCCTTATCAGTTACAATATTGTTTATTCAAGTGTTTTCAAATTAAAATTGTTTTACTCATGTTTTTTCTACATAAAATTGTTTGGCAAGTCCAACCTCCCTACCTCACCCAATGACATCAAGTAGAATAACATAACTTTTTTCTAAAAAAATATGTCTCCATTTACATAATGACATGTTAATGTTTGGTAATAATTTATTCAGATGTTGCTAATTGTATGTGATTTAATTATGCAGACCAAACTTTTGTAGAATGGAGGAAATGACTTCGTAAAGGAAGCAATAAAGCTGCTGTCACATGATTTTTCGGTACTGTGTGTGTGTGTGAGTGTGTGTGTGTGTGTGTGTGTGTGTGTGTGTGTGTGTGTGTTAATGCACAAAATCTATTTTTAACCTATGCTGATCATGTTATGATCTTGACAATTAGGTCTGGTTGTAATCATCAAAGAGAAGAACAGATGTGTCAAGCCCCAGAACTCCATCCTAACATTGCTGAGCCCATTTCCTGTACACATCAGCTTTTCTAGACAATGATATAATATTAATCTTAGTGTTGCATGTACTTTAGTCAACACTTCTTTCAGGAATATAAACTTCACATTGGGAGATAGGTATTGCCAACAGAGATAATCTGATTAGCTATCTTAGGAATTATTGGTTCTGGATACTTTTGTGAGGGGAAGGCATTAGAGGAGTGGCCATTCTTGAGTGGTACATTTGAACACAAACTTGTCTGAGCCATGGTAAGGATGGCCATTCAAGGAGGCTACTGTATGTGTTTCATACTGCACTAATCTTATTGTGGACCTCTATATTTTTGTATATTTTTGTATATTTTTTAACGTAGGGCAAAAAAATGCAAGAGTCAGCAATGAGCAACAGGGCCTATTGGCTGACTGGAAACATCCATATTTGTTTGGAGTATCCAGGGCTAAATTTCACCTTGTTTATTTTCAACCCTTATTGTTATACATGGGGATGATTTTGGTTGTACAATCCATCGTAGTACAGTGTTCTTTCCAGAAACTTATAATAAGGCATGTTATAATGAGACATGTTACAATGGAAGAGAAATGTAATAGTTTTATAAGGAATGTAATGGAAGAGAGATGTAATAGTTTTATAAGGAATGTAATGGAAGAGAGATGTAATAGTTTTATAAGGAATGTAATGGAAGAGAGATGTAATAGTTTTATAAGGAATGTAATGGAAGAGAGATGTAATAGTTTTGTAAGGAATGTAATAGAAGAGAGATGTAATAGTTTTATAAGGTATGTAATAGAAGAGAGATGTAATAGTTTTATAAGGAATTTAATAGATGAGAGATGTAATAGTTTTATAAGGAATGTAATGGAAGAGAGATGTAATAGTTTTATAAGGAATGTAATGGAAGAGAGATGTAATAGTTTTATAAGGAATGTAATAGAAGAAAGATGTAATAGTTTTATAAGGAATGTAATGGAAGAGAGATGTAATAGTTTTATAAGGAATGTAATGGAAGAGAGATGTAATAGTTTTATAAGGAATGTAATGGAAGAGAGATGTAATAGTTTTATAAGGAATGTAATGGAAGAGAGATGTAATAGTTTTATAAGGAATGTAATGGAAGAGAGATGTAATAGTTTTATAAGGAATGTAATGGAAGAGAGATGTAATAGTTTTATAAGGAATGTAATGGAAGAGAGATGTAATAGTTTTATAAGGAATGTAATGGAAGAGAGATGTAATAGTTTTTTATGGAATGTAATGAAAGAGAGATGTAATAGTTTTTTATGTGTGGGTGTAATGCCATTTCCCAGCACATGATAGGCTATACATGGTGGCCAGTATGCATGTGCATGGTGTAGGAGGAATCTGGGAACACACTAGAACCAACACCAACTCACATAAGCTACTGGCAAAGTTTCTCACAAACCCATAAAGGGGGAGCAGAGACTTCAACCTACATGGACAGCTGAAATGTGAGTAATTCATAAGGCGAATACCTTAGACCACCTGGTGTTCCTGGGATCCTTAAATGATCTAAATACCAATCTTAACCACTGAATTTATGTCAGCTGGATGGTTGAAGGAAAGGACATTAATCTAAAAGCCAGAAATGCTTACCAATCTAGCCTATAAAAAAGACAAAAATATTTAAATGTGGGAAATTAAAATGTTATAAGAGAGGGCAATATTTCTAATTCTGACCTAATAACCTGACAAGTACAATGCAATGACAATGGTTCCAAAACTTCAGTTTGATTAAAATCAGATCTCCACTGTCCCTTGTGAAGATCAGACAGAGACTGCTTAGGAATCGTGTACTGAAGACCCTCAAATTAACTAATGGAAATGCAACTTTCAAAACTCTGAAAGTGAATAAAATTGTTATGCAGACATTGCTGCTCTTCAGTCACACTGCTCAGTCTCCCAAACATGAATATATAGGACTTCATTTGATTGGCTGATATACATGTAGTTATTGATTATATTAAAAACATTGGTCACCAAAACAGACCTCTAACTGGTCACCATCAGATCTTTACACAGGGCAGTGGAGATATGATATTATACTGATTGCTAGAAAACTTCCAACTAACCTCATTTCTCTAGGCTTGTTCAACAAAGATTTTTGGCTTTCCATGCAGGATGGCTCAGAGAATTGCCTCCCTTGTATTAAATATGACTGGTCAAATATGTTTTAAATCGAAGTTTATCAAATAAGTAATTTTTTCTGTGGTCTTTTTCAGCACAAGACAGGCTATATACATGGTGGTCGGTAAAAATGGGGAAGGAAGAACCTAGGAAAGCTCTGAGAAGAAATACATATCCACAGGAAGCTATTGGCAAGCTTTTTCATACACCCACAATGACCAAGCCAAGACTTGAACTCACATGAATGGAGATGAGATGTGAATAATCTGTAAAGGTGAGCTCCTTAGTCCACTTGGCCGCCCCTGGCTAAAATGTTTATAAAATAAAATATTGACCACTTGGACACCCCTGGCCAAAATGCTTATAAAATAAAATATTGCCTTAATTACATGTATATGGTTTAATTACAGGAATTTTCTTTGCAAAGCTTAAGAAATCTACTTACACATTAAACACTATATCGGCTTGATCCTAAATAAGTACCCACGTTAATCTATGTGTTATTTCACACTGTATTCCGACAAAAAGTACTGGAGTTAATGAGCTATTAAAACTGTGATGTTGATTGTGTGACTTAATGTACAATGTCTGTGTGTGAGATTCAAGTTAAAGTAATGACTATCACAGATGCAATTGTTAGAAACCCACTGGTAATGGTTATTACATGTACTAATGGTAATTAGCAACATCATAATACAGTGGAACCTGTCTTGAAAGACCACCCCTTTTGCCAAAACATAACGTCTCTCATGGCAGGTGGTCTCTCATAACAGGTCATAGTATTATGTAATTAATAAATCTGTACATGAAGAACCATGTCTCTCAAGACAGGTGGTCTCTCATAGCAGTGGTCTCTCAAGACAGGTTTTACTGTAAAGGTAAATACATCATAATTTATAATGCATCCTCTGTTTAATCAACTCATTTTAGTGTACACTTCTGGGGATATAAAAATAATCTATTAATCCAGTATCACAGCAAATTTACACAGTTGGTACATGTATATAGTATATGTACTATTACTGTCAACACTGCATCACAGGGTATGACATATGATCTGCAAACATGTCTGAGTCTAGGTTAAGCTCTCTGTTTCATTTCTAACATGTATTTTGTGAAAATGGTGAAAAGCAACAAAGATCCTCTGGTGTACAGTGAAGCTGCTACTTATCTAGGTTTTGTTGGGCGATGGGTTTTAACACTTTCAAACACTGAGTTACTTACCACCCACATAGTTTATAGTATAAATCTAAGGGGAAAAAATTACCTTGAATTAGACCTGTTCTTCTAAAACAGCAGATCAAATTTTACATTTACTATCCAATTCCACTGCACAACAAGGTTGCTGCTGCTGTTAACAGCCACTAAAATATATCCCTTTCAAAGGTAATTTTGCTGTGAATAGATGAATCACTTGTCATGTTATTCCTTAGCACTGAAGAGCTCAAAGGTCAATTGAAGTAAGTTGTCTCTATTTAGAAGGAATTTTGAAAGTTACATACCTCAATGGAACTATGACCATTGGGTTCACTGGGAGGGTACCAGATGAGCTGAGAAGTGGAGATTCTGCCTAATTGGTGGAGCACCTGCAGAATTATTTGGAAAGGTGGGAAGTCTAAAATTTTAAACTGATAATATCCAGGCATTCTGATCTTGTAGTGTAGAGACATTAAATGGGAAGCTTGTTGTTCAGTATCATTGTTTATAAGTTAATCAAATGTCTCACCCCACTGTTGGAGAACTTACTCTGTTATTAAATGGTGAACAGACCAGTCCTCAAGTACCACATGACTCCTTCTAGACAGACATTAGGATGTTCTTCTTGCCCAGAATATGGTCATTATATTAGGGACCTAACTTCCAAAAAAAAGCAGTACATATACCTCCCTTATGCCCAAGGTTCAGCACTATTGACATGTTCATTAAGGTGACATGGTGCTAACACAGTGACTTAGAGAAAACAGGATACTAATTCAGTTCCCATAGTAAACCTATGCAAACACCATGATATTAAAAATTCAAAAACTTTAAATTTTGGAGTGCCCATGACAAAAATTATATTTATCAGTATAGATGAAACCTGGATGTCCGCTTCTATGAGAAGCAGCATTTTCTGGACATGCATGTGTTTGAAACATGTGCTTTCAATTCTGCACCAAAGAGTCAGGTGCTAATTTTAGTAATGAGTGTTCCAAACTCATGACTGTTAAAGTACTGAAATTCCATTAATAAAACAATGTTTTTATTTTTTTTGTACAGAAAGTTGAGTTCGAGGGTGGGGGTGGGGTTGGGTGGGGGGTGAATTGGGACTCTGGTCAGAAAGTTGACTTTATTTAGCCACCAGTGTAGGTTGTGGTGAAAATCAGATCTCAGGGGCATCCAAGCTGAGAGAGTGTTGGCTAGAAGCAGAAACTGAGCAGGTATCAGTATAGTCTCTCTTGGGGAACTGAGTTTGTGGCTGAGTTCAAAGTTCCCAAGAAAGAAAGGTCATGGCAAGACAAAAATGAGGTCTTGGGCAGATGAACAGGATTAAGGAAATCAGGTCTGGAGGAACACAACCCATCCATAAGATCAGGTGACAAAATTCATTTACACAAAGTCCGGAGAAGAAATCAGAATTATTTTCATTGGGGGAAGAAATTATGTTGAGTCTCTGTCGACCAACAGAGAGTAGGTCCTTCATAAGAGCTTCAATGAGGACATTGTGCATCAAGCAGTCATCACAATACTGGAGAATGAGGATCTCTAAAGATCTCAATTGGACATCACTACCATCACCAACCTAGTAAAGGCTCTATGGATACAAATCAGGTAGAGAGAAAAGGTTTAAAATTGAAATACCTCCTGATCAAGACAAGACTGGAGGTATTTTCTATGTGGCAGCAAGATGGATGGCTTGAAGGTAAACATCCAGAAGTTTGAAGGAGTCAGTGTGACAGCAAGATGGATGGCATGAAGGTAAACATCCAGAAGATTGAAGGATTCAGTGTGACAGCAAGATGGATGGCATGAAGGTAAACATCCAGAAGATTGAAGGATTCAGTGTGACAGCAAGATGGATGGTGTAAGGGAGTCTGTGTGACATAAAGATGGATGGCATGATGGTAAACATCCAGAAGATTAAAGGAGTCAATGTGAAAGTAAACATCCAGAAGACTAAAGGAGTCAATGTGACAGCAAGATGGATGGTGTGAATGTAAACATCCAGAAGATTGAAGGATTCAGTGTGACAGCAAGATGGATGGTATGAATGTAAACATTCAGAAGACTAAAGGAGTCATGACAGCAAGATGGATGGCATGAAGGTAAACATCCAGAAGTCTAAAGGAGTCAGTGTGACAGCAAGATGGATGGCATGAAGGGAAACATCCAGAAGACTAAAGGAGTTATTGTGACAGCAAGCTGGATGGTGTGAAGGTAAACATCCAGAAGATTGAAGGATTCAGTGTGATAGCAATATGGATGGTGTGAAGGCAAACATCCAGAAGACTAAAAGAGTCAGTGTGACAGCAAGATGGATGGCGTGAAGGAAAGCATCCAGAAGACAGAAGGAGTCAATGTGACAGCAAGATGGATATCATGAAGGTAAACATCTAGAAGTCTAAAGGAGTCAATGTGACAGCAAGATGGATGGTGTGAAGATAAATATCCAGAAGACTGAAGGAGTTAGTGTGACAGCAAGATGGATGGCATGATGGTAAACATCCAGAAGACTAAAAGAGTCAGTGTGACAGCAAAATGGATGGCGTGAAGGAAAGCATCCAGAAGACAGAAGGAGTCAATATGACAGCAAGATGGATGGCATGAAGGTAAACATCTAGAAGTTCAAAGGAGTCAGTGTGACAGCAAGATGGATGGTGTGAAGATAAATATCCAGAAGACTGAAGGAGTCAGTGTGACAGCAAGATGGATGGCATGATGGTAAACATCCAGAAGACTAAAGGAGTCAGTGTGACAGCAAGATGGATGGCATAAAGGTAAACATACAGAAAACTGAAGGAGTCAGTGTGACAGCAAGATGGATGGCATGAAGGTAAACATCTAGAAGTCTAAAGGAGTCAGTGTGACAGCAAGATGGATGGTGTGAAGGTAAACATCCAGAAGACTGAAAGAGTCTTTATGACAGCAAGATGGATGGCATGAAGGTAAACATCCAAAAGTCTAAAGGAGTCAATGTGACATAAAGATGGATGGTGTGATGGTAAACATCCAGAAGACTGAAGGAGTCTTTATGACAGCAAGATGGATGGCATGAAGGTAAACATCCAGAAGTCTAAAGGAGTCAGTGTGACAGCAAGATGGATGGCATGATGGTAAACATCCAGAAGTCTAAAGGAGTCAGTGTGACAGCAAGATGGATGGCATAAAGGTAAACATACAGAAAACTGAAGGAGTTAGTGTGACAGCAAGATGGACAGTGTGAAGGTAAACATCCAGAAGACTAAAGGAGTCAGTGTGACAGCAAGATGGATGGCATGATGGTAAACATCCAGAAGTCTAAAGCAGTCAGTGTGACAGCAAGATGGATGGCATGAAGGTAAACATACAGAAAACTGAAGGAGTTAGTGTGACAGCAAGATGGACAGTGTGAAGGTAAACATCCAGAAGACTAAAGGAGTCAGTGTGACAGCAAGATGGATGGTGTGAAGGTAAACATCCAGAAGACTAAAGGAGTCAGTGTGACAGCAAGATGGATGGTGTAAAGATAAACATCCAGGCATAAAATCAGAATGTGTCCAACACCAGTAATATTACACAAAATGTTTCCTACACCAGTAATATTTCACAAAATGTTTCCTACACCAGTAATATTACACAAAATGTTTCCTACACCAGTAATATTACACAAAATGTTTCCTACACCAGTAATATTACACAAAATGTTTCCAACACCAGTAATACTACACAAAATGTTTCCTATACCAGTAATATTACACGTTTCCTACACCAGTAATATTACACAAAATGTTTCCTACACAAGTAATATTATATAAGATAACATGCTTATTTTTAAAACAAGGGAGTGATTTTCATGGATAAAAACCATTAATATAAATACCCCAGGAAAAGTGATCTCCCCTGTGGATGTAATGTGATCCCCATTGATATAATGTGATCTCTATGATCCTACATATATAATGTGATCTCTATGGATATAATATGACCTGTATGATTGCTATGGATATAATGTGGTTTCTATAATCTCGTTGGATATCATGTGATCTCTATATCATGTGATCTCTATGGATATGTGTTTTCTATGATCTCTATGGATACAATGTGATCTCTATGATCTCATTGGATATAATGTGATCTCTATATCATTTGATCTCTATGGATATAATGTGATCTCTATTAAATCTCATTGGATATAATGTGATCTCTATATCATGTGATCTCTATGGATATATGTGATCTGTTCATCCTATGGACATAATGTGCTTTCTATGGATACAGTGTGATCTTGATGGATACAATGTATAATCAATCATTCTGTGCTTTTGAGAAAGTGATCTCTCAGGACAGGATGTCTCTCATAGCATTGATCTTGAAGACAGGCTTTACTGTACTTGGCCTGAGCTGATATATTGTGAAACCGCCTACATATCTACCTATGCATCCACCCATCTACTTTACCCAACTTACTGTGACTTGGCATAAAAAAAACTTAGAATAAAAATTAACAATCTTTTCTATCGAATAAAAGTAGAAATAAGTTGAAAATAAACACAATAAAGTAATTACTGTATTAATTTTTTAAAATCATTGTTCTAAAAGTCTACTTGAAATGCTATTATCATACAGTGGTTGACATGCATGGAGGTTGTGCATGTGTGCGCACACACACACACACACACACACATGCTTTTATCTGTGTGGGAGCTGACACCAACATGATAGGTAGAACAGCTTACCTTTACTTCTTGGAGTCGAACTAAAAATGTTAATTCTTCTATACCAACTGTGTACATGTTAACTAGTCTTTAGAAGTGATGAAAAGATGAATGTCATTAATACCTGTTTAATCAAAATTTGAAATGTTTATCCCAGCCTGAGGAAAAAAAGCCAAAACTTACTGCCCATCTAAATCAACAATATCTGTCCACCATAGTTTCAATAAAGTCCTCCTATCTGTGATGTAGTTAAGTGACTATGGGCTGAAATGTTAAAATATCCCCTTTTGGTATTATTTTATTGAAAATTTTCCTACAAAATGAATCTAAGGAAAAGAAAGGTGTTACCTTATTATGCAGCTACACGTACATAAGCTACATACATCTAACCTATGAAGTTTATTTAAATCCTCCAAGCAGTATTATTAAATCCAATGTTCACAATTTTCATAATGACAGATGATACAAATGGGTTCACAACATCCATTTTTTTCCTGAGGTGCAGCTGTAATTAATTAGACAGGACACTTTCTGAGCATAATACTAGTTCACCTACTGCATCTATAAAAATTTATTTCTATGTCATAATCTTTGAATAAACTTTATTGTTTGGTTAGCTTACTAAGAAAATTAGAATTGTACAGGTAACTGTCAACAAAAGGATACTGCCAAAAAGAATATTCATATAATTAAAATAGGTTCTGGCTGCAGGTCTACAGATAACTGGTAGCATTTAACCCAATACCTAACTGACAGTATGATATATTTATAGTCTTGTTTACTGAATCTGCAATCACCTGGAAGTATGTGATAAGGTTGTATGTATATTACATTTTCAGGGAATATGTCATGGTAAGACTGCCTGTCTATTTATCTTGATCAGATAATAAAAACAAGATGCTGAGAAATCAATGATGGTTTAATTTCTAAACAAAAAAAGAAATAACATGGAGCTGAAATTAAAAATATAAACAAGACCTCTGATGGGCTTTGAATTTGGTACTGTACCTCTAAGATAAATTGTACATTTACTCTATTCACAGAGTTTACCAAATTTTTGGTCTGGATATTTTTACTTTTAACGCCATTGGTTCAGCACATTGTAGGCTATACAATGCAGACCGCATATTTGGTGAAGAAAGAACCTGAGACAAACCAGCAAAGAACCATATATGCATGGAAAGCTAATGCCAAGCTTTCTCACATACCCACACTGGTTAAGACTAGGCTCAAACTGATGTGGTTAAGACTAAACTAAAAAACTGAAATGGACAGAGGTGAGATTTGAGTAATCTTTTAAGGAAATCACCTCAGACAACTTGGCCACCTTGGGTCTCTAAACAAATCGCACCATGATGAAAATTCAAGCTATCATTTTCTTAAAATAGTAACTTTTCATGTATCACACAGCCAAATAACTCAGTAATATATCTTTTTAGCAAAAAACATTTAATTATTTGTAATTATCAAGAGGAAAATACCTACATGTGCTCTAAGGTGAAGCTCTTAAATTCAGGAAAAGCCCACCATAAAAATGAAAATTGAACAAAATGACTTATGGTTTATGTAAGATCAAATTAATGCTGCCATCTTTTATGGAAGGTATAGAAAATTCTGAATCAATATCAAAGTTATGCAAAAGATTACCCTAAATGTTCAGTTTAGAATCAACCTTGCAATTTATGGAAAAATGTATGTCAATAAAATGTCTTCTCCATCTTAAATCTGGAGTTTTTTAATAAAAAAAATCATCATTTCCTCCCCATCCCCAACCCTTTTTTATTTGTACATTAAAATGGTCCATATCCTCATGGCTTCTTGCAATAAAGAACAGCAAACAGGCAACTGTCATATCAAAGGCGTTAAATGAAGATAACACAGCCATGTCATCATATATATTTTCTGAATGAAAGGGCAAACCATAATGGTTCTGTCTGATGGTTCCAGGCTGGAATACCAGTGTTTACCAGCCCATAGGGTCTGTGGATGGATTAATTATGGTTAGAACAGGGGTGTGAGCAGCAATAGACTGGGATTCCATTTTTTTCTGCCAAATTCTTCACAGTCAATTTAAAACCAGTTAGCTCTATTACTTCTGGCTTAGTACACCTACATCAATATTTACAAGACCTTTCAACAAAATAAATAACTGTATTGTAGCAGCTGGTGAAATTGACTGAAATGGCAATTGACTGCAGCAACATAAAAATAACTTAGAAAAAATTTCATCAAAATGAACTTTCTGAACTAAACTGTAGTTTCTGTAATTATCAGCAGCAATATTTTTAATTTTTTTTTGTAAGGTAACCAGTTGTGATGCAAGTCATGTAATTTCTGCAATTTCTTGGAGAGCTGTGATATAAATCAGCCATTATAAGAATAAACTCCATATTTAATGAAAGTTGATGGTCAACTATCAAAACAAAGAGAGAAAGAATTGTCCCTGTAAGTCTGCCATCAAAATATCTTGATTTGTTAGGACAGCTTCAATTCAAAATGTCACAAGGTCTTGCACATAGAAAAAAATAATCTATTTTAAATGAAAATTTCAGGATAAAAATCCTCCTCTATCTGAGTGAAACATGTTCTGAATTTAGGAAATAATTGATGAGAAAACAAAAGCAAAATTAAATTTTTTAAAATTTGATTGATTTTTCAATTTTCTGTGCAATTTTGTAAAACTGTAAATCTCAAAACAGCATGTCCTTGACCCTAAAATTGTTATTTATTTTATGTATAAAGATTATGTAGCTATAACTGTTAGCTCTGGACAGAACTTCTATATGTAACAATATTTCTAGTTTAACTCACCCTTTCAATTCAAAACACTAAAAGAGTATACCAAAATTAAGGAAAAGAGCAATGTATCTACACCAACAAATTTATTGGACATAACAGCATGCTAAGCAGAGTTGAACATTATGTTAATTAGCTATGACAACAGTTTATCTGTTTCCCCTGTGTGTTCCTAAAGAAGATGCCAGCTTGTTTGTCCAGCTCCTTGGTGTGTTATCCAAGTATATGACAGAATCTCCAGCATGTCAATGTTCCTCAAGCAGGTGACTGTCCAGCCTGTCTATGTTCCTTAAGTATGTGATAGTTTGTCCAGCCTGTCTGAGTTCCACAAGTAGGTGACATTTTGTCCAGACTATGTTCCACAAGTAGGTCACAGTTTGTCCAGCCTATCAGTATTCCTCAAGTAGGTGACAGTTTATCCAGTTTATGTTCCTCAAGCAGGTGATAGTTTGTCTAGTCTGTCTGTGTTCCTCAAGTAGGTAAGTTTCTCTAGCCTGTGTTCCTCAAGTAGGTGACACTTTGTCCAGCCTGTCTATGTTCCTCAAGTAGGTGACAGTTTGTCCAGCCTGTCAGTGTTCCTCAATTAGGAGACAATTTCTCCAGTCTATCTTCCTCAAGCAGGTGATAGTCTGTCTAGCTTGTCTGTGTTCCTCAAGTAGGTAACAGTTTCTCTAGCATGTCTGTGTTCCTCAAGTAAATGACAGTTTGACAAGTCTGTCTATGTTCCTCATGCAGGTGACAGTTTGTCCAGCCTGTCTGTGTTCCACAAGTATGTGACAGTTTATCCAGTCTCTCATTGCTCCTCAAGCAGCTGACAGTTTGTTCAGCCTATGTTCCCAAAGTAGGTGACAGTTTGTCCAGCCTGTCTATGTTCCTCAAGTAGGTGACAGTTTGTCTAACCTGCCTGTGTTCCTCAAGTAGGTAACAGTTTATCTAGCATGTCTGTATTCCTCAAGGAGGTGACAGTTTGTCCAGCCTGTCTATGTTCCTCAAGTAGGTGATAGCTTGTCTATCCTGTGTTCCTCAAGTAGGTAACAGTCTGTCTAGCCTGTCTGTGTTCCTCAAGTAGGTGACAGTTTGTCCAGCCTGTCTATGTTCCTCAAGTAGGTGATAGCTTGTCTAGCCTATGTTCCTCAAGTAGGTAACAGTTTGTCTAGCCTGTCTATGTTCCTCAAGTAGGTGACAGTTTGTCCAGCCTATGTTCCTCAAGTAGGTAACAGTTTGTCTAGCATGTCTGTGTTCATCATGTAGGTGACAGTTTGTCCTGCCTGTCTGTGCTCCTCAAGCAGGTAACAGTTTCTCTAGCCTATCTGTGTTCCTCAAGGAGGTGACAGTTTGTCCAATTCATCTGTTTTCCTGAAACTGATGCAGCTTGTACATCCAATCGGTGTGTTCCTCCATGTAGGTGATGGCTTGTTCAGCCCCATTGTATGTTCCCCAAGCAGATGACCAGTTTAAAGTCACTGTGTGTTCCTCAAGAAGGCGACAGCTTGACCAGACCTTCTGTATGTGACCCTCAAGTAGGTGACAACTTGACCAGCCCCTCTGTGTGACTGTCAAGTCAGTGACAATTCGACCAGCCCCTCTGTGTGACTGTCAAGTAGGTGACAAATTGACAAGGCCCTCTGTGTGACCCTCAAGTAGGTGACAGCTTGTCCAGCCCATTTGTGACCCTCAAATAGGTGACAGCTTGTCCAGCCCCTCTGTGTGTTCCTCAAGTAGGTGACAATTTGTCCAGCCCCTTTGTGTGTTCTCCAAGTAGATGACAGGTCTTGCAGTCTCTGTGTCTCCCTCAATGAGGTGAAAGCTTGTAGAGTTCATCTGTGTATTCCTCAAGTAGGTGGCAGTTTTTTTTAGCCCTTCTGTGTGTTCCAGAAGTAGATGGCAGTTTGTCCAGCCACTCTGCATGCCTTAAGGAGGCAGTTTCTCCAGTTCCTCTATATGTTGGTCAAGGAGGTGATAGCTGGTTAGGTAAATGTAGCTTACTAAGAATTGCAACACTTTGGCAAACCAGGTGTCATGTTTATGACAAGTCAATAAGATTGATCAAATAAAACAATGCTTTCCTTGTTTAAATGCTAGACAGTGGTTTAATTAAAACAAAAATCAAAAATGTTAACTATGCTGTGGGAAAAGGTTGAATTACAAAGACCAAATTGAGCATAATTTCTTGTCATGTCATTCTAAGGCTTCAGTGACAGACTTTCCAGGTAAAAGGACTTTCTAGGTAAACTCCAAGTCCCGATTAAATCTTAAAGAGATTATAATATTAAAATATTAAAAAAAAGATTAAAATACTGCAGTAATAAGAATTAAATAAAGAAAATGTGATTTTATATTAAATATATTAAATATATCTTACGCAAATTTTCATCTTTGATCACTGTGCATTAAAAATAACACCTACAGCAGAAAGTGAATAACACTGTATACCCATAACAACCCAAACAATATTTGAACACTTTAACAGTTTAAAACCCTTATTGTATTTCTGCAATCTTACCTGTCAATGCAATGAAACAAAATCTAAGATTAATACTATCAGATTCAAGTTAAAACGAAATCCAGTTTTTCCAGCTTGACTAATGACAATGCCCCCACAAGTGATGAACCCACTCAAAGCACCTGCCACTAAATAATGATAAATAAAACCTTGCCTTTACAACATAATCTTTTTTTTTTCTTCAGTTCTGTGGTGTAGTCAACTAAATATATATTATATACAGAATGTCTGCCTCCTGAATTGAATGAAACCATTCAGTTACAAGAAGATATATATCTCAGATCAAAATCAGCATGGTCGTCAAAATGACAACTGATCTAACAAGGCAGCTACTTCTGTCTCCAACATGTAACTTAAACTACTGCATATTACTGCTCTTCATAGAAAGTACAGCAGATGCAACAAAAATGATAACACTTAAATTGGCGCCTAAATAAGCAAATATATTTATCAAATTCCATCCAGACTAAAGAATTCTTAGCAACAATACTCATGTATCACTCTTATTTTATATAATAACAAGGGTGTTGTAAACAGCTCATAAAGTTGAATAGTCCTCTAATGTAAATACCAGTAGGGTATGACTGATAGTGTAGAAATTTCACCAAGGTCATGGCATGCAGTCTTGAACTAAACAATGTGCAGAGAACCCTTTATTTTTTATTAGACTTACCCACAATCTACAGTTTTTCTTTAAATACCCAAAGTGAAAGCCATCCACAAAATTTGGTTAAGAGACTTATTCTAGAACAAAAGATATTCTGCAAAATGTTTCTGATTTTGCTATCAACCATAATGATCTTGACCTATGACCAAAAACAAATTAAAAGCTGTCATACTTAAAGTGCAAGCCATGTATATGCAATAGTCAAGGAACACTGTGTCTGGACTAATACTAATGTTATTATGCAAAAACCAAGATGTACTGTAGTTATCTTGACCTCTGACCTTTGATGTCAAAATCAACAGACTTCTCCTTACCACAAGTGCAAGGCATCCACAGCTTGGTCTTTGATCTAGAACTATTGTTTAAATTCATTTTCATTCTTTCAGTCAATGTTATTTGACATGTGACCCAAAAAAGTAATACCAGTCTTTCTTTCGATACACTAAATCCATCTATAAAGTTTAGTAATTATTGATGGTGAAAAATTCAGGCTATTATGCAAAAGCTATTTTTCTTGATCTGTGACCCAGATATTGGAACTTTATTCTTTCTTTTCCCAAATGCAAGCAATCAGATTGCTCCAGTGGCCTAGTCAGATTAAAGCATCCACCTTGGATGCAGAAGGTCAAAGGTTTGAAGCCCGGCTGAGTCATACCAAAGTCTTATAAAAATGGTACTAACAGCTGCCTCACTATGCACTCATCACTAAGAGGTTAATGTTAGGACTGGTCGGCCTGGTATCAGGATAATGTGACTGGGTGGGATATGATGCTACATATCTGTGGCATGATGCCCCAGTGCTATAAATTGTTATAAACTGACACACTGCAGACATTGTAGCGTTATGAGTGAAAAATTTTAAAACTGCTTTAAAATTCAAAATCACACACACACACACACAGAGTTTGTTATGTTGCTGGTCAACAATGCAAGTTTTCTTGCTGAAATAAACTTTATAACAGACAAAATCACAATATAATCCACCTTATGATAGGCATATAAAAGAAAATCAAAAATCCTCTCCCGAAATCTCAAGAGGGAAAACCTACATAACTACTATATCACAAGGACAGTAAGTCATGATTTTGGTGCCAGAAAATAAATTGATTCACAAGTGAATTTACCTTGGAGGAGAATAAAGCATTAAGTCCAAAGCAGAAAATGTCAATATACCATATCCATAAGACTGCACTCTTTAAACATCACTTACTAATATAAATTACTAATATACAATCTGCATTCTTTTCTGATAACACTTTTTCATTTAAAAGATACATATGTTAAAATTTAAAACAACAAATGTCATTTCAATCAATTTATCTCAATAGGCTTGTGCTGCTATTGTTCAAGTTCATTTTCAAATTCATGAGGAGTCTTTATTTCTAACACAGAAACCTAATGTTCCTTAGATTACAACTAATACTGTTAACACTCAAATCTAAGGATGATCGCAACACTTTTCTCTACTGAATATTCATTCTCTAGATTTAAAATGTTCTTACTCTTTCTGTAATGTTTTGGTACATTGAAAGTAAACTTTTATGTAGTATTTTTATTTTTCTTATCTGAGAGACAGAAAAAACAGTGAGAATTTCTTAAGTCTCCTTACAACCTTGAATGCTAAGGTAGGAAACATTTCAAAATGAGAGAATAATCACAGGTAAATCAAAATGAGGGACTGATTGCAAGTAAATTTGCTGTGCAGGATTATTAAAAATTGAAATTTGTCAGCAAATCTAAAGCATGAGAATGAGTGAGATAAATAATCCAAGTGGTCTCAAAACAAAATAATGATCTCAAAGTATGCCACTTGTAACTTTGTCACAGAATTATTTTAAAACTGAGAGAGAGAGAGAGAGAGAGAGAGAGAGAGAGAGAGAGAGAGAGAGAGAGAGAGAGAGAGAGAGAGAGAGAGAGAGAGAGAGAGAGAGAGAGAGAGAGAGAGAGAGAGAGAGAATGTAACTAATTAGAATTTCTGTTTTACTATGACATATTCTGTTTTTTTCTGCCAAGCACTTTTTCTAAAAAATAAGCATTAATCTGCATGATAGTTTGCATTTAATTTTCTCTCAATAGTAAATACAATTAAGTGTTATAAAAGGTTGTTCCACAATCAAAGCTTGCATCATCCATATGAACAGAGACATCAAAATATGGGGTCCATTATTGTGTTTAATCTGGAAAAGTCCTTTATTTTGGACTATCTCCATCATTGGTCTAAGCTTGAGTTGGAGAGAAATTGTACATTTGCAACACATCTCTATCCGATATTGGCATCTCTATCCCACACTGGTGTGAACATATTTCTGTCCCACATCAGCATTATCACATCTCCATAACACACCTGCATAAACACATCTCTATCCCACATTGGTGTAAAAACATTTTTATCTTACATCAGCATTAACACATCTCCATAACACACTGGTAAACATCTCTATCCCACATCAATGTAAACACATCTCTATCCCATGTCAATATAAACACATCTCTATCCCACATCAATGTAAACACATCTCTATCCCACATCAATGTAAACACATTTCTATCCCACATCAATGTAAACACATCTCTATCCCACATCAATGTAAACATATTTCTATCCCACATCAATGTAAACACATCTCTATCCCACGTCAATATAAACACATCTCTATCCCACATCGATGTAAACACATCTCTATCCCACATCAATGTAAACACATTTCTATCCCACATCAATGTAAACACATCTCTATCCCACGTCAATATAAACACATCTCTATCCCACATCAATGTAAACACATCTCTATCCCACATCAATGTAAACACATCTCTATCCCACATCAATGTAAACACATCTCTATCCCACATCAATGTAAACACATTTCTATCCCACATCAATGTAAACACATCTCTATCCCACATCAATGTAAACACATCTCTAACCCCCAATGGCATGAACACATCTGATAAATTAATAGCCTTTACAATATTCACTATGCAATAAACTGTATAATGTTCACTATGCAATAAACTGTACAATATTCACTATGCAATAAACTGTATAATGTTCACTATGCAATAAACTGTATAATGTTCACTATGCAATAAACTGTATAATGTTCACTATGCAATAAACTGTATAATGTTCACTATACAATAAACTGTATAATGTTCACTATACAATAAACTGTATAATGTTCACTATACAATAAACTGTGTAATGTTCACTATACAATAAACTGTATAATGTTCACTATGCAATAAACTGTATAATGTTCACTATGCAATAAACTGTATAATGTTCACTATGCAATAAACTGTATAATGTTCACTATACAATAAACTGTATAATGTTCACTATACAATAAAATGTACAATAATACTATGTAAGAAATAGTTCAAATTACAAGTATCAACATGATAATAAAAGAACACCAAAATAAATAATTTTTTATTTGGAAATCAAATTACCTCAAAATAAACTAGCAAAAAAGTAAACAGTGAACAAGAACCTTTTTATATGAAATCTGCACTTAGGTTGGGTTTGTGAAATTTTGACAATGTGCTTAATTTAAACCATGGATAGACAGAAGGATGAAAGGACATGCACACAAAACCCAAAGTGATTGACATGTCACCTTGTAGTCTTAAAAGAAATGATTGCTTACAAACACACTTAAATGAATCACTGTTTTTAGCCTTCACTTCATTCTAAAGGGAAGGTAGTGAGAAGTTTCTAAGATGACTAAGAAATGGGCCTGGGTCAGCCAATTTAGTCCAATCAAGTGGGGCCATGATTTTTTTAAGTCACCAATATTGTGAATTTCTGTATGAATATGAAATCTTAATTTTTAAAAAATGAGTTCATCAAGTCCCTAAAAACTTGTAACAAAAACCTTGGAAATATTATCTTTGAAAGTGGTCTTTTAAGCATTTCTCTTTTCTACAAAACCTCCTACTGATTAATGATGCTTTCATAAATTTCCATTCAATTCTACACTCCCATTCTTATTAAAAAAATACTGGTGGAATCCCAGGTGAGAAAATCAACCAAAGAACATACGGTATAACCAATTTATTTTCAGAATACTTCTGAAAAGAATTTCAATTAAATAGTAATAATGTTATAAATTTTTAAAAGGGACACAATACAAAAATACATATAATAAAACTTGTACCAGGTGGATCTAAAAGTCTGTAATATACATCCAATGGCCCTGGAGAATCATTTACATAAACTGATACATAAATACTTATTTGCCCATTAAGTTAGTCATTGTATAGTAATGCTACAGTACAAGGGTTTCTTGGAAATTACAATTTCTTCAGTGAAGATGCCATATTGCTGTGACAGATGCCAAATGAAATACAATTCAATAAAGTGTCATTCAGACATTACAACTGCCTTTTATACATCACTCTGAGCAGTGGCATACAGAAATAATTAGATCAGAATTTTCAATGCTGCAATATATATAAGATTTCCAATAGAAAATGTAGCATTTTTTATTTTGGTGTCAAACTTCTAGTGTTAATTAGACAAGTAGCATATGCCAAAATAAGACTGAAGGGAGGCTACTCAGTGAGAACAAAATAACAATCTTGTCAATTTCTCTCTCATTTAGTTTAAAGGGCTGTATATTTAGCATTTGTCATCCATATAGCATGTAGCACATAATGAATTAAAATGTAAGCAGTATGAACTAGGGTGCATATATACAATGACATTCACAAACTTTATATCACAAAACTGAAAAAAGGTGTTAAACCCTACAGCAACAACAAATTTCATATCATACCACAAAACTGGAAGTCTACAGTGTTCATGTGTTTTGTTCTAGTGGTTACCCCTAACAAACTACATAGACCAGTGTTTTATCTACAAATGGCTTCATGTAAGTCATTTGATTCATCAAGAAAAAAAAATGGTGACTCAAAATCCAAACCTATGAGTCTTAAGTCAATTATAAGTTTTCAGTAGTTTTTGAAAAAAATAATTATATTGATTAAATAAGTAAACAAATATTAGTTATATAATGTGACTAATGCCAATAAGGCAATTCTCTTGCCAAAAGCATCTGAACATTTTTTAAAAATCTTTCAAGTCACCAGGCATTCATAGTTGGCTAAGTCAGTACTTTCATCTGCCATTGCTGTCACAAATGACTAGTTGTGCAGGTTATGTATACACTATGTTAACAATATTTGATGGGCTAACCATTAACTCTGAACAGGTAGTAGCCAGTAACCCTGATTGGCAGAATTCTTCAAAATGATATTGGCCTCAATTTCTTCAGCCACTAAGTCAAGTATTAAATTAAAAAGAGAATTGTATTTTAAAAAAGACTCCTCTACATTGTACACACTTATGTAGGACTTTCACTGCTTTGTTTTGTTTGGAAGAATGTTTTTGTAAACATGCATTCAAATCTGCCTAGTGTTGTGGACCTTCAATCAGCAGGTAGTGTTCTGGCAAACCAACATGCCTTGCTAGTGTACTGTTCTGAAATTTATTGATTTTTGCACATTTGTCATGGAATATTTTTTAGCCTCTGTACATATATGGCAAGGCTTCTTCACTGTCACATTCTTCACTTAACATCTTTTCTAAAACATAGCCAGCTGCGTTTTCAACCATTGCTGCACAAAATATGTTTTATCTTATGAGTAACCATTAGTTAAGTTCGACTGGTTCAATATACTATTATCATTGGTCGGTCATAAAAGCAGTCGGAAAGATAATTTTGTTTGTTTCAAACCTATTTTATTTATTTTTTTGCCTTGGACACCATTTTCAACACTGACAGTAACCTGGAACAAGGAATACAGTTGAGGGAATGGAAGATTGTTGTTTTGTTGCATGACAAAGTTGCGCATAAAATAAAAGTTTTTCGTGAGAATCACTTTTAAATCACATGTTTATTTTCTGCCTCTTTCTTGGGTATGGTGATTAGACGGTTCTAACATCCTGTTGCTACAAATGATGGACAGTTACAGGTCACATAAGGTTAGCTCCAGGCCTCACACTCTTAAAACCCCTTATGATAACATTAGAGTAAGAAAATGATGTGTGCTTGGGAGAGTTGTAATCTAGCTATTAAAATAGTTGGACCAAACCTTAATTTTGTGTTAATCAGCAAAATATAATATTGGGTAGTTACACCAAACCTTAATTTTGTGTTAATCAGCAAAACATAATATTGGGTATTTACACCAAACCTTAATTTTGTGTTAATCAGCAAAACATAATATTGGGTATTTACACCAAACCTTAATTTTGTGTTAATCAGCAAAACATAATATTAGGTATTTACACCAAACATTATTTTGTGTTAATCAGCAAAACATAATATTGGGTATTTACACCAAACCTTAATTTTGTGTTAATCAGCAAAACATAATATTGGGTATTTACCCAAAACCTTAATTTTGTGTTAATCAGCAAAACATAATATTGGGTAGTTACACCAAACCTTAATTTTGTGTTAATCAGCAAAACATAATATTGGGTATTTACACCAAACCTTAATTTTGTGTTAATCAGCAAAACATAATATTGGGTATTTACACCAAACCTTAATTTTGTGTTAATCAGCAAAACACGATATTGGGTATTTACACCAAACCTTAACTTTGTGTTAATCAGCAAAACATAATATTGGGTATTTACACCAAACCTTAATTTTGTGTTAATCAGCAAAACACGATATTGGGTATTTACACCAAACCTTAACTTTGTGTTAATCAGCAAAACATAATATTGGGTATTTACACCAAACCTTAATTTTGTGTTAATCAGCAAAACATAGCATTCGTGTGCATCAATATACGTACTGGCATCAAGTTTTAGAATGAACCTTTGCTTTTTGTTAATCAATAAAACATAGCATTCGTGTGCATCAATATACATACTGGCATCAAATTTTAGAATGAACCTTTGCTTTTTTGTTATTCAGTAAAACATAGCATTCGTGTGCATCAATATACATACAGGCGATGATTTTTGTGCATCATATTGGAAAAGTCTGCATATTTGACACATGGGTAGATAAAACACTGCTAGACCCAGATATGTCAACACATTGTGAAAAGCCAGATCTGGGTCTTTACAGCTGGGCTCGATTTATAAGCAAATATATATGATATATGTAGGTGGTGGCAGGAATAAGCACACAATTATTTTTTTAATAGCACATCTTTAATAAGTTTACCACAATGAAAATATCAAAGAATGTGAATAGTTACTTAAATAATGTTTCTGAATTGCTACTCAAAATGCACAAGAACTGTATGAAGGTACAACTCAGGACTCGGCATATCTTCCATGTGACAGCCAGGCAAACAACCTTTATGGCATATCTTCCATGTGACAGCCAGGCAAACAACCTTTATGGCATATCTTCCATGTGACAGCCAGGCAAACAACCTTTACGGCATATCTTCCATGTGACAGCCAGGCAAACAACCTTTACGGCATATCTTGATTTAATCTTTAGTCAATTATTTTCCTGCAATTTAAACAGCTAGTGCCCTCTGCAAGCAAAATAAATTAACCAAGGAGAAAGTTTTAACAAAATCAATTAACCAATGCTAGGTATTCAATATGGCAACCTCCATGATGTCCTCAGGTGACCTGGTACAGTTTGGTAAATTGGTTCTGGCAAATTTCTTAACTTAAGGCTATGGTTTGACTTTTTCAGCTATTATTATTTACTAATTAAAAATATAGATATATTTGTAAACTAGGTGTTTCAGGCTTGTGTTGTTCTTGAAATTAATGTCAGGCATGTACAACTTCCATAGTTACTATGCAGTATGATGATAGATACCAATAGTTGGCTAGGAAAAAGAGCTAGTATCCCATAGCCATAAACACATGGAATATCTCAAAAACGGCTTGGATGACAACTATTTTCTACTGCATCAGCCTATTTAGTACACACTGTTTTGCAGAATTGTCATCTAGGAAAAGGGCTTGTGTTGGCACTGTGAGCACCACATGGTGTCAAAAATGACCTTCGGGCATGATAATTGCAAGTATAAATTTGGGGTTGAGGTGCATAAACTTCTGCTATGAACTGCCACTGACTTCTCTGGTCATGTGGATAATATTTGTATGCTTTGTTTTAATATAGGTATCCAAAAATATGGACCTTCTTGACCTCACTTGTGTATTTGAATTTTATGATTTTTTCTTGTACTAGGTCAGATTGCGGCATTAAATTTTACATAAAACTGGCCCCTACCCCCTCTGTCTTTACTGGGAAGAAAAAACTAGATTGTGAGTGATTTAAACTGAAAGTTACTGAATGTATAAAGTGATCTTAATTTATGCTGAGACATGATTATTTCCAAGTAACTTCCAAGGTAAATGTAAAAAGCAATCCAAATGAATTAAGTTCTAAGTTAAATGTAATAAGCAATCCAAATGAATTAGGTATCATTCACCTGTATCCAATCAGACTGCAGAGTGACTGCCAATGTTTCAACTAGGGTTGATGTATATCAATTATATCAATGTTTCAACTAGGGTTGATGTACATCAAGTATATCAACAAAATTCTGGTGTGTGATACTGCATTACTATCCAGCTGTCCATCCATTTGTCTGTCTTTGAATAAATTCTTCTCCAACACCTAAATTGTTTCATGGAAATTTTGCAAATTTGGTATATAGGTTACCCAACTGGTAGCTGCAGATCTGCAATGGAAGCAGGGCTTTTCAAATTTTATGAAGGTAAGCCTGCCCGGGTTATGTTGACGTTTATAAACTTTCTGAATCTCTGCTTTAATAAATGTTTTTCAAAAAAATAATAGTAACTTACCTTATTGTCCATTCTAGGTGTGACATGCCATACTTAATCTGATAGGTTCATAATGGTCACATATTCGGCACATCATAAATTCACACAAGTTTGTACATCCAAATGAATTTATCTGGAATTTTAAAACAAAAAATATCTATATCACTTGTAACAAAAGCATAAAGACATGCACAATATGTATTTGCCCAGGGCAAACAATAGGTTTATAATTTGCCCAGGGCAAACAATTCAGGACTTTCAAATGCATCAGTAGGACTGTAAATAAACAAAATGCTACTATAAAGAGAGAGCTAAGTCCAGAAGTGTTGTTTTCATCATCATATAAAATATCTAAGCAAATTATCATATTCAATGGTTTGGTGGTTGGGAGAATTTAAATTTGTAGCCCCCAAATAGTTTGTAAATGAAATCTTGCATCACCTGAATAAAAAAATTTATTATTCATCGTCAGTTGAAAAAGATTATATTTTTAAGGCAAAAAAAATAAATAATGGTTTAAATGAATACCCCCATTGGTCCTCATCCTCAGCCGATTAGTCAGTTCCAAAACATCCTAAGGCTAGACAAATGGATTGGACATAAGCCATAATGGGCTTGTTCATAAACAGATTCATCACTGTCATTCAAATCTGGGTTGTGAACCCAGTTCATATTCCAAGTTATTTCAATAACACCTTTATATCCCTAAATCATATGCCTCATATTTTAATTTTAAAAGTGATCAAAGCACTTTTCTCTGATCAGTTAATTTCCATGGTTCTACTGCCACAAGCTTACTGCTTACCATGTGTAGTATCCCCTAGAGGTCCAAGACTTAGAGTCGAAAATCTCCTTGGTGTCAAAACTGGGGGTCAGGCTGAGTCAAAAACAAAATTTGGTACCAAAATTGGGGGTCAAATAAAAATTTTGGGGGTCTCTGAAGCACAAATGAGGGTAAAGGGAAACACTGACCATGTGTTTCCTATGCAGAAAAATGGCTTTAAATCTACAATAGCAACATTCTGTACTACTATTTTTAGATGTGTACAGAAGATGACTTTACTAGTACTGTGGAAGTAAAGAAGTAAAACAAAATTAAAAACTAAGAATAACCAAGTTCTGAGGAGGGGGTTTTTTCAACATGCCTAAATTTAATTTAATTTAGTTTTAAAATAAACCTTCTACAGTCAACTCCAGATTTATGTATATTTAACTAACCCGTGTTTCATGTTTACTTGAATTATTATAATGCACTGGCAGAAAAGCACATTATGAAACACTCGTTATTCAGGTATATATGTGAACACACAGCATGGTCAGCCAAACAGCAACAGCAATTTTGTAGTGTTAGACTGGTATGAAGATTTGGCTTCCCATTGAGGGACTTGAGTTAGGTGAATTCAACACATGGGAGGTTTCTCAGGCATGCAATTTATACATAGACCAGAGGGGTTACTTTATTGTTTAATAACAGCATACAAGTACTTCACATTATGTTTTTACATTAAATGGCAACCAAACCAACCAGATGTCAAGTATCCTAGACCAATTTCTTAAGATAATCAATCCTGTTCAAATCAGCCTCCATAATCAAATAAACATCAGTCTTTTCTAAAATATTTCTATATGGGACCAAGTTGGTTTTGAACTACCATAAAAAGTCAAATATACTTTACAATCAATTTCAGTATGATTTTCCTTCTAAATAACCACTTAGTCAATCAGCAATTTTTTTCAGCATACATCCCTTCTTTTGGGATCTTAGATTCCTTTTTCTGCCTTTAGCTTGCCTTCTTACCTTATTTCTTGCCTTATTTACATAGGCCTGGACTGGGTATTGCATATTGCATAGGCCCTTGTTTTTGCATATTGCATAGGCCCTTGTTTTTGCATATTGCATAGGCCCTTGTTTTTGCATATTGCATAGGCCCTGGGTATTGCATATTGCATAGGCCCGGGTATTGCATATTACATAGGCCCTTGTTTTTGCATATTGCATAGACCCTTGTTTTTGCATATTACATAGACCCTGGGTATTGCATATTGCATAGGCCCTTGATTTTGCATATTGCATAGGCCCTGGGTATTGCATATTGCATAGGCCCTTGTTATTGCATATTACATAGACCCTGGGTATTGCATATTGCATAGGCCCTTGATTTTGCATATTACATAGACCCTGGGTATTGCATATTGCATAGGCCATTGATTTTGCATATTGCATAGGCCCTGGGTATTGCATATTGCATAGGCCCTTGTTATTGCATAGACCCTGGGTATTGTGTATTGCATGGGCCCTGGGTATTGCATATTGCATAGGCCCTGGGTATTGCATATTGCACAGGCCCTTGTTTTTGTTGTTGTTGTTGGGCTTAACGCCATTTTTCAGCACACGATAGGCTATTCATGGCGGCCAGTATTAATGGTGGAGGAAGAAACCAGGAAATCACCGGAAAGAACCACTGACCCACGAGAAGCTACTGGCAAGCTTTCTCACATATCCACATTAGCCGAATCCTAGACTCCAACACATGCAGACAGAGGTGAGATGGCAGTGATCCATAACGGACAGCACTTTAGACCACACGGCCACTCGGGGCCCCTCCCTCATTTTTGCATATTGCATAGGCCCTGGGTATTGCATATTGCATAGGCCCTTGTTACTGCATATTGCATAGACCTTGGGTATTGCATATTGCATAGGCCCTTCTTGGTGATGCATTGTTCAAGTTTTCTGATCTTATAGTAGTACGAACACTTGGAGTAGTTTTGTTTTCTTTGAATGCTGCAAAAGGTCTCCAAATGTTGCTTGATTAAAATTTGACTGCCATACTGCTTTTTTTTATATTTATTTTTCAATTAGCAAAAACAATAACTTCAGTTCTTGCCATAGTGCAATGGATACATCAAAATTACAGGACCAGCAGCAAACAACTATGAATATAATGGATTAAAATAGAATGGAATTGTCTCTATTCTCTTAGGGTCAAAGACAGTTATCTTGTTAGCTTTTTTAAGCCACTAACCCTTTTTCTTAGCTTTACTATCAAAAATGGGAGCATGTCACTCAATGCTTCTGTCTAATGATGTATTGCCCTGAAAGTACATGTACCAGCAAGCTACAGATTTTTAGTATTCATAAAAACTGTGAATGATAACTGCAACTAATAATTACTGTATATGCAAAGAAATACATATTTTTTTTATCCCAATACATATGACAAATGCTTCACTTTGTACACAAACTTTGTTTTTGTTGATACAAAAGCAGCATTTCATCAGCACACTCAATGTTTTGTCAGGTAAAATAAAGAATCTCATTTTTGTGCACAAGCCAGATTGTCAACACACAGAGAATATGTTAGGGGTCTAATCATTATTTACATAAGCCTAGACTGGGTATTGCATATTGCACAGGCCCTTGTTTTTGCATATTGCATAGACCAATAATTTAATGTTCTGGTGCAGAAACCTGACAATTTTTGTTGAATTTCAACCAGTCAATAGCTGACACAAATAACTTGCTCTGATTTGTAGTACATGTACCATATTATATCCATTATATTATTTGAAGAAAAGAGAAATTATCTAGCAATTATGCAATTAGTAGAGTTAATTATCTGCTCAAAAGAAAAATAGTCCACCCCCTGAAAAATGGATAATCAGTACCTTGTAGAAGATGAATTTCCTATCTATGTTAACTGTTGTACAAGTTGTAATCTCAAAACTGTAGCTAAAGTGGGATGATTAAACATACACTATAGCTGTCACCCTGTGAAAGACAGTGCTGACATTAGAGATCTTGTTGATAATAATATAAATTGTTGACACTGAAGCCTACAGTTAGCTGGATACACTACTAATATAATTTGCAGGGACATTTTATTATATGGGATGAGAACACTGGGACATGATATTTATCAGAGAGGGCCAGTAAACATAAAACACACTCAACAAACATGAAAATATTAAGTGGACTTGAGAAATTACAAAAAATTTAAACAGAAAACAACTATTATACTGAAAATTTTAGGAAGATTACAAGTCCTACAAAAGAAAATGTGCATCACAAATTAACAAATGCTATTAAGTAATAAGAAATTAAATATTTTCTTTTAAATTCAAAATTTGTTAAAATGTTGGATTTGTTTGGAATATCTTTCACAACATCCCTTTTGGTTACCATATTGGCATGTATCACAAATATTACTATATTTCTCACAATTACAAAACAAATAAACAAATGTTCTACAAAATTAATCTATTTAATCATCTTGTTTCAAAAAGTGAAAATACACTGTTAATATCATTAGATTTGTAACAAAATTGTTTGGGATTTTCCATGCATTTATGACAGAAACAAAGTAGTGAAGGACCTGTCTTAAAAGACCACCTCAAATGCCAACAAATTATGGTCTCTCAAGACAGGTGGTCTCTCATAGCAGGTAACAATGCTATATAATCACTAAATTTGTTCATTGAGTGTGTGGTCAAAACAGGTTTTACTGAACTGTGATATGTAACACTGAAAAAAATAACAGTATACAGTATAATGGCAATACTTCAAACCTTTAATCCAAATGGAATTACTGTAAATTCATTTAAAGACATTTGGGATTACATCACAGTGATTCTTTTTTACTGTCAATACATTTGTAAAACACAGATCATATTTCACAATATCTATACAGCTCATTTGGACTACTCAATACTTTTGGAATTGACAGAACATTTAGGATTTAAGGATTTTATCCGACATAATGTAAGTTATTTTTAATTCTATCACATTGTGTTTTAGGGAAATAAACATTTTCAATTTTACAAACTTTTGATTTTCACTTATACTTATACCTTATTTTAATAACATAGAGTCATTAAAATAGCACTGTCAGATATATATTAATTACACTAAAATGATTCAACATTGGGATGTCAGATATATGAATGACATACACCAAATTGAAATGTTTCAACATAGATCTGTCAGAGATACTAATAATGATTATTAAATGATTTATCATAGGAATATCAGATATGGTAACTATGTCTACCAAACTGAAATGATTCAACACAGGACTGTCACTTACATTAACTATGCCTACCAAATTTAAATGATTCAACTCAGGACTGTCAGATTTATTAACTATGTCTATTAAACTGAAAAGATTAAATGAGGGGAAAGGACACCGAGTGGCAGAGTGGTCTAAAGCGCTCTTTGTTTTAGATCACTGCCATCTTAACTCTGTATGGGTTCGAGTATTGGGTACATGAGAAGGCTTACTAGCAGCTACTCGTGGGTTGGTGGTTCTTCCCAGTGTTTTCCAGGGTTCTTTTTCCACTAAATATACTGGCTACCATGTATAGCCTATCTTGTGCTGAAAAATGGCATAAAACCCTACAACAACAACAACAATTCAACATAAGGCTGTCAGATATATTAACTATATCTACCAAACTGAAATTATTCAACATAAGGCTGTCAGATATATGAACTATGTCTACCAAACTGATATTATTCAACATTGGGCTGTCATATTAACAGCTGCAATCTAACACTCTTAGACTGATAAAAAATTCTCTTCTTTGTTCTTGCTGTTGTAGGTTTTTCATTTTCTGCACACAATAATCTATACATGGCCACCAGATGGAAGAAAAACCTGGAGTGTATGATATCTGTAGATATAGCAGCACACCCAACATATCTGACACTCTCTTGCATCAGTGCAGATGCAAAAAGTGCTTTTACTGAGACAAATTCAACAAGATTTAAGTTTGAACAACAGTACCATCTAGTATTCAATGAGTTCAGAGATGAACACAAACAACACATGCATTATTTTCACAAGCCTCCCCAAATCAACCACTGATACCCCAATCAACTTTGATACCCCAATCAATCATTTATACCCCAATCAACCACTGATACCCCAATCAACCATTGACACCCCAATCAACCATTGATACCCCAATCAACTACTGATAACCCAATCAACTACTATACCCCAATCAACCATTTATAGAAGCAAAGGCTGTATCAGATTTTTAAAAAAATTCATTGTCCAATGGATTTTAAAGACAGAAGATTGGTATGTATTTCATTTTTTTAGTGTATGTCTTGTTGTGGTTATGTCAGTGTTTATTCAGTGCATGTCTGGTTGTGGTTATGTCAGTGTTTATTCTGTGCATTTTTGCTTGTGGGCATATCAGTGTTTATTCAGTGCATGTCTTGTTGTGGTTATGTCAGTGTTTATTCTGTGCATGTCTTGTTGTGGTTATGTTAGTGTTTATTCAGTGCATGTCTTGTTGTGGTTATGTCAGTGTTTATTCTGTGCATGTCTTGTTGTGGTTATGTCAGTGTTTATTCAGTGCATGTCTTGTTGTGGTTATGTCAGTGTTTATTCTGTGCATTTTTGCTTGTGGGCATATCAGTGTTTATTCAGTGCATGTCTGGTTGTGGTTATGTTAGTGTTTATTCTGTGCATTTTTGCTTGTGGGCATATCAGTGTTTATTCAGTGCATGTCTGGTTGTGGTTATGTTAGTGTTTATTCTGTGCATTTTTGCTTGTGGGCATATCAGTGTTTATTCAGTGCATGTCTTGTTGTGGTTATGTCAGTGTTTATTCAGTGCATATCTTGTTGTGGTTATGTCAGTGTTCATTTAGTGCATGTCTTGTTATGGTTATGTCAGTGTTTATTTAGTGCATGTCTTGTTGTGGTTACGTCAGTGTTTATTCCATCCATTTTTGCTTGTGGTCATGTCAGTGTTTATTTGGTGCATGTCTGGTTGTGGTTATGTCAGTCAGTGTTGGTGTGTGGTGATGGAACTAGACAATTATAAATATACCAACAATTTTTTTTGTAAGTGTATTAGATGCTAAAGAAAAACATGTTATTTTCCTTTTTAATCAAACCTGAATTTCTTGTAATCTTCTATCACCTTTAATGAAAAGACAAATTATTCCCAACTGGACAATACCACTTTTTGGGAGCTCACTGACACAAATACGAACCATAAAACAGACTTTGAGTCTACACACACACACACACACACACACACACACACACACACACACACACACACACACACACACACACACACACAGATTAGGAAGTATGTTAAGTATAGGTTAAAATGCAAATTAAAGTATAAGAACTGCAGACAATCATACATCATGTCATGGATACAAGGATGTCACACAAACAAGTCAAGTGGTGAGCTGCCAATCAAAATGACATTTTAATATCAGAGTTCTACATAAATCATACATTATGTAGTCATATGAAAATAAACACACAGGGATCCCTACAAACAAACATACTACAAGGAACAACGCTATAATCAGGAACAATAAAACAGCTTATCTGATAATATACGTTGACTCATTCAATTATAGTCTACAATCTATAAACATACAACACAATAAGCATTTATTTTATACATAATTCATCTTTTATATAGTCTACTTTTTTTATCCATCTACCAATTCATACATTATTCTTCTTAAATATATTTAAAACAAACAAAACGACTGTTCTTAGAGTTGCAATTATATCTTCCTCTTTCAGCCTCCCAAATAATAGCTCACTCTAATCCACTATCACCAGAGTTCGGATAATCAGGCAGATTATACATTATTCTTGATTTCTTTCTCAGTGATAAAAAAGACCATTATATTTTAAACTTTTTAATACTGTTTAATATTTCGCCGAGAGTCAATTTATCAGTCCATGTATAGTTCTTAATAATGTTAAGCATAACATATAATAATCGTGCTTACCTTCTTATAATCCTACGAGTAGAATCTGTTAGGCACACCTGCAGTTGACCAAATTACCTGTCGATTCCAATCCGTGATTGCCATATGAAATTTGATTGGATACCTTACACCATTTCAAAGTTGGATTTTGGAGAACTTGCATGCAACAAAAAAACTTTCAATCTCAAATGATGTCGTCTTAATAAATGTATTATCGATGCAGCTATTACAAATTAGAAGATTATTAAAAGAATTATTGAACTGTACAGAGTTCTTAATAAACATTCTGAGACAGAAACCAATCAGATTATCGGTTATAAATTCATTTTCACAGTAAAGGGAACTCACTCTTTGAGGAAACTGTGTAGGGGAAATAAATGTTTTCCACCTCCAGTCTGGTTCTCTGATAAAATCCACACCACCCAAAAGCACCAAGAGAAATTTTCTTTCTTACCAGTCTGTACTCAGGATAGTAGTCGCGCGCGCGTGTGTGCGCCTGCAGCATAGGTCAAGGGGGTGTGACATGTGACCCATAAATCACACACTATATAATTTGCGTTACATAAATGTACACAAAGTAATAGATGTCTCTATGGCTCATGCATTTCTAATAAACTACAAATATTTCTCAGTATCCGCAAGAAGTCTATATAGGCTGGTTGAGATATAATGCATCTATAGGTTTAATTCATGTAGAAACAGCTATGTAGGGTTTTACAAACAAAACGTTCCCCGTGTTTTACTTGTTTGTTTTGTCAATGTTTTGTATATGCCTTTGAAAAAGACTCATTAAGAGTCAAAAGCGATCAGGCTAGTTAGATACTAGTTTTGCACTGTTCTTCGACAGTTTATTACATCTATCTCACTCAATCCCTGACAAACGTGATCCTATGATGTATCCAGTGTGCTTGAAAGGGCTGTTATTTGCTATATATATATATATATATATATATATATATATATATATATATATATATATATATATATATATATATATATATATATATATATATATATATATATATATATATATAGTCGAGCTCGTTGTAAAACGCATCCTTGGTATCTTTGGTTGCACTGAGTGTGGGAGCTTAAACACTGATTAGATTAACTAGCCCGGTTGTGGTGTGGAGGCGAAGAGACAGCAGTCTTTCGTTTCCTTGTTGGCAGGGTTCTATCATAGCCAGAAGAGAGTTTCTGACAACAAAACCAACACCATACTCCCTAACTTCGTATGTGCTATTTCCTTGCCAGAAGAACGTTTAGTTCTTTTCTCTGAGGTCTCACCGGACAGTTGTTTTGCCAAATTTTCATCCGGCAATGACCTATTGCAGAAAAATGATCATAATTTTACAATAAAAATACAAATAAAAACTAACTAATGATTTTTGTTGAAAGGATGCTTGTAAGATTCTGACTAAGGTATTAAGTTTAATTCCTTAAGCAACTGGTGGTTTTGATACTGAACCTATACTACCACCAACCCCTCTTTTTGACATTTATTTTTGACAGAAAAGAGCTATTTTCAACCTGTTCCTGTGAGAAGCAGGCTCAGAAAGTCAGTATGTACCTTATTGATCTTGAAAGTTCACTAGTACTATAACAAATTAACATACTTTTTATCACCCCTCAACCATGTAGATTTTTAGATATTTACCTCTAAAGCAGACACATGTAAATAGTAAGCCAAGTCGGATGCACATTTGCAGACTAAGTTACGCATTTGATCTCCAGTGCTAGTCTAACTGTGACTGGCAGTTACCAACAAGGCAACCCATTTACAAGCCTAACTCAAAGTAAATGTAAACCACATTACAGATTTAGCTTATGTGTGAATTTATAAATGCTAGGGTTGTGATAATCAGGCTCATGCCTTTATACCTTAAAAATTAGGGGAGGGGTTTCAAAATACGAAACTATCCAGTGAGACTTGAGGGACCCAGAATCTGGTAGTTGTGTCTCTTGAAGTGAGGCGGTATCGACATGGAGTCTTGCGAGTTCGTTGTTAATGACTGAAGTTTTTCGAACATCACTGATTGCTTGGAGATCATCTGAGAGCCCAGTCAGCATTGTCCGGACGTTCCAGTTACCTAGCTTAAGGATTGTCGATTTCCTTGTTGCTTTTCTTTTGTTCTTTCTTGGTGCCGTAGTTGCAGCCCGCTTGTCAGGTACACACGTATCTTAAGCCCTGCGCACCCAGCAAAGCAGGTGAGCTGTGGCGAGACGGCACCATATTGGCTGGGGGCTGCCCATCTTGAGGCAGGCAATAGCTGTCCAATGAGACCTGTTGATCTCTCCCACCGTCGGAAGCAACCCATGGTGTCTAACTCTACGCCAATCAAGTGGTGACTTATAATCGGTAACTTGCTTCCCGTGTTGTGTCAACGCTGTGAAGCGAAGCTGGAGTGACATCTCCAGGGAGCAAGCCTGGGCAGGGTTATATGGAGAATCAGCTGTTGCCCACGCAACTGACACCCCCTCTCCACGCAGCTGATGCATCCAAGGGAAAGGACAAGCCGATACGTCATGGCACCAGCGACGTCGCAGGAGTTGCCGAGATGTCACTAAAAGCAGTGATAAGTCGCCTTAGGGACTCCGTCTCCGGATTTTCTGTTGGAGTTTACTTTCTTAGCCTTTCCCATGTATGGGTATAGTCCCAAGGCAGCTACGATTTGAAGTAAGAGTTTACCTTTTCCTAGACGGGCTACCACCCAAGGTTAACGGGCCCCAATTGCCCAAAGCATCTGGTTTTAAGGCGCCAGAAACTCGCCTGCCATCCCTTCTCCAGTTAGTTTAAACAGGCTTAGTAGTTAAGCCACCAGTGAAGGCCTGGAAATGGATTTGGTTGTCAGAGGCTATTTTAGACGCAAGCCATTGAGGGGATTTCTAGGGGAAGTGGGTGCTTATCTCTCACATCCGCCCCGGCGATAACAACCTTTATATATATATATATATATATATATATATATATATATATCTCTATATATATATCTAGATATATATATATATATACATATATATATATATATATATATACATATATATATATCTATATATATATATATACATATATATATATATATATATATATATATATATATATATATATATATATATTCCAACAGGTTTAATCCTGCAATTGACGCTGTAAATGTCACAAGACTCTGTTCATTAGCTTTAGTTTCAGATCACTTACTGTATTAACTCTCCCGGCCGTGGCTGACTGGACCCCACCCCACTCCACCCCTACACATGCATCCTGCCTGTATAAAAATCTAAGGGTTAGGCAAATGCCTAATACATAGTGTCAAAAAGTACCCTTAATAATAATGCTGTATGTGATTCTATGATTTGCATACTCCTGCTATGTTGTAGTCACGCCCTTGCATGCAAGGTGTATTTAATATATCATCCTATATAAGCAGACATAAGTCAAAGTAAGGTTCAGCATGTGTATTCTGGTGTGTTGTTGTCGTCCTTGTTGTTGTTTGTATTATTATTGTTATCAGTGGTAGTAGTAGTGCTTTCATCTAGTAATAGTGTATAACATCTATTTTTGGACTTTAAAAGAAGAGGAAAAAATAATACTTTTTTATGTAAATCGTTGAACACGGATAAATTAAAAAAAAATAAATATATAGATTCTAAATCTAAGATTGCCTGTTTTTAATAATAATCTCAAAATCATCATGATCACTAAAAGTGGGCGCATTAAAATTTAATATAAAGGTATGACAATATTTCTGGATAACTGATATTTTATTAAAATAAAAGTACCCTAGCAATATACAAAGGGTCAACAATTAATGTTGGAATGGGTGTTCGTTGATTTTTTTCTGAAGGTAACTTTTGTGATATGTCAAATTTTGAAACTTGTTGAAACATAAGGTTAAATAAATTGTGCTTTCAAGTTAACATAATCGAAGAAGAAAGATCTGGAGAAGGTTCAATGTTTATTTCTTTATTTAATCTCTAAGCATAAAAGGAACTAAGTTAATCTCTAGTTGAATCTGACCCGGTCATTTTTTTTATGGTACGCGTAATAATACTGTTCTATTTTGCACTAGCGACATAAAATAATTGCGATATTTAGGCCTGTATACACAGCTAAGGGTTGGGCAATTGCATAAGACATAGTGTCAAAATATCTACATCAACGGGATATCAGAATAGTGAGGGTCGGAAGAGGACCAAGTACGTGGGTAGACGTGGGGAACAAGTCGTGCAAAGACAAGTGTCAGGTGATGCTGTTAAAGTATTAGAATTGGACTCAAAAGTTAAGACTCGAATACATGATGAAAGTTGTACACTGTAATTAAATTATGTCACTGACCATCAGTCAAACTAAAAAGGGAATTTTGGCTATGCTTTAATTGAATATAAGTAATTTAGTAAACCGGTTTCATGGGAATTGATTTGTCTTTGATTATATGTTACTTGATTATTTTTTTTATATTATTTTTATTCATTGAAAGGGGGCTCGTTGTTTTAATTTATTTCAATACTCTGCTAATTTATCTGTAACGTTCCATCTATCTGTCCACACTGGGCAATTACATTGCGGGAGATCATTCCCTAATTAACGACGCCAAATAAAATGGAGGTAGGTTTTAATATTTTAAACCCACCCCCTCCACATCGCAATATTCTGGTCCCCAAACAGCTTGAGAGACATATTCTTACTCTACTTTATAAAATAAAAATAATCCTAAGCACCATATTCCCTGGAATAGTACGGTTTTGAAAGAAAATATCCCTTACCAAACCCCGAAAATTAGAATGGTCAATCCCCAGTTGCTTAATTGCAAATCAAATTATCACCTAGTCCCTAGGCCATATACTAAATTGTTGATTGTGCACTGGATCAGCAGAGATACAGATTAAGATATAAATGCGAACAAAACTGCTGAACATCAATAATTGATGAATCTCTATCACCCTGGTCTCATCATCTATAGGACTGCATCAGACTTATATATCACGAAATGTCACAGCTTTGGCTCTCCTGGTCCAAAATCGCTCATTTACTGAGGAGGTATTAAACAAGGACCTGGAGGAAAGGATGGACTTCTTCAAGAAATGGCGCCTGCGCTCGATCATTACTCACCAAATTAATTAGGTCCAGCTTAAGACAACAATTCGCATAAATCTTTGGAACACTACGTCCTACTAATTTACCATGGCTGCCGATACTCAATAATATTACTCCATGAGATCTGCGTCACGAGAAAGCAATCATAAAATTGTTGGCTAAGATCTATGCTAGCGAGAATCTTCCACTGTACATTGACATCACCTCACATCCAACAGTCCGCTTGACTTCGAGACGTCCAATTTGGTTTAAGTTCGTTGCCGGAGGATATGACAACTATTTCGTCATGGAGTGTCTAGTGATTT
This sequence comes from Potamilus streckersoni, assembly GCA_016746295.1. Classification (NCBI taxonomy): domain Eukaryota; kingdom Metazoa; phylum Mollusca; class Bivalvia; order Unionida; family Unionidae; genus Potamilus; species Potamilus streckersoni. The sequence continues at coordinate 7,474,468 of JAEAOA010000745.1, read as the reverse complement.
TCAACAGATGTTATAAACAACTCCCTCGTAGCTGATCACATCTATCTGCCAGGAGTAGTCAATTGTGGAATTTCTGGCGCAGTAACCCTATATTTTGCTCCAAACAAATACAAAATCGGCATTTCTGCCATCTACCCCAGGACACCCACCCTGCCAGTAATTGACTGTGCGGAGATCTATCGTGGTAACTACGCTTAAGGTAATTACGCAACGTATTAGCTAAAGTACAAATAGTGTTACTTCGTCAGAAACTCCCATATTTAACTACTTCTACAATCGGATTATTTCTTTGATTATGTATATAGTTTAGATAAAACATACACTTGATGAAATTTTATATTAAACAATATAATATCTTATAAGAAATGGAATTTCCTTATACATTTATCAAATAAGTTGGGTTTAATCTAACAGATAATTTTCTAAAAGATCTAAATCTAATGCACCAGGATACACTAAAATAAGGCAGAAAGTAATCAAATATTGTATTAAAGAAAGTAAATGGTGTCGATCGAATCAATACGAATCAATATGTTTGTGTGCTAGAGCTAATGATGTAAAAATAAGAGGCTGGACTGATGATCCAATGTTAGATATGGAAGAATTGATTTATATATTTATTCCTTAAGTTGGACAAAAATTATAAGTTATCAAGTTCAGCTTGAATGTCGCTAACACATTCTATGTGATATTGCCGCTGATACAAGTTTTTGTATTAATTCTCATCGGAAAGGATGTGACTTAACATACTGTCAATAATCCTGAATTCATGTATCCAATCTCACATGTCGTATTTAACACAGCCCAAAATAAGCTCGTATTTGATCAAGCAGTTTTTTTTACAAGTTACACTTGCGGGGTTTTAACGTACATTTTTTTTGGTCCCAAATCGCAGTTCTATTTATTGCACGTGGTTGCAAGAGAAATTCCAACTCCGGATATTATCAAATAAAATGGATTTAATGCTGCTCTGCTGGTAATAATTCCAGATCCTGTCATCGTCATCGCCAACGGAATACGATATCTGTTCAGGAATATGATATACCGCACGTAAGGTTCTGCTGTAGTATCTGTAGCAATGCTTTACACACCAAAGTTTCTTATAGCAGTAATTGCAGTACTGCATTTAGTGCATCAAGTTCGGCTTACGGAATATCTTCCAAGATATTAATGAATTCTATGATTTGCTTTTTCTTCATTTATTACTTTTACGTGATAGCAAACGTTTTCACGCCAACAAATGAATCAATAAACTGACGAAATTTGTCGTTGATAGGAACTGCCAGAAAATTTATGTACATGTCATAGACATCTGACGAATTATCTTCATATTCATCTTTTATTAACCATCTGTATGAATTAAATTTACTGTATTTTTCAAAATCACGCACGTATAAATTTGTTTCATTTACACGACCCGCATACTCGCTTTCGGTTTCATCAATAAATCCAATTATTATTGCAATATTTCGTGTACTACATTTTTTAGGAACAAGATGTTGTCTAAGAATTGTGTACGGCGCTATAAAATTTGACATTACTCGCTTTAGTTCATTTTTGTTTGTGATATTTTGTATGACAAAATAAATTACTTTTTCCATTAGTTTGTTATTTGGTTGTGTGGATATTTTCTCAGGCTCGCTGTAATAATCTCGCAATAGCAATTGTATAGAACGTTGTATTGATGGCAATGGAACATCCTCAGCTTCGCTAATGTCATATTAAGACTCGGATTGAACACGCATTTTTGATGATTACACTTCATTGAAAAATAACTCTCACTCAGCATCATCTTAATCATTAACTTCTAAGGTGAGGTTTTTGATAAACCTTTATTAATTTATTAATAATGATCGGATCAAATTCAGGTCGCTCGTTTAACATTGGTATAATCGGGTTAGAATACGCTTTTATCATCAAATTTGCGTCTGCTGATACATTACCAACACCTTTAAATAGTTTTCGTTTATCGTGATAATACATGCCGAGTTGCTGAAATATTTCTTATTTTATGAAACTGTCTGAGCAAACGAGTAATGCGGAGACATAGCCAAAGAAACGTTTATTGAACTTTATCATCAAGCAATCGAGGACATGTATCTTTTCTTCTTATTTGACAAACTTGCACGAGATTCTGAGATGTTCAGATGTTGTAAGAATAAAGTTTTGTGAGCGATCACAATTTTGTGAGGCATTGTAGAATAACTATGGAATGATCAAAGATTGATTTACTGGGGAAGTTTCCATCAACCAGAACCGTGTTTAAGAAAGAAGTACAAGAAGAAAGCCGAGGACAAGTGTCCGCAGATAAGGAAACCGCAAAACCTATTCAGCCGGTGACTGAGGCTGTACTCTAAAAACATCCGGATGCTTCTGAGGTATCCTTCGACTGACTTAAAAAAATTAACAGAAAAGGCTTGTTTGGTTTATTCGAGGAAGGACAAAAAAGCTGTCGATGAGCTTGTTAAACAAATAGGAGAGAAAGTTGCTGAGACTCATCAAGAAGCAATTCGAGTAAGTCTAGATAAGGATAGCAAATAAAAAGAAGAAAAAAATGAACGACAACAGGAAACTAAAAACAATCTGAAGAGAGAAAGTAATTTTATGAAAAAGTTTCACCTGATCATATTTTAAAAAAGCAAAAACACATTAGATCTGCTTTTCTAATGATGAAATAAGCAGAACAGTCATTAATTGGCAAAAAGAACGATTTAATCCGAAAATTATCAAAGATCTTGATGAAAACACACCCATTTAGGTGTTAGAAGGGCAACATTAAACAATCAAAATAATATATCAGTGATAAATGATTCTACAAATTTTCAAGAAGCATATGACACCGTAAACAAATCATAGAAAAGTTATTATCACTAATGCATATCTTGACACGGTGGAAAATGTAAGGAAAGATCTAAAAAAATAAGCATTGGGGGAATTAATAGGAAATATTGTTAATATATGCAATGTAACTGAAGAAGGAGGAATAATGCTTTAATATATGCAATGTAACTGAAGAAGGAGGAATAATGCTTGATATGGGTGATAGTGTTTACAGCAACCGCAGAAATGGTTGACCGACTAATGTTGCTGATATCATCAAAGGAAACAGGGAACTTGAGTATAGACAACAAAATTATAGATATACCTGATTCTCTTCGCGCAAAGGTCATTTGAGACATGCAAATCAGATTTTACATCGCGATCTTGCCTAACCGTGAATATAAAGATGTGAACTGGTTTGTTATTTTGATGCTTTGTCAACCATTAACTTTGGTGACGACAGCGCAAATTTTGTTGTCAATTATAACCCACTAATTAAACTTGAACAGGCGTGACAATACGAGATCCGATTAATTTCTGCAACTGCATGGCATTAAATGGCTATGTTAAAACATGTATCAATGATGATTCTACATTTGATTCAGGCGCTTAGACATCGTTTAAGATACCGCAGGGCTCATACAATGTCATTGATCTTAATAAGATAATAATGGAGCTTATTACCATAAAACGGGGGCGTCGCTTACGATTTGTGCTCATGCCAAAGTATAACACGTTACGTGTCAGAATCATGTTACAAAATATTTTTTATTGATTTTTATCGACGACAAACATTGCATCAGTTCTAGGTTTTAACAACCAACAATACGGTTCAGTTGCTGCACAAACTATATCGTAAGATGGTGACGTTCTGGTAAATATAACACGGGTAAATACAATTTTGAGTAATTGTTCTATCACATTTGAATCGTATTCTACTCGGGGTAGTTATGATCAAACAATGTAATTTTTCACCAGATGTTCCAACTGATTCATTGATCCAAGTTGAACGTCATCCAATAATATACTATTCCGTGAATCTCGAAGATCGAATATCCTCAGTTAATATGTGACAGATCAATCAGGATGATAAATAGATCTTCACAAGGAAACTGTATTATATTACTTGCACCTGCACAGTTTCTTGAAATACTGCGGTTAACTAATTTTGTGAGACAGTATTGATAATGATGAAAAAAAGAAAAATTTACCAAAGAAAGATCGTAGGGGATTCTTTGGAAATATATTTTCAAAGATTGTCGAAGCGCTGTCAGTAATTGCAAATAAGGTTGTACCAATTGCCGTAGACGCTACAAAAACATTTACAACAGAAACCGCATCTTCAGCAGGTACAGCAGTCAACCAACAGTCTGCTGATATGATTAAAGGTAAGCCGGCATCTCCTGCTTATTTCGAGCAAGTAATTTCAACAATAGCACCACCACATATATAGCTACGGCGTTGATTGCGACAACAAAGAAGCTACTATCACCACGTGATGTAATATTCTGTAGACTTGTACTGAATACCACACAGCAACTTGAATTTGCTGCGTTTTAAAATATTTTGTGTGGCAAAAACAAATAAAATATGTCTGTGAAAGATTACATTGTTTTTGCAGAAGAGTTTGATAGTGGTAACTCAGCAACAGAGTACGAATATATATATATATATATATATATATATATATATATATATATATATATATATATATACATACATACATACACACTCAAACATATATATGAAACGAAGACGAGTTTCTGTTATCGCATAAAGCTGTACTTGAAATTCTGGAAGATATATTAGGATACTTGCCTGTTGCAAGCACAGTTCTCAATATTGTCTTGTTTATTGATGATTACTCAATGACATTGTAGAAACACATAGCCACGATCATGTTCTGTTTAAGAATACTGGAGAAGGAACTGCCATTTCAAATGAGTGTAAAACTGGAATGGATGCTGAACCTGGAGTTCAAAATGAATTAATTGTAACACAGCTGGTGCTAATGTTGAGGCTCAAAACACAGTTGCTGCAATAACAAGAGATACTGCTGGTGGTAGTCTTGCTGCAAATGCTATAAGCGTAATGGGCAAAGTATGGCGACAGAACTGCAATGAAGGATGTGCTGGACAAAGGACGCTTACATCAGGATGAAGACAAAATTACAATGAACTAGAACAAAGGATATGCTAAATGAAGGACGCTTACATCAGGATCAAGACAAAATTACAATGAACTAGAACAAAGGATATGCTAAATGAATGACGCTTACATCAGGATCAAGACAAAATTACAATGAACTAGAACAAAGGATATGCTAAATGAAGGACGCTTACATCAGGATCAAGTTAAATTACAACGATATTGCCATTAAGCACAATCTTCATTTTTTGGTCGCAATTACAACAAAGTATTTCGCGGAATCAAACATACACTTACAATAACACGAGCAATAGTTACTCACTGCTTGCTAAGGGCTGCTGGTGATGATGCGCATATTAAAATTAGCAGACGAGCTGTGGATACCGCAAATACTACCAACAATTATAAAATCAACAGAACTTGAAACACTGCTTTACGCGTACAAGAAAAAGATATATTACATGCAAAATAAAATATATTTTACCGTTCTCCCAGATTCATTGGTAGCATATAGCATTTCACAACAACGTCTAGTGAACAGTTGCCAAGACATGTGTTTATTGTAGTTCAGCGACAAAATCGACACGTAGATCAAACTGGAAACACTTCTGTGTTTGACAAAGCTGGCCTTAGGAGAATAGTTATCAGAATAAACTCGAAAGAATATCCAGAATGAGTGATAGAATGTAACTATACCACAGGTACTAATAAAAGTATCACGAGTTTGATGGAAGCCATGCAAAAGTGTTGACGCTGACAGCGATTCTTAAATATCAAATAGTTTAGAACACTCTACCCCATCTCTTCCGAACGTGCTATTAGATCACCCACTGTTGTCGAAGTAACATGGACATTGGCGGCAGCTCCTAGATTAAATACATTTAACGCATTTGCACTTGTTTCCAGTGATAGGTTTCTGGTGATATATACAACTAAAGGTAGAATGTTTGTTCAGGTGTAACGTCTAACAATACTGTGTAACGATTACAGATTAAAAAATGAAACACATTACAAAATAAATATATTTGATACAAGTAAAAATAAAAAATTGACTATGGTAGTTGCTAAACAATGTACTGTTTCTCTTAAAATATATCCCTGCGCAATAACAGGTACCAGTGTAAACAGCACCACCATGAGATAAATGTCAACACAGTACCAAATCACATAGAGAAACAAAGGAAAGTTATTTGTGATTAATTTGCCAGTTGTGCAAATTACAGCTATGGCACGGCATGGAGCATTTTCAGGACCAGCACTTGCAATGTTAGCCAAGACAATATTACCAAAACTGTTGCCGGTACTCTGAACATTGAGAATCGCGGCAGCTTTTGCATGACAAGGGTATGTGAACGACAAGACAAGAAAATCTGACAGTGATTTTCAGCAGAAAAAGAGATTTTCATTGATTTATTTCAGAAAAATAAAAATTTCACCAAAGAATTTTAGTCAGTTATTGATTAATTAGAACGAAAATAACATGATGTGTAATGTAAATGTGATTGAGACTGGTTTTTTTTTTGTCTCGACCAAGATTGTAATTTACTGTCAGCACTATAATCGCCATGAAGTAATTGGCACTGACATTGATATTCACAAACTTATTAGTAAATTACCAAAACCAAAAGGCAGTTGTACATTGCCTAGCTGTAAGTACACTGGTCCATATAATCCAGCAGTTGGATGAGAATGACAATCCATTACCTGGACAAGAACCATTTAATTGAGTGGACCTGATAGCGAGGAGTCATGCTAGTTGTTATTGAGATAATGATCAGGATAAACCCATCAGGCATCAGTACACAATTAATAAAATCCGGTTCAGTACCCACGAATGTAGTCCCTGTCTATTTTTAGATCACTTTTTCCTGTCTCCATTTGGTGGTGATACAAGAGTTAGACTTTTGCATTCTTGGTAAGGATTTAAAGGCAATCGTTTATTCTTTAGAATGTGAGCTTGTGGTGTGGTTGTCTGTGTGTATTTTGGCGCCTGTACACATTTAGTAATAAGGTCATGGTGATGATTCGGAAGTGAAATCTGTTCCGTTACATGGTGTTTTGTTTACAATTCAGCCTCTCAAAAAATGCAGGTTTACCCTTTACAAGAACTTCCGTAAAGTCATCATTGAAGGTATTTTAGATTAACATATGATTTGTATTGATTGTCACATAGTGGAAAGTTCAGTAGAGACTATATAGCAAAATTGTGTTCTATGGCCATAAAGTAATGTTAAACCAACTTCATGACATGCAACCAAGCGGCGGAATTCGAGAACATGTTGACAGAAAACTTGTGCAAGGATTAATTGGAACTAAATATAAGCTTGGTATTGGTCTTTATGATGACATTGCTGTGAAACGTCACAGTTCTAAAAAAAAAGAAAGTTCTAATAATGAAATGTTGTTGCAATGCCGTTGATATTTGGGCAATAGATCTAGCAGATATGTCAAATACTGCACAGTAGGAGGACAATAAATATCTTATTAACGTGATTGGTGTTTTAAGTAAATACGCATTTAGTGCACACATTGCCAATAAAACAGCTCCATCAATAACAGATGCGCTGAAACAATAACAAGTGCAGAAAACCAAACAAGATTTGGACTGACCACAGCACGGAGTTTTTCAATAAAAAGTTTAAGCAGTTTCTAGCGCAGAATAACATAAAAGTTTATATTACTGGAAACGAAGGAAAAATTTATTATTGTGGAACTATTTAATTGTACGCTAAGCGAAAAGATACCCAAAAATATATCAATAAAAACATAAACAGCTACATTGACGCTTTCTCGCATTGTCTCTGAATACAATTATACAATACACAGAACAATAAAAATGTCGCCAACTGATGCAATTAAAACTCCGATATTTGCAAATGAAAATATGTACCGGAGAAAATACTCGATTGGGTTAGAATTTCTTTGACCAAAACAAAAAACCAACTGAAAAAGGACTTACCAGAAATTGGACCGAAGTTTTTCTCATTTATAAAATTTACAAATAATTGAAAAAGATGTTTTTTTCTATCGATCAAGTCATTAAGACAAAAAGATAATAGTCTAGTTAAGTGGCACGGCTAGGGTTTTGATTTTAAATAGATACCAACATCAAGTATTATTTTTAAGAGCAAACTAGTAAATTTGTTTGTATCTTTACATTTTTAAATTAATGGATTACACAGCAATATCAAATACGATTTTGTTTCTGGTGTCAACAACATGAGATTTAAGCTTTTAACGAAAAGAAAATCAAACTTTATATTTTTGATTAGGTATTTTTAAATTCATAAATGGCCTAAACATTTGCCAGAACACTTGATTCTAAGCAAAGGAAAAATCAGATTTGCATATTATATTTTTTGCAATATATTTAGTATCATATATGTGGGTTGATAATTTTCCGTACAATTTTGTCTTATCAACAACATTGTCAAGATAGATTAGTGTTGTCATTGTTATTGCAGTTATCATGCATTATTAAACTTAAAGTCATCTTTGTATCTTTGACGACTTCGTCACTAATAACATGTTTTGGTATTGAATTTTCTTAGCGATTTTGTCATTATTGTTGTTTCTGTTGTTGTAGGGTTTAACACCATTTTTCAGCACAAAATAGGCAGCCAGTATTAATCGTGGAGGAAGAAACTTGAAAAACCCTGGGATGAACCACCGACCCACGAGAAGCTACTGGCAGGCTTTCTCATGTACCCGCATTGGTGTCATCATTATAAATAGCTGCCAAACATTTCGAGTCCATTATATCTTTTGCTCGGTATCACTCACCAGTGATCGTGGTCGTACATTTTGTATTATCTATTTCATCTATTTACTAGTGTTTCAATTAGTTTAATTATGCGTATTTTGATGAATCAATTAGAAATTTATGTAAAACCTAATGCAATTTATGGTGAAACTGTGTGATATTGTGAAACAAAGATTAATTACAAACACTGATCTGGCTAAAATTTCAACCGCTTTCATCGGATTTGATAATAACCGGAAATTTGATAATCAACTTACGAGCTTGTTTCATCTGCTTCAACCAACAATCAAATGTGATCTTGACAAACATAAGGGAATAAAAAGAATATGGGAATAAAAATTCTAGTACTGTCAAAGTTGCATGTGATGTCAGACAGTGTCAATGACATCAATGAAGAAACAGCTGATCCCTGCATTAACTTGAAATCTAAATGTGTATTACTAGAAACTAACATTGCTGCACTGTCAGACGAGATTCATTAGGAAATAGATAAAAGGATTGAAGAATATACTGTATCTGGTTCTGGATGTAAATTTTAATCTATTTCCAAGATTATATTTCACACAATGAAATGTAACTCATTGAAAGAAATCTCACATGTTGAATTGCCAATGAAAATGCAAAAGAAGAAATTCTGTATTAACGTTAAAACAACAACGAAAGATGTTTTCAGTGGGTAATACTTTCTGTACCATATCCACCAGACAGAGATTCAAAACAAGCTACCAAATACACTCTGTATATTTCAAGATCAAACTTTCCTTGATAGAATTTCCTGTTGCCGAAAATCAAACAGAAAAGTTTGAATTGTCAAACAGTATTTCCGTAAACTTATTTGGCATTGATGAGCGCGACCAAGTATGTCCACTCTATATTTCTGCAAAAGCATCATAAAATCAACAATAAATTTATTATTCTATAAAAAGCATTAAGTGCGCATTAAGAATTTTAATGGAGTTGTTGGAAAACAATACAACACAGATATTTATGTTGCCAACGTTTACATGGATGTAAAAACAAATGTTTGAGAAACATTTACAGTATTGTATGGACATGCAAAATACAAGAAGTCCCTCATTTTGTAAGAATAGTACTTATCTGATGCAATTTCCTTGATTGTAAAAAAAACCCAACCTATATGCTTAATTCAAAGCACATGAGATTTCCACTTTGTTATGACCCAGTTATAGTTTTCTGAATAATACAGTAGGCAGATGTACATTAGGATATTTGGGCTCCCAGTCTGCTTAAGTTGACACTCTGAAAACATAAAATAACAAAAGACTTATTCGATATTGTAACCAAATGAATTTTGCAAATGTCACTGAAAAACTGCAATTTTAAATTGATGTATGCATTTTTGCATCCACGGCTTGTCTAAGGATGCTAGTAATTTAGTGTATCTATTATAGACACGATTATTAATGAGGTTCCATTTTGTAACTATGTTAGACGAAACTGGACAAACGTGAAGATTTGGGTTTTGTGTGTCAAATTGCCAAGAAATGAAATATTTTTTAAAAGATAAAACTTTGCAGAGATTAGTATATTATTGGAAACAGGAAATATAGAATTTTCTAAACTCTAGAATGGCATATGTTAATAATCTCAGTTACATAAACCAAACTTCTGATTGGATAAACTAACGGTTTAGGGTGTTTCCCAAGTCTCGGAGTTTAAAAATTACATCACAAAATGAGGCGGTCAAAAATTTACAATGAGGAAAAAGGTCTTGACTTCGTCAGGGGGATGTGCAGTTGAGAGTCTATGAAAGACATATAACCCGGTATGTAAGGAGATGGTTCTGACAATGGGAAATATGAACAATTAAAGGAAAATATACAATTTCTTAATTTCATACATATTTTTTCTTGATACGAGTCCTAAAGTTTGGAATTGATTTGACTTAAATTATATGTCAATCAATCATGTATGCTAAAAATTGAACATTTTTAGGTTGGTAGGATGTTTTCTGCCAAGGAATTGTTACATGCAGCAATAAAAAAACTAATCTATGAAGTGACTATTGTTTGATTAATATGTTTAAGCAAGACGTGAATTTTTTTAATGGACAAAATTGGCTGTACGTTTGAGCAGCATGGTGGGCTATATTGATCAGCCGTATGTGTGCATGCATCCAACATTTAGTTGGCAGACTAAGCTATTACTCAAGTAGCAATGTAATGGTAATTAGTTCTGTTGGAGAAATACATCAATTTCCTGTACTATGTTAATTGTCTATGGAACGTGTGAAGTTTGAGTGTATGAAGGCATTTATGGTAGTTATATTGAATGCACATTTATGATCTGAAACCAATAGGCAGAAGAGGTCTTTTGTGAAATACTGGCTATTCTGAGAGCTAGAAAATGAAATGTATATTGAGAAAATCAAAGGATTTGGTCACATGTATTTTATCAGGTAAATAGCTTCTACAACTATGATTAAATGACAAATATATGAGACTGGATGACCGAGAGATGCCACTAAAGGCAGTGACACATGAGTAGACCAAAGCGAAAAAGAATGCTCTGGTGCAAGTCGACCAGAACCAATAAGTTATGTTGATTTTGAAGTGTGACCAGCAACCATCTACCAGGTTACAAAGACATGCTGGACTACTAAAGTTTGAAACACTTGTATTTTGCATAATTATATTTTATGAAAATAATTAAACTCTTATATTCAGGGGATGTTATTATGTTCTATATCTTTGCTCAGAACTCACCATATTCCATTCAATAGTTTAATATTTTAATATTTGCTCCATCATGGCCGTTCATTCTCTTGACATTGATAACCAGCATAAAAGAGAAAAGCCATGACAGATTTCAATTTTTACAAACAAATCAAATGTAAAGATTCTATTCAGTGAATATATTTTAAAAAAGTTCCCTTTACTCAATAATATTTTGATAGGACTTGATTTAATAATTTTAGCACATCATGCAAAAGACAGATTTGTTGTGAGATTATCAATCTTTCTTGGTTTGTCTCTGTACTCCTCTTTCTTTCTACTTCTATTCGATCCTTTCTCATTCTCTTCTTTTCTTTCCCCTTCTATTATTTCTTCCTTCAAAGTCTGGGCTGCTCCTCTGCTAAAACCTTCCTATAGCAATAGGACAAGGGACACAACCTACAGTAGCAACAGGACAAGGGACACAACCTACTGTAGCAACAGGACAAGGGACACAACCTACTGTAGCAACAGGACGAGAATAGTCTTATGCACCCCTGCTCTCCCTTTAGGTAATCAACTCACTTTTGTCACAGATTTTCCATCATATTATTAGGTGATTAACCTTCATTATACAAATCTCCTTACATACCTTATATTTGTATGACACTACATAACTACTTCTATGAATATGGTAACAATGTTTATTTTTATACAATAATCTACAATAAAATTAAAAAAGTAATTATTCACACTGCTTGCATCAGATGAATGAATGAATACTTAACTAAATTCAAGTCCATACGGTAATCCAGCACTTAATAAAAGTATTCATACCACTCATTTTCAGTGCACTGAAACTCTGCTGTAGAAAGTGGTTATTTTAAGCACAATACAAAATAAATGCAGCAGATAATCCTAGTTTTCACATTTATTTCTCCACAGGAGTCATAAAATGTAAGGAAACGCCCTGTACTGCAAGTTTTTTTTACCCTACAATAACATACAAAACCAATGATAGCCTTTGCTGCACTGGGTATGCATTAGTGATCGTCTTAGCATTACAGTATCTCTGTACTTTAAAACTTTCATTTATGGTCAGTAATATTATGATAAAAAAGTTATGGCAGAGCGCATAACAGTGATGAGAATTTCCAAATGTGATCAGTCTCATTTCAATTTTATTGCATATCTGAGCATATGCCAGCATGAAAAATATTTTATGTGATTGAAAATCAGTGTACTTGGATGTTATATATTTATATATCCTATAATCATAATACACAGGTGTGATTTGGAGTTTTGACAGCTTTAACAATTTTTCAGTCATATTGCTATGATGCCTGTAGTGTTGCAGTTTATAGTGATGTCTAGCACTGGGGCATCATGCCAGAGACATATAGCAAGATGCCCCACCCATATACATTATCCTGACACCAGGCCGAACAGTCCCAACATTAACCTCTTAATGCTGAGCACCTAATGAGGCTGCTGTTAGTACCATTTTTGTAAATCTTTGTAATAACTTCGCTGACAATCATAAAACATTTCATACTGGACATGAAATAATATTCATATGACAGGTGCATCATCTCTATATATGCTGACATTAATAGTTTGAAAGATAGAAATATACAGAGCTGGTGTTGTAATTTTTAAGTGTAATCGTTTTCATTTTTATTAAAAATAAAGTTACATTTTAATGTGTGCTAAGAATCCTAATATACAATAAACTTAATACAGTATTCTGCTGAATTATATTTTCAATATGTATATCACTGTGCAATGAAGTTTTTTTTTCTTTACTATCTCTGCCATGACTTGCAACTCTTAAGCAATATCATTATTTTCTGCAAGAGATTTCCTAGATTCTCTTTTCCCTCATTTGTGTGTGTGGCTGGAGAGTTACATCACAACTACACCATATAGTCCCCTGTGGTTGGTGAATTTTCAAGTTTTATTAGACTTTGTGCTCCATAAATTATGAGGGTGCTTAATGTTCGAATTGTGCCATTCTTTATGCACAATCCCACAGGAGACTAACTCCACCCTAGAGTGAGTTATGAAGCTGCTTCATCCATGAACTTCACAAAGACAAGTTCTCTCAAGACTATTTCCAATTTCTTAGTTGGTTCATGCAGTCACACAGCCACTTTGTTTTGTTTTGTATTTTATACACAAATTTTAAAACCTTTTCTAACCATGGATGTGAAATATTTCTTGTGGATTGTAATTATGCAGTGAAACACTAAAGACAGCAAAGTGATTCTGAATTTTATAGAAAATATTTCTTCTTTGGCAAACATTGACCCAGATATTTCATTTTGAAATGAAAACACTACATATATACAACCACCTTGTTGTTGTTGTTGGGCTTAACACCATCTTTCAGCACACAATAGGCTATTCATGACGGCCAGTATTAATGGTGGAAGAAGAAACTGGGAAATCACTGGAAAGAACCACCGACCCACAAGCTACTGGCAAGCTTTCTCACATATCCACATTCGCCGAATCCTAGACTTGAACCCACGCAGAACCACAACCACCTTGATTATTAGAGATTAAAATCTGATTTATTGCAATTTCTTTTCTTGTTCAGATATCGGATGGGATGATAAATACAAGCACTTTTTGAAGTCTAACATTTAATTTTACCAATATAATTAATTCAAATGTATTCTTATATTGTTACCTCCAGATTTTTTTCATGTTGATTAACTTTTGTGTTTCTGCAACTTTCCATCTTATTTTATTGCTTATATATATATATATATATATATATATATATATATATATATATGGCATCAGCATTCCTTGCTTACCATTTCTCTTCAACCAACTGAACAAATTTAACTGATGCTAAGATTGCTATGACTACAGCAATTAATTAATTAGTGCTGAAAGAAATTTTTTTTTACACACAGGTTCTGGGCTGGTGATTGAAATAAACTCAGAAGCCCTGACAGAAATTTCATAAGCCTGGACTCCTGTTTCTACATGCCCTCAATTTTTTTTCACTTTTTTAATACTGCTACACAAGGATGAAACAGCTGTAATTTAAATATAATTTCAACTGGGGTTTGAAGGTAATACAAGAGTCATTAATGTTCACTGCTACACTCAGTACTTCAGAGTTCTGAAATTTATTTATGTTCAGCTTTGCTGATAGTTAATTACTTCCTATATAGGCTTTAAAATGAATTACACTTGAACACCATTCTGACAACTGAAATGACCAAGCCTTGCATTCTAGATTAGACAAACAAATAGGTCTCTGCTTTTGGTTTTTACTAACATTACTGGTAGCAGTAATATCAGAAAAAAAAGCTGAGACCTTATTTGTTGGTCTAATTCTATACATGCAGCAAAATCAAACTTCAAAGAAATGCTGCCATTTTTCACAAACTTTTAAAAATTAAAATACAGATGGCTTAAAAGTTCTCATTTGAGGTCATATGTAATATCTTTTGTTCTTGCACATCCATGTAGCATTTCTTCGAGTTACATATAATGGATTGTTCCACTCCCAGATTCTACATCAAAACTAGATATTGTCAGCCAGTTCAGTACTATCTGAAATGGTGGTTTATGCTAGACCTCTTTGCTTTTAATTACCGCTATTTAAACTGCCTATGGGATAGTTTTACATAACTCCAATCATGACTGTTTACACATGCCACATTTAACGGGCATAAACTCCAATTATTTTTTTAAGATTACTAAATTTTGTGCTTTTTTCAAAACATGACCTTACCAGGGGTTTGAGAGTACAAAATTATACTTTTAATATGACATGCCATGCTTCAATCTGATTAAAATCAGATCTTGATTTCACATAGGACAGTGGTGATCTGATTTATAGTACAAATCACATGGATCACGTAGGCATTCAAGACCAACTATTTCAGTAGAGTGTAAAGTTTTAGAAATTGATTTTACATATTTTTAAGTGGCAAGTATTCACATCATTTTTGAATTCATATACATATTCCTTTGGAAGATTATTATTTTGGCACCATGAGAGGTGCATATGGCAAACTCAATGTTAAAGTACGTAGACATTTTTGGACGAAATGAACCTAGTGTGATCCAGTACAATCCAGATTGAATGTTGCTGCTGCGAAGGCTACTTATATTGATAAATTAATTCGTACTATCCATAAAGGTGATGATTCCATTCGATGTTCCCTTATTTGTGTACCTTAGTTTAACATGTGGCCACAAATGTAAATGTCTGTAGCAATTGGTAATTTTTGTCTGGAAGTTTCTTAGCGACAGTAAAGGTTTAAAATTGACAATGAGTACATGCATATACATAACCCATGCACAGGCATGTCAATGAAAATATATTACACATTTCATCAGCGCAATCAGTTTCCCTGAGGCAATTTAAATTTCATTTTTTGAGATGCCCAAACAGGCACCTCACTTACAATATTGGATGGGCTCAATTTAAAATAAGAGGATCCTTGAGCATTGGGCTATTGGATTTTTTGAGTACTGTAATTAGTGCCACAGTGTCAATATGGGCTGACAACTATGCTAAATACTCTTGATAATCAGACATCTACTTTCCGAGTTAAATGACTACAGTACACTATTAACACCAATCCAACCCAATCATAAGTATCAGGTCAATATCAAACACTAGATTTGAAATTCATAAGAAACTCACAAATTATGCACTAGTTTTATTGCGCATCATTGTCAGTGGATGAATAGAACATGTATCACTAGATTATGTAAAGGACACTCGTGATAAAATTCTGAAGTAAAATATGAAAATGTTATCTGCACTACATTATGTTCATCAAAATCACATGTATTACAGTTATTCAAACATACCACCCAAAACTGATGTTTTATCAAATTTTGGTAGAGGGAGGTAACTGACACTCCCTTTGTTCCAGACTTAGGGCTATCAGAAGTTACCCCCCTTTTCATTCATGACGGTCCAATGAGATGTAAAACTTTCCAATCATTAAGATTCAAATTTCCCTAAAATGTCTCCATCTCGGAACAGAAAATATTCCTGAAAATAGAGAAGACTAACATAAGCAGAGCAAGCAACAACCCAAAAAATTTTATTAAAACAAACTGATTCTATTAAAATGTATTAGATAATGGCTCTTACAAGGTTTAATTTTGCTATCTGTCACTGGTCATTACAATATAAACTTGTTGGGGTCATTCAAATACTTCTTAAACAAATTGTATAAGTAGGTAGGAAACGTACTTTTCAGTTTCTGATTCAGTATCAGTGAGAGTGCATGAGAAAAATGATTTGCAGAGCATCAATATGATTCATGATATAGATTTTGATACCTTATTGATAAACATATCAACTTTAGTCTTTTTATCTTTAGAAGGTCTTTAAGTGGTAGATGGAGCCCTTTTTGTATTGTTGTTGAAGGGTTTAACACAATTTTTCAGCACAAGATAGGCTATACATGGCTCCCAGTATAAATGGTGGAGGAAGAACCCAGTAAATAAAGCCGGAAAGAGCCATCATCACACCAGAAGCTACTGGCAATCTTACATATCTACGATGACCGACCCCAGGCCTCAAATCCATGCAGATATAAGTGAGATGGTAGTGATCTGTAACAGTGAGTACTTTAGACCACTTGGTGTCCCCCTTCTTGTGGTGATATACTGGTTGTCTTTCCAGTATGTCCATTATAGACATAACGTCTATTTAAATGCCATTTTTTCCATGACAAGAAAATTATTTCAAATCAGACTTTAATGACTGAAGCAATTCGTTACACAACTGAAACAGTTCCTTTAATCTGGACATGCTGATGGAATATATTAACTAGCAATGAATCAGCGAGTGGGTGGTGTCTGAGTCTGAACAACTACATCTTATATTAATTGGCAGAAGCCATGTGGGTATTATTGTTTTTCTTTTCACATTTACTGAGAAAAATTAGTTCCTGTACTTTTGACAGATAGGTCAGGCAAATTCTCAATTAAAGAACATAAAGGCAAATTAATAATGACACATGATTGCTGAAGAATAAATAAACTGGGATAGAGCAAGTAGTTTTATATCAATTCTTTACCTTTAGTATCACTATGGCAAAAGTAATGATGCCTCACTATATTCATGAACCTTTTCACTCCTACTTTTCCTTAGAGACAATTTAAAAAGATGGGTTTTGAGTGGCCGAGTGGTCTAAAGCGCTCTCCGTTATGGATCACTGCCATCTCATCTCTCTCTGCGTTGTTTTAGAGTCTAGGATTCGGTAAATGTAAGAAAGCTTGCCAGTAGCTTCTTGTGGGTCGGTAGTTCTTTTTGCGGATTTCCTGGTTTCTTCCTCCACCATTAATACTGGCCGCCATGTGCTGAAAAATGGCGTTAAGCCCCAGAACAACAACAATTTAAAAAGAATCATAAAATAGTCTAGCCTCTTTCCTTTCATGATCAGGAATGATAACAGTATGGCATATGTTTGATTTCTGGTTCAATAACAAAATCAAACAGTGGTTTTATATAAAACATCAAAGAGTTCTATAAGCTGAGGATGGTACGAAACAAAAAAGCTGACACTTATAAATGAACAAAACCAGTCATGATTGGCATGCTGACATTTTGATTATGGTCTGACCAACATACGACACATGACGAGCATCAACTACTTCAAGAATTAAATGCGCAAGGCTTAAGTATACACATTTATAGGCAGCAAGTCGACTTACTCCCTTTGAAGTATGAATACAGTATCATTTGCCCAGAACATTGTTCACATCACAGTAGTTTCTTTATTGTTGAATTTCAGCTCTGCTTTTATAAAATCTCAGTTCTGCTATGACCTGGCATCTTGCATTTTCCATGCTTCTTTTTAAATACTTTTTAAGACGACAAGTCTTTAATGATAAAAATGCTACATTTCTATAACAATACAGTTTAACTTGAACTTATTTGTGACTATTCTACCTCGATTCATTACCTTTTCTTCCAATGTAACTTTAGTTCCACCATATTCAGGAAGTAAAACTTTATCACCAACTTTGACACTGACAGGTACTATCTCTCCGCTCTAAAAAAGGAAACAAATATTGATGTTAGGTGTATATTTTTTTAAATCCCACACCAAGGGTCTATCTACCATAAAGGAACCTTGAACATTAAGCGGTACTCTTGCCTGGAACAAGTGAAAGTTTCAATTTAGTGTGTGCATGTTTTGGTATTTTTAACACAGCTTTAACATTTTTTTCATTCATATCACAATAATATCCCACATAGTTACATTATCTTGACACCAGGCCAACCAGTCCTAACACTAACTTCTTAATGCCGAGTCAAGCGAGGTAGCTGCAAATACCATTTTTATAAGTCTATGTTATGACTATGCTGGGGTTCAAACCCATTACCTCCTGCATCTGAAGTGGATGCTCTAAGCACTTAAATCACTGGAACAGTCAATCTAGTCATGTAAAATACAAAACTTCCAACCTTCCAGACTCGCAATTAGGGAAAAGTGAGATAAAAATTTGTAATTTTGAACACAATTAGCAATAAAATATATCGCGACACCAACTCCACCCACATCAATGGCAAGTACTGCATTATATGAAAATCCCCCCCCAATATCCTATTTACACTGATCAAATGTACTACTTTATCTGCAGCCAAATTTACTAATAGACACAAATTTCAAGCTATTTGTCATGATATGATGCTGTGGCATTCTTGACGTTCCTCAATCTGGCATTTGTAAATTTCTGTTTTCAAAACAGTTCAGACTTCTTGTCAGATGGTTAATCTTAGTTACAAAAATTGTTTCAAATTTTCAGCACCTAAGGAAACAATAAAGGAACTGAGAAAGACAGGTTATGTTCAATAAGGAAGCTCACAAACAATTCTTCTGCATTGGTCGCATGCAGGACTTAAGTAGGTGACTTAAAGTACTCCAGAACTGAAATCTGCTGGGGATGCTATAGCAGTGTGTTTTTTCACATCATTCTGCCATAAAAAAGCCATCTTCATGTAGTTTCCTAACCTTGATGTGCTTCTTGCTACCATGTGTCCTCACATCATCCCTTCCACCATGCCCAATGTTAAAATTTGTGGCACAGTGCGCAAAAAGCATGATGTATATCTGTACTTGATGGCTGAATGCATGGCTATTTTTTTGTATATTCCAAACTAAAATTCACCTTTTTTATGTTTCTTCTCCCTTGATGCAATGCTTTAACGATAATTTAAATCAGTTATCGGCTCATGCGATGAGAAAAATTCATGTTAGGCTCCCATTTCTTCAAAAAGCATTTGCAAAACTACTCTTTTTCTATCGATTAAAATATGCTAAAATGCTTTCTACCAGGCCAACAGTACAAATTGGCTAGAGTTCTACTAACATTGCTACTAGCAGTACTGTACCATTTTGTCAACTACCAATATCACAATTAAACAAGAAAAACTTAACTGAAAATTGGGGAATTTGTAGTTTTTGCATGCAGCGTGAATCTGAATTGCTGTAGAAAGTCACAAAATTCATGCTAAAATCATGAGGGTTGGCAGCTATGAAAATATGCCTTCCACTTTTCTGCAAAGCAAGTGCTTGAACAACACTATTCATGTATTAAATTTAAAAAATAAAAAAGTAAAAATTGATGCATTACAATGTTCTCTGGCAATAGTGCATCATGATACAAATGCAAACTATCAACATGAACTAAAATTAAAACAAAATTTAAATTTAAAATTAAATTCTCCTTGAGGGAACTCATGCTCTACTGGGCTAAAGGAATTTACAGGAATTTAAGACAAGACTATTTCTTCCCTCTAACTGCCAATTGCTGAAAACACCGATATGCTTTATCAATAAAAACATTTTTCATATGGTAGTGGTGTGCAGGATTGACCATATCTACTCCTGAAAGAATACAAGTTTGACAAGTATTTTTAAACTGTGGCAGATTCAAATGTATGGTGTTCTTGACTTTGATATGACCCATATCTTGTTAACCAGCTTGAAATATTACTATATATAAATGGGAAAGTTGTGATAATAACTATTGTGAATTTTTACATCAATATTACCTTGCAAGTTGGAGTTTGTTTTTCAGGTGATTTATCAGGTCTGAAGTTGTTGTAGAACTATTCAGTAATATACAAACATTTCATCTAGTTTCTTTTAGAAAATGCCAACAAATTTACTGGATACACAAATATCAGAATATCATTTTTTTTAATATTTGCAAAAATATATTTTTATCTTAATATTCAATTATTTGTTTCAGCTCTGTAGCACTTATTACTGTGTGGAAAGCATTTTGATTTTTTTTTGTCACCTGTACAAACGATCTTTTTAACGCCCAAAAAACAATAGGGTTGTTCCCCATTCCTGGTTTAGGCTATACAAAAAAGTTTGGTATCCAGAGCTAGATGGAAAACTCAAATTACTGTGGAAACAATTTTCTTATTTCAGCCTTGCTCGAAATCAATAGGAGTTCTTGCTGCGCAATGTCCAAGCCATTGTCAAGGTTTGGTAAGAGGGTGCTCACCAGTTATGATGTACTTTTGAGAGAGTGATGTAGGGTGAAGTTGTTTGCATTTAAAACATGCCTAGTGGAGAGAATGCTGGCATACCTCTATTCTACTTTGATGGAATGTGGCTAAAATTTCTTTGGATATTAAAAAGGATCATAGCACATTGTTAACTAAAATAAATGACTGCTCCCTTGTGTTCCAAAAATGAGCCAGAATTTGTCTAAAGCACACTATCCCTGGCAGCTATAAAAATATGGAAAATTAATTTTGCCAGACTAGATAATGACAGCTTCTGAAAGTGTAATTAATAAATTAGCAAATATATAAAAAGTAAAAAAAGTTATTGGCTTTTTTGTTTTTTACAATTTACCTCTAAAGTTTAAGAAATGAAAATGACCAAGTAAAGCTAGCACATTTCTAAAATGTGCACTTTTGCAGTACGGCCAAACTGTATACTCTATAACCCATATTACACCCATCAAATATTCAACAAAATAAAGGGAATTAAAGGTTTTTTTGAACAATGAATGCCTAAGATATGCCAGTTCCTTTTTAAATAGCCTGTGTAACCAGCTGGGAAACCTGGGGAAATTCAGTTTCTTTAAAATTCTATCCCTATGCAAAATACTAAATTGTAGAGCTCCACCTAAGCTATAGATGCCAAATACTTAAAGTTGTTGTGCAGAAATAATTTTTGTTCTTGGAGTCACAGTGACTTCGACCTAGAGACAGCAAAAGCAATAGTTTTCCCTTCCAAAAGTATAAACCACATAGAGTTTGGTATCTCTAAGTGATGAAGTCCACCTAAATGATGAAATAATTTCTTTTTTTTCAGTCTATGACCTTGACCTTTTGCCTCCAAATTGACAAAACTCTTCCTTACCAAAAGTGCAAGCTGTTTACAAAGTCTGGGAATTATAGCTGTTGGACATATCAATTCACTGTATGGAGACAGAATTTGTAAGAAAAAGAATGACGGATTTATTTGTTTTTAATTTGGATTTTCAAGATTTCATTAACAATTTTTCAGTCATATTACTATGATGTCTGCAGAATAACTGTATAGTGAAGTCTATCACTGGGACATCATGCTACAGATATATTGCATCATGTCCTGACACCAGGCCAACACTAACCTCTTAATGCGAGGAAGTTGCTAGTACCATTGTTAAAGTCTTTGGTATGACTTGACCAGGGTTCAAACCTATAACCTCCCACATCCAAAGTGGATGTTCTAATCAATAATGACATCACAATATACTTCACTTTATTGCACAATAGGAACAATGTAAGGATTCAAAATTATACCATGTTACAATAATCAGGCAACATTTTGGATATTTTGCCTTCATTATGTGCAATTCATCTTTATATTTTTTGCACATGAACTTTTCTTTGCAGATCATAAGCAAAAGTACCATAAAACACAATACAGATACATACATTTAACCATATAGTTTCATTAATGCCATACCTAAATTTTTCAAGTCCTTTTTAACTAGTTTTTATCTAGTAATACATTTAATAAATACATGCTGATATACATATGTTAATAGTATGTCAAGCAAGCTGTTCAATTGACCTGAATCCTTGCTCCGTTCCCAATGGCAACAACTGTGGCCTCAAGGATTTTTCCCTGTGCCTTTTCGGGGATCATGATTCCACCTTTGGTTTTTAGTTCTGGTGCAAACCTTTCCACCAGCACTCTGTCGAACATTGGGAGAAACTTTTTAAATGCTCTGGCCTGAAAAACACAAATGTTAAGATTAGTATGCTTGCTGTCTTGCCTTTTTATGCAAAAAAAAAAAGAAAAGAAAAAGAAAAACTTTAAAAAAGCTGGTCAGATCATTCCAACAAGAAGGAATGACGAGATTCAAATTTTCCTGGGGACGATAATGGTCCTTGTCCGCGCGGGACAACTGGAAAAGAAAATTAAAATAAATCCGATAACTATATACGTCTAAAACATGTTTCATATATGTCTAATTTTATATGAAATTTATGGGCCCAAGCTCATTCTTCCAGCCAACTTTGAAAAAGTTCTGGCTACCCAATTTCAGAGGGTTCTACATAATCCTCCAAATCTACACTACATTCTTGACACCATGATAGATAACTAACAAATAACCTGGTTTAATTATTTAAAAAAGAAATGCATCCAAAATAAAACTAAAAACAAAGATTTACCATTTTCCGAGCGATACCAAGAGAAATACTACCAGCGTGCAGAATCTACCAGAACATGTGCTTCTAAATGTGACCTTGACTGGGAGAATCATTAAATATTTTTATCATATAAATTTTATTGCAATTTATTTCAATATCATACCAAATAGTGTTACTTTTTTATTAAGAATGCCACTATATATTTATTTTTTAATATGATTATATATCTTTTATGGAGAAAGGTGTATTAAAAGTTTAGAAATTTGGGATTATCATTTATACTTTTTAAAACTTGTAATAATTACTCCCCAAGGCGTAGCCCTCGCCCTGTATCAAGCATAGACGAGAAATTAGTATTACATCATTTCCAACTTCTTCTTTATTCTCAATCTCAAGTGAAGTAACTTCATCTAATTCAACACATTTTAAAATTACTTTTTTTTATGTGAATCGTTATACCTCATGAATAGAACATCTGAATGATTACATTTGTATAGTATTGTTTTGTGCGCTTAAAAATGCTTATTTGGGGTTATAAGGTCACATTGAACCGTCTATATATTAACGACGTCTTTACCGGCTTGCATCAAGGTGAAATATCAACCGGGATTCAGGTATTAAACATTTGCAATTTTATGATGACTTTCTGCATTTAAATTTATATGACAAATAATATTTGTTATCCTACTATTTGGATTAGTTCTGGTCATTTGTAAAGTGATAGATATGCGTAAATTGTGACTTGGAAGAAACACGTGATTGTCGACCATGTGCTTTCTGATGTTACTTGTGTAGATTTTATAGCTAATCGAGTTCTACTTAGAAGTTACGACTAATCTACATCGGAAAAAAAATAAAAAAAATTACCAGCATGATTACTATCATGCATTGATTGGATAAAGCAAATGCACATTCGTTGTACTTTTAAATAGATTTAAAATATAAATTTTACAAGTTAGCTCCCATTTCTAGAATGTTCTGGCGTAGACCAAAAGGTTGGTATGCTGGAGTTCAAATTCTATCATAAGATTAGCCTTTATATTCACAGGCTCGGCATTAAATAACCTGCTAGTGTTGCTCTTCCTTAAAGCATCATACCAATCAACCACATGCTGAGGGATACCAAATAGAAAATCTAACTTATTGTCTTATTACATCGAGCAGTTGTTCTTGCCTTAAAGCTTTTTTTTTTTTTTTTAAAAAAAAGTTTTGATGAATTTACCAGTTTATCTCTAAATCAATATATATTTTGTTAGCCATTTGAATTATTGTACAGAGTTCATCATTATTGTTTACTAAGCTTGGAGTGTACATTGCATTATTCAGTGTGCATTTAATTATTTGCAGAATGTACAGGCTTCCGTCTATCCTCAGGCCAATGCTCACCCGGCATTTGGCACCCTGCTTGTCAAGGACCTATGCAAAGGACATCAAGTTTGGCAATGATGCCCGTGCCCTGATGTTGCAAGGTGTTGATTTGCTAGCAGATGCTGTAGCAGTTACCATGGGACCAAAGGTGGTAGCCTACCGAAAGATGAAAATCTTTGATATTATTTTAATTAATTCCATTTATTATATACCCAATAGTTTATCTGGGATTTATTGTGTTTGTTGAATACGGTTTCTGTTTGTGATGTGACATAGATTACTATGAATATCTTGTCCGACTGAACAAAAATTTAAAAGGGTACATAGAACATTATTAAATATTAAGATCAAAGTGAATGTGAAAGTTGTTTAGTAATTGTTCAACATCATTGCAAATGGATGGCTTGCCACATCAGTTTTTCAGAAAGAATTTTTCCAAGTTTGTCCAAGAGGGTGCATATCCCTTGCAGCAGGCATTGACTTTTGGTTCAAGAATTTTTTGAATCATTTGGTGTCAAGGTCAAGTTAGCGTGTGACATGATCCTTTTGTCTATTGGGCATAGTGCATCATTCATTGCTAAAAACTATAGTTTGAGGTATTTTTTTTATTATTGAAAAGTTTTCATTTTTTTTAGAAAGAATGTTCATCAAGTTGAGTTTTGGTTTCAGGGTCGGAATGTGATACTAGAGCAAAGCTGGGGTAGCCCAAAGATTACAAAGGATGGAGTTACTGTAGCCAAAGGCATAGATCTTGCAGACAAGTATCAGAACATTGGGGCTAAGCTGGTACAAGATGTAGCTAATAGCACCAATGAGGAGGCTGGTGATGGTACAACTGCTGCAACAGTACTTGCCAGGGCCATTGCCAAGGAGGGTTTTGAACATATGAGTAGAGGATGTAACCCAATTGAAATCAGGAAAGGTAACAAGCAGAGATAATCAATTTTTTTTATTGGAATTGAAATCACTAGTCCCACTCTACCACTAAAATATGGATTTTTTTATTTTCACCTGAATTATGAAATTAAATTGAAGAAAATTATGATTGAAGCTAATTAGATGAGAAATTCTGGTGAATTTACTTGTGAAGATTGTAAAAATGAATTAACTGTGGAGTGATTTAATTTTTTCCATGAATAACCTCTATGATAGATTAGATGGGACTTTTTCTCTTATGATTGTAGTTCAATCAAATTATTTGCAGGTGTGATTATGGCTGTCGATGCCACTGTAGCAGAGCTGAAAAGAATGTCTAAACCAGTTACCACACCGGAGGAAATTGCTCAGGTAGACACTGTAGACTCTGAAATAAATATAATGATACATACTTTTGTTTAACCTCCATCAACATATAAGATGACAAGGTGTAGATTATGCAATTAAAATGTTTAAACATCTTGGTGACTATTCAGTGTTCTGTGGAATTTGGCTTGTGCTGTATTTGTTGTTGTTTGGTTAACACCATTTTCAGCATAAGATAGGCTATACATGGCGGCCAGTATTAATGATGGAGGAAGAACCCAGGGAAGTACCTCCAACCCATGAAAAGCTACTGGTAGGCTGTCTAACTTACCCACGTTAGCCAAGTCTAGACTCGGAACTAATGCAGACAGATGTTAGATGGCAGTGATCCGTAACGGTCATCGATTTAGGCTACTCAGGGCCTCTGCTGTATTTGTTGTTTGATGTGCATGTTTTGAAATAAGTAGCATATTTTATCAAAGGTCTGTGAGCCTGTCAATCTCTCCATCTGCTTGATGTATAAGCTATAGAATTAATCCGGGCAAAGATATTATGTATCGTGGCTTAGCTATGAATTTTGTGAGCCATAGTTAGAGTAGGTTAACCGATTCATTGAATAAAAAATAGTAATTAAAATCAGATGCGAGTCGTTTAACCTAAGTCGTTGAATCTAAAATAGTATTTAATTAGGAATAATTACTGCATAGATTTGTAAAAGTTTTTTTAAGGATGTTGTTTCTATGATGGCGACTAGTTGAAGCCAAATGAGAAATAAGAATGTTTATTGCTTATTTTTTTGCTAAGGAAAAAAAGTATGTTTTTGTTTGCAGGTGGGAACAATATCAGCTAATGGTGACAAATCTATTGGAGATCTTATCTCGGATGCCATGAAGAAAGTTGGTCGAGATGGTGTTATCACTGTGAAGGCAAGTGTTAAAAAAAATGTATGCTTCTTCCCTACAATTATGCATTTTATATACATTTTTATGGACTAAGGAATATTGGAAAGAAGACGCGGTAAAATCCTAAGAATATCAGAATCTGTTTTAGAAAACAAGAAACTTTTGTAAGAAAGAAATTTGATTTTCAGCTTGGTCCATTTGAGCATGTTTAATGTGGATCTGCAAGAATAAAGAAAAATAACTTTTCACTGACAGTTTTTTCATATCGTATTGTTGCAGTGGTAATTGGAATGAAATTTTGCATCTTGCAAATTTTTTATCCTTTGAATACTGATTACATTAACATTTGGAGTCTTGGAGTCGGTATTAATCAGCAGATTGCATCAGTACTAAGGGAAGTAACTCTTTGCACTTGCCTCCTCTTGTTTGCCAGGTTTTCAGTCTGTATGACATGCATCATGTACTTACAACAAAATCCAAGTTCATCTTGTAGAATTGACCATCGATCAACTTTATTCTTGTTTACTGATTTGATGCCCAATCATAGTGTCATTGGTGGCTTTTGTCCATTGATTTTACTTATGTTAAGGTGAACATTCTGAAAACTTTTTTTTTTTGCAGGATGGAAAGACATTACATGATGAATTGGAACTTATTGAAGGAATGAAGTTTGACAGGGGATACATCTCCCCCTATTTCATCAACACCCAGAAAGGTATTGGTTTTAGGACTGTCAAGTGCTGCAGATAATTTAACAGATTTGTTTATGCGACTGTATATAGTGTAATTTAAGCACAACAAATTTTTGCAGAAAGTAAATAATTTTCCATAAATAACATTGAAACAATCTTTTGCAACATGCTCTTTTTCTCTCTCACTTCTGATTCATTTTATGTGCTGATATGTTCATTTGAAAAATTGTAGGTTTTTTTAAAGATTTTTCTTTGATAAAATACATTTTTGGTAGGTATGTAGTAGAATTTATTCACTTGTAATGCATGCTTTGTTGGCTGAGGGAAACTGATGTGTTCTTAGAAGGAACTGCATGAAGCAATGAGGAGGTGTTTCATCCCATCAGTTGGAGTGTCCAGTGACCCCCCCACCGTACCTGATTGGTATTGTGTTCTCTGCAACTTGTCAGAGAGAATAGCCCATTCAAAAGGCTAGTCTCTGGCAACTGCCAATTTATTGTGCAGGTTAACTTTGTTAGACAGTACTTTGCCTATAAATAAACACATATCTTCTCTTAAATCAGGGTATAATAGTCCCTAGAAAACTCGTACAACACTGAAATTTTGTAGTATACTACCATTTATCATTACATATGACAAAGAGATGTTTGTTTTTCATGTGCAAAGAAATTTCTAGACAGTTGCCATACTGACCAATATCCTCCCATTATTTTTGCAATTTTTTTTTTTACATATATAACAGTCACTTGCTAAAAGCTGTTTTCAAGTAAATGTCCAGGTTTTACAAGTAAATATTAAGGTTAATGTACTTCACATGATGTTATCTCCTTGCCTGCCATTTCTGTAGGGAACAATGCATAGGTAAAACTAAAAGGGAATTGCAAGTGAAAATAAAATGATTTCATTTGTTTTATTTAAAATAAACACTTTAATCAATTTGACCACAAGATAAATTTGGTTCATTAATAGTTTGTTCCAGAGCTCTAAAGTAGCAGCATTATTCGAAACTATTGAGAACTTGCACAAGTCCACAGCTGGTAGGGCTCGGCATGTATTTAAAAGGGATCCTAGACAATTTTAAATTGACATATTCGAAGTATAAATGGAACCTGGAAGTGAATGTTACTGTTTGATGTGTTACATAAGCTGTGAGTAACTACTTTGTGAAACTTGTAAGCAAACATGAAATAAATCTATTCATTTTGAATGCAAATTTTCTCAAGACTAGTTATTTGTAGACTTATTTCTCCATGTATTTTTTTAATCAATGTTGCAATGATTGGCAGATGTTTTTGTGGCATAACGATTCATGATTATTTACCAGAGGCATCATGTGACAGACAACCCCCCAGACCTGCCAACCCTTATGATTTTTCTGCAAGTCTTACAAAAATGACCAAAAAAATACAGACTTACCATATAAAAGCAGCTACAGAAAAATTGTTGTCAAAAAATCATTGGTTCATTTGTGTTGAATTTGTATCCAGGATTCATATCAGAATTAGTGTACTTGGTCAGGAAAAGACCAAATTCACAGCATTACTTCAGATGCTTTAAACTGCACACATTTTTTCATGTTAAGTGTCTACATGATCAAATTGTTGATTATATAAGTTTTAAAACTGGCATCCAGCAAGCAATGCATGTTGAAGATGAAAATGTATTCAGAGGTGGGGGGAGATATGTTTAAATTAGAAAAACTCCAAGACTTATGTCAAGTTGAGAAATAGCAACAAGCCATTGAGCTGCGTAGGGTTTGGACTATTTAAATTATATTTATAAATTATATTTGGACATCACACATGAATTTATGTATTCGGGAGATATAATGTTAAATTAGAAAAACTCCAAGACTTGTGTCAAGTTGAGAAATAGCAGCAAGCCATTGTGCTGCATAGGGTTTGGGGCTGAAGTTGGTGCAACTGTGCTGGTGGTACTAAGGTATATGTTTACAAACTTTTAAGTTGAACATGGTGTTTCAGATGCTTCTATTTTTTTTCTTTCATTTGTATCAAAATATGATTGAAAAATAATCTCTTGCTTTTGTTGTGGTGGTTGATTGTTTATCATTGTTAACCTTTCCACTCAATTACTGCATCTCTATTCAGTACTGAAGAGTTTGACAAAAATTGTTTAGATGTCATGGTTTTCAAGTGAAACATGTTAGCATGTTTTTTTTAATTAAAAAATCTTGCAATGACCAACATCAGAAGTTAGTATTTTACTAGTCCCCCTTTCTGGTTGGTGCTTTTCAAGATTCTACTCAAACTGTTTGTTTCTCTACAGCCAACCAAGCCAAAGTCTGAGTTTGAGGTGCTTTTTTTTTTCTTTCCATTACAAATCCAAATGCTTGCAGTTTTGATATAATTTGTTTGTTTAAAATGCATGATTAGAGGTTGCATTTAAATTTTTTTTAGAGCATTTTAAAGTCAATTTTAAAATTTCCAATTACTCCAATAAATTCACTGCATTCTTTCTACCTCATGTTGTGTCCCCATCACACCCTGGGATGTAAGAATGCTACAGAAAGACTTGGTCACTTTCCAGTTGTGCGTTAATACCACAACTGGCATATCTCAAGTTACAATTACCATCTGCATTTGGTATGATCTCATCTAAAATCTACATGTATATATTGTGTTTTAGAAGTTTCATTTATATTAAGTCATTGAGAAAAGAAAAAGAATCACTTGTTTTTAGGCAGTAGGAATTTCAAGTTAATTATCTGATCTTTTTCATTAGGATACAGTATCACTATTCAGTACTTGAGTTTTCCATTCTTTTGTCAAATTCAAACTTTGTTCATGTGAAATGATGTCAGCAAGTGAAAATTAACTGCAATGTATAGCTTCATATGTGATTTTTAAGCCATACAGCCAAAATAAACTGCATATACTTTAATTCAAAAACACATATACTAAATATGAATAGAATGGGTATGAATATAATTTTTATATGCATACAGAACATTGATACTCACAAATAACAAATATTTTTCAACTTGAAAATAGGGTATTGCTTAAAACTGTTAAAAGCATACAAAGAAATAGAGCACATCATTAAAATATGATAATGCATCTCTATGTATGTGTATATATATATATAGTATTTATTGTTTCGGTCTCACTTCTCCCTGATTAACTCCCACTTCTCCCTGTTCTGACCAAAAGGAGAAGTCACTTCTTCCTAAAATTTAATTCTAGCTTGACCCCTGGAGGAATATTCAGATTCTTGTGAATAAAAGCAATTAGGGACACAATTATATTTATTGGACATCACACATGAATTTATGTATTCGGGAGATATGATGTTAAATTAGAAAACTCCAAGACTTATGTCAAGTTGAGAAATAGCAAGAAGCCATTGAGCTGCGTAGGGTTTGGGGCTGAAGTTGGTGCAACTGTGCTGGTGGTACTAAGGTATATGTTTACAAAATTTTAAGTTGAACATGGTGTTTCAGATCAATGTGTTTTGAATAGCTAACTTTAATACATTTTCCAGTTTTAAAGTTGCAGTTTGTGACATTTTGTTTCACCTTACTGAAAACTGGTCAAGCTTAAAGGGAAACAAATCTTGCCTTGCTGAGACTGTCTCATCAGGGTTGGCAGGTCTGGATCCCCACCACAAATGCCTGTAAGTGTAGCTATTGCACAGCATCTTCACTGTGTTGACAATCTTTGTATCTGCACAGGTGTTCAGTTTGTGCTACAGCAAGCTGACATGACCGTTTCCAGGCTGAGAGCTTGCATCTTCAGGCTCTTTGTTGAGCATGTAACACTTCTATTTCATTTATCCTCATGTTGTAGCCATTGGTTTTCTTCCAGTCTTGTGGAAAGGATGGATATGCCTGTCTGTTATTATTTTTGTCCAAAGATCTTCTGCAAAAAGGGATGGGGATGATTGGAAAGATGATAAATTTTGCTTTTGACTTATGGGATCAGGCTCAATGAAATAAAATTGCATTTGCCAAGGATAGGTCCAATGTTTTGCATGCAGATATTTATTATGATATGTTGAAAGACTGGAAAAACTACATATTTAAATGCAAACTTAATATTCTACAGCTACTTATTAAAACTAAACTGTAACATTTAAAATTTCCCAGTGCCTTCTGTGGGTAGATCCTCTTTGAATCTCAGTGCCATAGTTGCCTATAACTTCAAGTTGGAATGTTCTCAAAACTCAAAAAAAAAAACCAAACACCAAAGAAAGAAAAAGAGAACACATCCAAAGCTCATTCATTGAAACAAATGGGAAAACAGAGATAAAATCTATATATATACTCACACACAGTTGGTAACCCCAAAAGTAACAGTTCTTTTGTCCAAGCCTCCTTTCCCACCCATTCGACATTGTAATATTTTTTTTGTTGTTGTTGTGTTTAACGCCATTTTTCAGCACATGATAGGCTATTCTTGGCGGCCAGTATTAATGGTTGAGGAAGAAACCGGGAAATCACCGGAAAGAACCACCGACCCACAAGAAGCTACTGGCAAGCTTTCTCACATATCCACATTTGCTGAATCCTAGACTCAAACCCACGCAGACAGAGGTGAGATGGCAGTTATCCGTAACGGACAGCACTTTAGACCACTCGGCCACTCGGGGCCCCTAATATTTTTGTTGTTAGCATGATTAAAGTGGGAAAGGTCTCAGAAAATGCAGACTACTTCACAGATTGCTCAGGCTCTGATAAATTTGTCATGGCTGTCAGAGTACATGCGTCAAATGATGTGCTTTCTCAGAATAAAAGTAGTTCGAGGACAGCAGTCTAGTCAGGACAGAAATTAGTTCTTGTCTGTCTGGCATGGTGAATAACTTGTGCACATGGCTTGCTAAAGGTTCAGAATCTGGCTCTTGATTAAGAGGGGTATGTTTTTTTACTACCAGTAACATGTCTGGTGCAAGTAATATTCACTGCTTGTTTCATGTGTTATAAATGGATCAGTTTTAAATTTGGATTTGCCTTTGAATTGGGCTCTTGAACAGCTAGCTGGCTGTGTCTATACTGTTTATGCTTCACAAAACAAAAACAGCTGCATGTCGCCATACCCAACCCATCACTAAGCCATTTTCCATTATTACTGGATAGACCAAATACTTCAATTTTTTTTCACAACTTCTGTCCTTTATAAATCCTGATCATTTAAAGTCTGGCATTTCAACATGTCTTGTGTCGATCAAATTCTCATTGGTTGATTGTTGCCTTCTGCCATACTCAGATTTGTAGTATTTAGAACATTGGTAAATAGATGCCATTTGATATTTAACAGACATTTGATTGATGAGAATCAGGCTTAGACTGGTGATCAGTATTTTGCATGCTAAATTGCATATTTCCTGTCAACTTGACTCCACTTGTCTGTCAGTATCAATCATGTGCTTGCATCAGTATACTTTGATATCTCTTCCAGATATTTTAAGGATTAAAAAGCACATTTTCTTCAAATAATAAAACAAATAGCATACATGCAAACCATAATGCTTTGTTTTTGGCATATTATGTTTTTCTCGAGACTGCATAGAGAATACAATTTTTTGCTGCATTAAATTCTAAATAAAAATTAAGCGTTAGGTTTGTTTTTGTCATTTTATTATCACATGTTTAAATTCCACTCGTATGAATTTTAGAATATTCTTAGTACGGTGGTTGCTGCATAAGAGTGGTGTAAAAAGACTTTCCTTATTGGCTATTTATAGCAACTGTATATGACTCATTTTCAAGTAAACAGATGGGTTTTTTCAAAGGTGCATTTTGCTTAACATGTTCATATTATTGATAAGCTAATTAACATTAAAGAAGAATATGAGTGTAATGTAATACAGCACTGAGCACCTGACCATGATCATTGCAGAATTCCAAATTAAATATCATTCAGTGAAAGTTACACAGATTGATAGAAGTGAGTGCTGAATATAAATAATTTATTTGGTATATTTTGTGTTTGCATTCTGGTTCTAATCTATTTGGATTTTGCCCTTTGTGATAAGACTTTTGACTATCTGCAGAACCAGGTTAGTCATAAAAATGTATCGTTTCGTATGTGTTGTAATTCAGGCATGTAACAGATTATACTTTTTATACCAAAATTATGCTTTTTTTAAACCATTTATAATTATATCACTTGCATGGTTGTCATGTATGGGCTAGTGTTGGTTACATGTGACAGGTCTGCGGATAAAAAATATTGTTCTCAGACTACTGTAAATTTCATGCCCTGCTGGAGTTTGAATTTTGAATAGTCTCGTTCATTGTGACATTCATAATTGAATACTTTTTGGGTAGAAGACTGATAACACCTGTTTTATGATGGCAAGGCCATGTTAGAGGAGTAAAATTGTTGTAGATGAGATGAGATATAAATTTTCTACAAAGTTATTTTTAATTACAATGTGTGCATATGTGTGTGAATAGATTTATATCGCCATTTAAATTATAGAATTCAGTATGTGAAACAGTGAAATTCACAGATGGCGAATTTGCAATTCATCCAAAGTTTGCGTTTGAAATGAAATTTAACCAACTTGATTGTTTCTGCACTTTTTTGGACCCTGCATGCAACTGTGAGCATGATCAGGATAAAAAAGTGCTATATTGATGATGGAGCTTAGGCTGTCTGACACAGGGAAGGCCAACTACACTGACTTCCTTTTAAGACTGCCCCTACACCACTAGCTTTTCCAAATGGAATTTCCCCATGAAGTTGTCAGTATTTGTTTTATAGCCAGTGTGAAATGTTTTCAGAATGATTAAAATTTATAAGTGTTGTTAGGAGAGATGAGGCAATCTTAACATGAAAAATGTTTGTTCAAAGAATTTTTATTTTAACCCTGATAAAATTCTATTGATACGTGTGTTTCTGCATGTATTTACAAGACTAAATTTCAGTTGTGTCAATGACTTGTGAAATATTATAATTCACAAAGCCTAGGCAAGAGAATATAATACCCAGAATTCCATATTCTTAGATTCATGCAGTGGAGAAGTTTGAAGACAACTTTTGAGTACTTTTCTGCCATGTAATTGAATGCTACAAAACATGAAATATGTTCTTGTGTGTATACCAATTACGAATGATGCAGGTGAGTATTATATCATAGCAATTATGACTCACAGGTGAATATCATAGCATAATTCTCATGCAAGCAGTAGTGTTCTAGAAAAGAAAATTGTATCTCACCTATATGTTGTTAAAATTTTATTCACATTTTTTCAGGATGTCAGTAGAAGTTTGAGAATTTTTACTTTTCAGGAGCCAAGTGCGAGTTTCAGGAGGCTCTGGTGCTGTTCTCAGAGAAGAAAATCTCCAGTATTCAATCCATCATCCCTGCACTGGAGCTTGCAAATCAGCATCGTAAACCCCTGCTGATCGTGGCTGAGGACGTAGATGGGGAGGCTCTCACCACCCTAGTTCTCAACAGGTAGATGGCTGGTATAACGAGTTGATGAAGCTTTATTATAATTTTTATATCTCTGTCCTTGTTCTGAATTCAGTCCTAATGATACTATTCTCTTTGTGTTGCCAAATCTAGTTTGTACTTGATGGTAATAACCAAAGCGAAGAGCTTGTTAAATTTGGAACTGAATTGCACTTTGCTATTTAGGGGAGGCAACTCGAATTTGGGCAGATTAAACCTGATAGCTTTTGCTCCCCTGGGATATTTCACTGATCATAATGTCTGAAACAATAATGAAGGATGCATTTCATTTTTTTTAATACATTTTTTAATAGTAATACATACCCAGAAGTGCTAGAAAATATGTATGAATTCATACACTTGCAGAGCAAACAAGTTGCACATTAATGTGCTCAGCAATGTACAATCTTTATTCAGCTGTTCACCCTGAAAGTCTTTATGAGATTGGATTGAGCATTCTCGCCCTCCACTCCATAGCTTTGTGAAATTATTAGGTTATTGCTTTTTCTTCCAAGACAGTTTTCTATTCAGTTTTGAGTTGATGTTATAGGTGAGTTGTTCTGATAATATAAAGAGAATTCTAACAGTATGGGGGAGTTCTAATAGTATAGAGGGAGTTTTAATATTACTGGGAGGGTGTTGTCTACCTTACACATATTTACGGAGGCCAAGGTCCAGGACTTAAAAAGGCTGAATAATTAGGAAGTCTTACATCTCTAGGATGCACAACTTAATGTCCCCATCTCCCTGCGTCACAGGAAATATATCCGATTTTGTCTCAGCCTGGGTATTTAAATTTCAAGCTCTCCTGTTTGATTTCCGACCAATGCCCATCCACTTGAACCTTCACCAGGATCATAGGAGTCTTAGTGGATTGCCATACTCCAGTATTTGATTATAAGCACAGTATCCCCAGTGTCTAAAGAGTCTTTCCTTATGTTGATTGACTCGTCTCAAGACTAATCCCCAACCTAGAGATGTCGGATGTCGTCTCTTCCCCACCAGTCAAGAAAGGGTACAAGCATCCTGTCTACCCCATGTTGTAGTCATCTTGACAGTGACAATATGGATTGATTAAGATGCTACATGAAAACTTGAATATCCCATTCCAGTTGTGTTTATTATAGCCATATTGGAAGTATTCAAGTTACAAATGTTTTGGAGTAAAAGGTAAACATTAAATGAGCAGGGGCAAGTATGTTAAAGAATATTCCGGCTTTGCTGAATGTCTGGTTTGGATAATGATTTTGCATACTACATTTTCAGGGCTATGTTGACCTCACAAGGATTGTTGTATTATGATTACCTCCAGCAGGAAATTAATAGCTGCGTATTTGGCGTATCAAGGTCATGCCATTTTATTTCTTTGCATGGAATTCTGGAACATCCTCCGATAGGCAGTCTTGGAGGATAATAATTCTTAGAGCTACCATTTCTACACAACAAGAAATCCTTTTGGAGACTGCTAAGACTAGGCAATGTGGTCCTTGGAGATGTGGATGGACAATGAATTTGTTCCATATGAGACTGACCAATGACCAATATACTCTCTCGTTGTGCTTTTAAACTACCAGATAAGAGAATCTGTGTTAGAGGAGTGGTTTATTTCTTGAGATGGATAGTAATATAGTTTATGAGAAGAAAGGCAACAGCAAATCAGGATCTTGTTAATTAAATATATAAATGTTTTCATTTCTGTTACATTTTTTTCTCCTTTGAAAAGTTTTATCTTAAATTTCAAAACTTTCTGACACCACATCACTTTTTTGGGAAAAAATGTCTTTCAGGCATAGTAGTTTTAGATGAATTTAAAAGGGTAATGAAACAAACGTCTACAAAATGTTAAATGTACGATCAGTTTGGTAAAACTCTTGGTGACAGAAATATGTCAAATATAAAGGTCCATGAGAACACGGAGTAGTAGCTACTGTAACTGTAATCATTGTGGTAGCAACCATTCATGCCTTAACCTTGTCTTTTTTATCTGTGTCTTGTTGAGTGAGCTTATGTAGATCAAGTTGTTGATTGGCATCACTAATTGTAATTGTCTAGCCCTAAGTAACACTGCACAAACTAGGAGCATCCTGTCTACCCCATGTTGTAGTCAACTTGACAGTGACGATATGGATTGATTAAGATGCTATAGGAAAACTTGAATATCCCATTCCAGTTGTGATTAATATCATCATTATTGGAAGTATTCAAGTTACAACTGTTTCAAAGTAAAAGTGAATGTCTTTTTGAGCAGGGGTAAGTACATAAAATAATAGTTTGGCTTGACTGTTAAAATGTCTTGTTTGAATGATATTGTTCAATCCTTAGATGTTGTTGAAGCATATAATTTTATTATCTTTATGCGTTCATTTGTAGCCGTTAAACGTGTTCAGGTCAGTTATATTCTTTGAATAGGTGGTGTTCAAGCAATAAGTAGGGAGTTCTGACTGTAAATGGGAAATTATTATAATAATTTAGGAGTTCTAACTGTATAGGGGTGTTCTAACCGTATAGGAGAAGTTCTAACACTAATGGGAGTTCTTTAGTAAGGGAGGGGGTTGTAAAAGTAAAAGGGGAGTTGCATGACATCATAATATGTGCAGAAAGATCATTTGTCAACTTGTGTAGACCACTTCAGTGGAAACTTGCCACATGTTAACTCTGGCATATGTGTACATATTTACATGTTTGTATGATGTAGTTTTGTACACTCCTTAGATTAAGGTGTTTTAAAGTTATTTATATTAAGTATAGTGTTCAAATTCTTTTACTGTGTCTTCTATTATCAAAGCATGGATACAAGTTTTTGTATGTTGTACTTGTTCAGTATTTCCCAGCGATGTAATCAAAATATAGACCCTCATTTTAATGTCCTTTGGATCCATTGAATGTACTGATTGTAGTGAGACGGACTTAAACTGAACATGGTCCATCATTTATAATTCTGTATATACTGCCTAGAGTGGAACTTCTTGTAATGATCATGGTCCCATAATGCTGACCTGACCTTAGGATCTGTATAATACACTGCCTGGAGTGAAACTGCCTTGTAATAATCATGGTCCCTGTTTATAATGCTATCCTTGGAAGTCCCAGAATATTCTACATTATAATGAGACTTACTTACAATGAAGTGATACATAGCAATTTACTTCTGTGTAATGAAGGACTTTATAGTTAGGAAGTGCATGCCTAGAACTGGCCAGTGGAATAGTCAAACATGTCATATATTCACCTGTTCTCAATCATCACCAGTTTACAATAGACATTCTAAGCCTCCACACTCCATCCCAGTATACAAAAGGCTCCTGCCTTCTGTTACCAGGAGCTGTGTTTCCTAACCAAAGGGTTTCTCTTTACCTTGAGCAGTTAATAGGGAGTTGAAAAACTCCTTATTGACTGATCAAGGTAGAGAGACGGAATAGTTGTTTCATGAGAAAGGCATTGTTTAAATGACAGATTATCATGTGAATCAATGTGCAAATGTTGTTTATCGCACTTGTAACATTAGTTATGTTGACAGTGTGAAGCGGTGTAAATGGGTCAAATTTGAAAGCTAGACAGCTTTTATCATTAAAGTAGAGCAGATACAGGCGAGTTCCTTAAGGGTGCTGGCTGGATAAATGATTTTTTGAGAAACGCCATATGATTTACAAGTACAGATAAAACTAGGTCTTGGTCTGGATCAAGCCAGCCAGCTAAGTAGAGATTTGAGGCAATTTGTTCGCTGGATGATTGGGAACATGTTCTTGCATCATCACAGCAGAAATGAAAGTCAGTTTTTGTGCTGATCTGATAGGTGTAGTTAGATACTTTCATCTGTTGTCTGTGAATTAAAGCTATCTTAAAAAAGAAAAATAAATCTCGTCTTGGAGAGGAGATGCAAGTTGCATGCCTTTTCGTTAGGGTCACTGGTATGTATGGAAAGGCAGGTGAAGTTCTGGTTCATGGGTAACAATAAATAGCCATATACAGCTTTTTATTTTCTGTTCATCATGGCTTCTCATATATGTCAACTGACCTTTGACCCTGGTGAGCTGAGCAACTGACTAAACCAGATATTGTGTAAGTATATATTTTTAAGTCTGTGATGTGTAATTTCTTGTTTGGTTTAAAGTGAGCAGCATACAGTATGAACTTGTAGAATGGTCTATTACTATTATTGCCTATCCATAAGTTTGCACATGTTTGTTTGATTGCTACTCCTTCTAAACTACATGGAATAATGCCATGAAACTTTACACAGACACACACACACACACACACACACACATAGTCTTCCCATGGTCTAATTGGTCTAATGAAAATGGTGCCTCTTGGACATCTGTTATGACCACCACAGTGACCATCTTGAAAATATTGTTATTGCTAAATGGATGGTCTTATCAACAGGGAGGTTTCATTTAAATACTTAATTTGATGTCTAGTTGATCCTCAGTGATGATATTGCAATTCAGATGTCCAGTACTGAACAGAATTCAGCATGATGGTGTTGTTTGTAAATGAGGCATAGGCTTGTATGGAATCCTTGCTGCTTAGAATAACAGACAACTCTTGTTTCAGACTTAAAGTTGGTCTGCAGGTTTGTGCAGTGAAAGCCCCAGGCTTTGGAGACAACAGGAAGAACACTCTCAGGGACATGGCAGTAGCTACTGATGGAACGGTAAGGTTAACTAGCAAGTTTCGTGAAGTTTGACACAGTTCAAGAATGTAAGCACGTTTTCTTTGTGAAAACAAAATGTTTTTGTTGCCAGTGATTATTTTTAGCTTATCTGTCTGAAGTACATGAGAGTTTATGCTTTGATCTCGCACATCAGCAGAAGTAGGCAATGGGGCCCAAAGTATGAGATTGATTCCTCCCTCAAAATTTGGAAAAGGGAGTGTTCAGGGTAGAAGTGCCAGAGAAGTTTATTAAATTGTAAAGTGACAGATAAGTGTGTGTGTATGTATTTGTGTAAGTATATTCACATACATACATACATACATACATACATACATACATACATACATACATACATACATACATACATACATACACTTATTTGGCATTTTACAGTTTAATCAACTTCTCTGGCACTTCTGTATATAGGGAGAGATGTTTACGTATACTGTTCACAGAAGGAAGTTTTCTGCATTGTCCACTTGAGAACAAATTGTTGATAATGTTCTGTTGACATTTTTAAATTGGAAGATTATTCTGTACTTGTCTTTTTTTTTTTTCTTGCCTTAATGGCATAGAATGAATTTTTTTTGTGTGAAGAAGTTAGAATCAGTTCCCGATACTAATAAATATACTAAATATATTTCTCACAATGTCTGATAAAGAAATGAACAGATATTAGAAAAGAGCAGTTAATGGAACATTTCGACTATGATGGGAGAAGAGAAGCAGTTTGGTACTGCCTCCTGAAATTGGTGATGTAGTTTGATCATTGAATATGGCCATGAAAAATTACATCCAAAATGTCAGAAATAGGAAGATATACATTTAATGTTTAATTAACTTGCCAACACTGATACAAAATATAACATCTTGGAAATTTGGTTTTAACATTCCATTTATGAACAAGACTAAAATATGCACCCAGTTATGCTCAATCACATCAAATGATTCTAGTGATATAAATCACATGAACCAATCTCAGTCATGTAATCAGGTCATGTACAGGCCAGTGAACCGATCTTGGTTTTGTATAAACCAGATAATGCCAGTAGCATACAAGACAATGAACCTATTCCCAATTTGTATTGTCTGGTACAAAGTGCAAAATTGCTGCCATTCCATTGTAGTTAATTTCACAGTTGACTTGGACAAAATCTGAGTAGGTCTTTGACCAGTTGGATTTTTAGGATTATGTAGTAAATTTAACACAATTTGTGTAAGAAATAATAGACACTAAGTCAAAAATAAATAATGGTTAATTCCTTATGCATAGCTACCAACCCTCACGATTTTGGCATGAATTTCATGACTTATAAATGATTCACAGATTCACACCGCATGCCAAAAAAATCATGAATTTCCCAATTCTCAATTATATTAAATCTTTCATAAAATTACTGATTTCCCGTTAAGTGCTTGTTATGATATTGGGCAGTTGCCAAAATGGTCTGCTACTGCTGGTTGCAATGTTAGTAGAACCAGCTGATTGAGAGACTCAGCCCAGTAGCAAGCATTTTAGTGTATTTAAATCTATATGTACAAGAGTAGTTTTACAAATGTTCTTGAGAGAACTTGGGCCTAACCAGAATTTTGCTCCACACATGTGCTGCCAACACTAATAATGAATTCCCGTACGGCATCAATATTGAAAATGTCTTCACCACCAAGGAAAAAAAAATGTATTGCGCAAAAAGTGAAGTTTACTTAAGAATATACCAAAATTTAGCCTTGCATTCAGTCATGAAACACCGATGTTCATCATGTTATTTACACAGTGCCACAAATTATAACATTGAGCATGGTGGTAGAGACGATGATGTTCTAGTAATAGTTAGATCATGACTATGATGTCAACTCCTGATGCAAGTTGATCCAAATTCAGCAATACATTGCTGGAAATGTCCTTCCCGAGACCAAATTGTATGGGACAGACGCGCTTTGGATACCAGAGCCTCTAGAGGTGATAGTAATGTGCATTTACCATTGAATCACAGACTTTATTTTTTGTCTTGTATGATCAAATGTAGGAGTTGTATCCGAGATGCCCAGTAGCAGGTTAAGGCAACTGGACTGGTATCAGAACTAATGTAAGACTAATAGCAAACAAATTGCAAACTAACGTGTATACCAGTACTTGAAATTCATAATGCATGAAACATGAAATACTGATCTATTTTATGCTTGGTTCTACGATTGAAAAATAATCGCTTGCTATTTTTAAGGCAGTGGTGGTTAATTTTTTATCATTGTTAACCTTTCCACTCAATTACTGCATCTTTATTCAGTACTAAAGAGTAAATTTGTTGATATGTCATGGTTTTCAAGTGAACATCTTAGCATGTTTTTTTTTTAAATCTTGTAGTGACCAACGTCAGAAGATAGTATTGTACTAGTCCCCTTTCTGGTTTGTACTTGTCAAGATTCTTCTAAAACTGTTTGCTTCTCTTCAGCCAATCAAGCCAAAGTCTGAGTTAGAGTTGCTTTTTTTTTCTTTCCATTACAAATTCAAATGCTTGCAGTATTGATATAATGTTTTGGTTAAAATGCATGATTTGAGGTAGCTTTTAATTTTTTTAGAGCATTTTAAAGTCAGTTTTTAATTTCCAATAAATTCATTGCATTCTTTCTACCTCATGTTGTGTCCCCATCACACCCTGGGATGTAAGAATGCTACAGAAAGACTTGGTCACTTTCCAGTCGTGTGTTCATACCACAACTGGCATATCTCAAGTTACAATTACATCTGCATTTGGTATGATCTCATCTAAAGTCTACACGTATATATTGTGTTTTAGAAGTTTCATTTATATTAAGTCATTGAGAAAAGAAAATAATCACTTGTTTTTATGGCAGTAGGAATTTCAAGTTAATTATCTGATCTTTTTCATTAGGATACAGTATCACTATTCAGTACTTGAGTTTTCCATTCTTTTTGTCAAATTCAAACTTTGTTCATGTGAAATGATGTCAGCATGTAGTTTAACAACTGAAGAAAGAAAACCCAAAATTTGATGTAGAGACCAATGATAGAATATCATAATTTTATTTTTCCTTCATTATAATGCTGTTCATGGGAGCTAAAAAGTATACGGTCTTATACTGAAACTACCTTACTTTGTTTGTTTGTTTGTTGTTGGGCTTAACGCCATTTTTCAGCACATGATAGGCTATTCATGGCGGCCAGTATTAATGGTGGAGGAAGAAACCAGGAAATCACCGGAAAGAACCACCGACCCACGAGAAGCTACTGGCAAGCTTTCTCACATATCTACATTAGCCTAGACTCAAACCCACGCAGACAGAGGTGAGATGGCAGTGATCCGTAACGGACAGCGCTTTAGACCACTCGGCCACTCGGGGCCCCGTGAAACTACCTTACAATAAAGTGTATGAGACAGTAATCCCTGATGATAATATATCAGTGGGAGTCATTGATTATAATGCCTAGCTAGCAAGACCAACTTACAATGAAGTGTATGATAACAGTACTCCCTGATGATAATATATCAATGGGAGTCATAGAGTATAAAGCCGAACTAGGTGGATTTGCCTTACAATGAAGTGTAAGAGACAGTACTCCCTGATGATAATATATCAGTGGGAGTTATAGATTATAATGGCTAGCTAGCAAGACTACCTTACAATGAAGTGAATGAGACAGTACTCCCTGATGATGTATCAATAGGAGCTATGGAGTATATTGAAAAGGGATCCATGATGATGCCAGCATTATAATGAGAACTGTGGTATAATGAAGGGCATTGTAGTAATTTAACAATTTAATAAAATGTATGCCTCTATACAGCCACCAGAGCCCATAGTCCAAACTTGAATTACATCCCTGGCTTGTCATAGCAAATCTAACATGTTTGGTTTTTTTATGAAGTACATTTTGAAATTTCTGTCCAGGGATCATTTTCAGTTTTGTCTTCATTTTTAAAAAGGATAAAGTTGTTACATATGAACAAGAGAGAATTTAGAGGATGATGCAGTAATGGGAGATAACTGTTAAATGTGTAAATAGGGACCCACTTTGAGATGCTCAATTCTGTTCTAATCTTCCATGAGTATATAAAGAAGGACCAAGTGAGTTGCTGAAGATGGTCCTAATTTGACATGTATATGCAAACATGTTCCTGTATCAAGATGCTAAAGCCACTCTTAATCTTCCATGTTTATGTAAATCGGGACCCACATTGAGTGGCTCAATTGTATCCTAACCTTCCATGTGCACATAAATCTGGCCCCACATCAGAATGCAGGTACTCTATATTAATCCACCTTTTCACTGTCTGTCCATCAATTCATGCTCTGCAACCCTTTGACATAAGTGAATGTCTTGTAGCAGGTTATTATCTTTGATACAGATTTGTTGTACAAGTTTTCTTTTTTTTGGGTCAGATTTAGATCGAGACATTACCATTTTTCTATCAATTTTAAATGACCACTTCAGCAGATTGTGAGTTGCTTTGGACACTTTTTATGTAATTTGTTGCATACTGTCTTGCTGTGCATACCTGGATATGCCAAATCCATTTTGATCTCCATTGGTCATAGCCCAAAGGACTTTATAAGA
Organism: Potamilus streckersoni; assembly: GCA_016746295.1. Classification (NCBI taxonomy): domain Eukaryota; kingdom Metazoa; phylum Mollusca; class Bivalvia; order Unionida; family Unionidae; genus Potamilus; species Potamilus streckersoni. The sequence goes on along the minus strand of JAEAOA010000745.1, from coordinate 7,430,535 downwards.
AGGCCATTCTAGGGACGTTTGATGAAGTTGTGGTCCATGACAACTTAATGTCTTGGGATTTTGCTTGTAACTGGCAAAGCTCGAGAGCAATTCTGATGTACTTCACAATGTGAATTGTTTCATTGATCTACATGTGCTTTGTATGCCTTTTGTCTCTTCAGCTCCATTTGGATAGAGTTATACCACACAACAATTGTGTCCAAATCTCGACTTGGGATACTGCTTGTAACTAGAATAGTTTTATAACTATTCAACACATTCAGCCACAGTTCAACATGATCACTGTCTTGCGAGACTAGCTGTGCCGTTTATAGATTTAATCTTGCCAACTCAGTTTTACGCAAGTCATTCCCTTTATCAAGCAGATTCTGCTCCATTTACCATTCATTGTAAATAGTACAAGCAAGGAACTCTAACCAATACCATCTCCAATTTCTGCTGTGACTGCTTATGTGATGTTCTTATAACAAGTACAGACTTGAATATTTGCACCAAATGTCTGAGAGGGTTTATTGTAAAAATAAATTGAAAATTTTGTATTTTGTTCAAGTGATGCGGTCTATAACAATCTGGTAATAATGTCACCATATTTACTAAACTGGCAATGCAAAATTGATGCGTTTCAGTAAATCCATCTTCACAAAATATTTAGAATTTTTCGGGTGAATGTTAGGACATGAAAATAAATTTACCATGCCAAAATCAGAACATAGGATTTAACAAACCCCCCTCATTGTGATTGTTGCAGAAAAAAGACTTCATTTGTGTGCTTCATCTGATGTCATATCCAGTGCTGTTGTACTGATGAATGATTGAGTATATTTGACATGGGTGTTGAAATGGTGCCAGTTATATTTGACATGGCATGTTGACATGGTGCCAGCTATATTTGACATGGCATATTTACATTTTGCCAGGTATATTTGACATGGCCTATTTACATGTTGCCAGGTATACTTGACATGGCTTGTTTACATGTTGCCAGGTATATTTGACATGGCTTGTTGACATGTTGCCAGGTATATTTGACATGGCATATTTACATGTTGCCAGGTATATTTGACAGGGCATGTTATGTTATGTTACTAGGTATATTTGACATGGCCTATTTACATGTTACCAGGTATATTTGACATGGTATGTTGTTATGTTGCCATGTATATTTGACATGGCATATTTACATGTTGCCAGGTATATTTGACATGGCATATTTGCAGGTTGCCAGGTATATTTGACATGGCCTATTTACATGTTGCCAGGTATATTTGACATGGCCTATTTACATGTTGCCAGGTATATTTGACATGGCCTATTTACATGTTGCCAGGTATATTTGACATGGCATGTTGTTATGTTACCAGGTATATTTGACATGGCATGTTGTTATGTTACCAGGTATATTTGACATGGCCTATTTACATGTTGCCAGGTATTCGAAGATGAAGGGGACATGTATAAGCTGGAGGATGTACAACTTCATGACCTTGGAAAGGTGGGAGAGGTCACTGTCACCAAGGATGACACCCTGATGATGAAGGTATGTTGTTTTGTAATTTATTGCCCTCCCTCCACCCTGTTGCATGTTTTATGAAGAGCTGTGGACATAGTAATCATATCTATCCCTTTTTCTGTCTGTATGTCCATCTCGCGTTTTATTCCAAACTCAAACTTGCATGTCTTATGAGAAATGTTGATCCCATTAGGTGCACTTGGAATTGTCACTGAAATTTTTTGTACCGTATTTTTATCAAGAGTTTAAGTCAAGGTCAGTTATTAGCATTTGCAGTTCTTAAATTTTACAGATTACCTCAAAGAAGGTACTTGGAGCATTTTTGGTGTGCTAGAAATGCGGCAAGTAGCACCAGTTTGGTTGTGTATTAAGAGTAAAGTTTACAGATAAAGTATTATTAAATTTGTGTCTCCTATGTACAAGTGACGCGGGACATACATTCATATCTTAAGATCAAAATACTGATATAATTGTTTCTTATAAAAACGCATTAGGTGAGGGAGAAATTCATGTCTTTAGAGTCAAGGTTGCATACTAGAGTATGGAATCAGACCTGCCAACTCTTGATTTTCCTGAAAGGCTTATGAAAATTACTCTTAGAATACGCACTTGGGCATACAAGCAAAATCTATGGAAAAACGATTGTTGCCGACAAATCCAGATAATTGGTTCATCTTTTCATATTAGAATTAGAGAAATTAGTCGAGGAACCAGACTAATTTTACAGCAGCACCCCAGATGCTTTAAACTGCAACTATTCATGCAAAGTGTTTGCATGATCAAACTGTTGATTATAGATTTTTTTTAAAGTGGCGTCCAGAAAGTAACGCATATTTAAGACGAGGGAAAATAAGCTTCTAGAAAAATGTTAATAATCAACACAGAATAATAAAAGGGGCATTCACATTCTTGTGATAAAAAGCTGGAAAGGACACAATTACCTTTAAAGGATATCTCATGTAAATTTGAGTATGCCTTATGGCGGGAGATATGTTTATCATTGTCATGTGAAATGGAAAATGAATTTACAAGAATTATGTCTGGTTGAGAGAAACAAGCCATCGAGTTGCACAGGGTTTGGAACTAAAATTTGTGTTACTGTACTAGAGGTAAATAAAGTCTATGCGTTTTTCACAAAATTTTCAGTTGAACACATTTATCATTGCTCCTTTGATCTTTTTCCAGCATTACAATAGCAGTTATTGATATCTTGTTACACCATTCTAAAAACTAGTAAATCTTACATTTAAAAAAAATCTACTGCCTTACTGAGACAGACTCATCAGGGTTGGTAGGTCTGTGGATACAGTTGTGTTTTCAAAAGCACGCTGAATGAAGTAGATAAATTTACATTGTCAAGGTTGCAGGTTGAACTTGTTGCCTCAGCACAGCAGGTAAGAGACAAAGTAACCCCAACCATAAGGAAAATCAGTGAGAATTTGCTTGTTTTTCATATTGCTTTGTTGGCAAGATAGTATCCCAGTTGTGTTAAAGTGTGTTTTCCATATTGCTTTGTTGGCAAGATAGTGTCCAAGTTGCATTAAAATATGTTTTCCATATTGCTTTGATGGCAAGATAGTGACAAGTTGCATTATAACATGTTTTTCATATTGCTTTTTTGGCAAGATAGTGCCAAGTTGCATTAAAACATGTTTTTCATATTGCTTTGTTGGCAAGATGGTGTCCAAGTTCCATTATAACCTGTTTTTCATATTGCTTTGTTGGCAAGATGGTGTCCAAGTTGCATTAAAATGTGTTTTCTATATTTTTTTGCTGGCAAGATAGTGTCCAAGTTGCATTATATGTGTTTTCCATATTGCTTTGTTGGCAAGATAGTGTCCAAGTTGCATTAAAATGTGTTTTCTATATTGTTTTGCTGGCAAGATAGTGTCCAAGTTGCATTATAACGTGTTTTCCATATTGCTTTGTTGGCAAGATAGTGTCCAAGTTGCATTAAAATGTGTTTTTCTATATTGTTTTGCTGGCAAGATATTGTCCAAGTTGCATTATAACGCGTTTTCCATATTGCTTTGTTGGCAAGATCGTGTCCAAGTTGCATTAAAATGTGTTTTTCTATATTGTTTTGCTGGCAAGATATTGTCCAAGTTGCATTATAACGCGTTTTCCATATTGCTTTGTTGGCAAGATAGTGTCCAAGTTGTATTATATGTGTTTTCCATATTGCTTTGTTGGCAAGATAGTGTCCAAGTTGCATTAAAATGTGTTTTTCTATATTGCTTTGTTGGCAAGATGGTGTCCAAGTTGCATTAAAATGTGTTTTCTATATTGTTTTGCTGGCAAGATAGTGTCCAAGTTGCATTATAACGTGTTTTCCATATTGCTTTGTTGGCAAGATAGTGCCCAATTTGCATTAAAACGTGTTTGCAAGTGAAAAATGTGAACTGATTACCATCTGGCAACCTACTGTAGCAACTGGAAAATTTCAGGTTGCACAAGTGAGGTGATATTTGCTGGTCGTGTAGACACACATACCCAACTTGTGGTTGCCTTCAAAAGGGTGAACCTCAATGAGAATGATAGTGGAACACATTCTTGTTGATTTATTAACTTTCACCTGTTTTCTTTTCATCTTTTGTACCATAATAGTTGATAACAAAGAAAATTTAACAATGTATATTGTAGGGGTGAGTATTGTAAGAAAAAAACGTATTGTGTTATCTTGCAATACTGCATGCTTGTATTGAAATATGTTTGTCATTACAAGGATGTATGTATGAAATTCAGAGAGATCTATGAATTTCAGTCGGAAATAATTTTTAAAAAAATACAGACATTGCAGCTTGAAAGGTAATTAAGTTATTTGCTATACATCAGCAGTCATGAGATTATGAAGTCACTTCCTGTAACTTTTGCCTTTTTGTATTCTCCTCAGACTGAAGAGCTTGCCATCAGTATGGAATCTGATTTCAGTCACATTGTCATTGTCACAGCATATACAACTGTGATTGGGGCAATTTCAGTAGGAACAGCAGCTACCAAAGGCACCTGGTTCTTGCCCATAAACCCAGTCTGGCGAAGGGGACTGAATCATAACTATGATTGTACTGTTAACAAGTTTTGTCCACTTAAACGGCATGAATTTTTATTCCTTCTTGCTAAAGCTATGGACAGAATGTTGTTATAAGGGTAGAGTTCTGAATGGACACTTCACTCTAGGTTTATATAATGACTAAGACATCAAACTTCTAACAAGCACGTCAGTCTTAAAAATTGGATGTACATACTTGAAGTCCATATTTTTTCTAATTAACAGTAGCCAGAGTTTAAATGCCTAATATCACATGGTACAAGGTCCTCATTGTCTATTAAAGTTATGAAATCATCATAAGTTTCATCGGACTCCCTTTCTATGGACACACTTTTGCATGAGAATTTTTATTTATAGACTGAGTTTTTTAAGAAAAACTTTGTGAAATCTGTTAGAACTAAACATGTTTGTGAAGCAGAGCCTTTAGTTGTGTGCCCATTTTGCTACTTGCTCCAGATTGTAGCCATATTCTGTACATTTTTGGCAAATGTGTAAATTTGTCTTACTTTTTTTTTACTAATGCAAGCATGGCACAATGTATTACCATGAATCAAATTGTTAAAATATATTTTCATTCATTTATTGGAACATTTTTCACATGTGACCATTTTGTCTCCATGCTTGTATTGTGACATATTTCACTTGTGTCTCCATGCATTTATTGGAACATTTTTCACTTAATGAAAGTACTGTATTGAGCAGAAAAGTAGCAGGTTTACCCTACACTTTTGTACCTTGCAACAGGTAAAAGAAGTCAAGTGTACACAATCCATTGTGCCCATATGCCGGGCAAAATAAATTGATCATGGTTGTGATTAAAATCTCATAAATTTGTAATTGCAGGGCAAGGGCAATAAGACTGACATTGAGAAAAGAGTACAACAGATCAAAGATGAGATTGAAACATCGACATCAGATTATGAAAAGGAGAAGCTGAATGAAAGATTAGCCAAATTGTCAAGTGGAGTTGCAGTTTTAAAGGTAAGTCATTTGATTTAGAATGGTTTCCAGATAGTGACTGATGCAGGTTTGGAAATTAACATTAACATTGTCTTTTTACAATTACATGTAAAAGGGAACATATTCCATATACCTTTGTGTTAATTTCTTGCCATTGGTTTTTGGTTGCTAATTGAAACTTTTGCCATTAGTGTCATGTTTCAGACATTTGTGCTGTCATGAAACAAAATACATCTAGCTGCATGTAACTAGAGGAATAGTTAAATACCATACCAAAATTGTATACCGTAATACAATGGTACAGTATCAGCATTTGTGAGGAGATTGCAGGATTGAAGAAGATATTAATCAAAAGTTGATTTCAGCAACTGAAAGAATACATTTTAATGACATGAACAATAAACATGAATTGTATGATGTAGCTTGCAAACTAAACAACTCAAAACGTGTGTGAAGCTCAAGTATAATATGTTTGTTTCTCAGTACTTCCAAGTTCTACCATTTTCTGTTGGATTTTTGTTTATATCTGAATTGCCTAAAGCTCAGTTTTGAACTGTCTTTGAAGTTAATTCATGTATGCCTCTTGATGGGATGTACTACAACGCTGCAACAAGGGTAAATCATTGTGACCTACTTTTTAAAATTTTATAAACATGCATATACAAAAAACTTGATGTCCATGTTGGCATCATCAAGATATGTACAAGCAGCTTTTTTTTAGATGTGCAACATCATTAAGGTTGGTGTGACCTATTTTTTATGCTTCCTTAATTCTTTACCCTGGTATGAAGTACAAAAATGAATCTTCTTTTTTTAATGCTCATTTTATTTGCAAGATAGCTTTTTTATTTGCTTGCTGCTAGTCCTTGTTTAATCAAATTTAAGAGTGTCAATAATGTTTGGACGCGACACAAAATAGGTCACTATCTTTAAAGCTAACAATAATTAAAGGAAATTAAGTCGGTTTTAGATTTAAGATGGTTTATTTTTTGTGATCTTTAGAACAAGATATGGTTCACTTGACTAAGTAGAAATTTTGTTGCATTTGATATTCAGATTGGAGGGACCAGTGAGGTGGAAGTCAATGAGAAGAAGGACAGAATTAACGATGCTCTTAATGCCACCAAGGCGGCTGTAGAAGAGGGAATCGTACCTGGTGGAGGGACTGCTCTCCTTCGCTGTCTTCCTGTGCTAGATACACTTAAACCATTAAATGAAGATCAGAAAATAGGTAAGGGCAAAAAGTGCAGTGTCTTTAAAGCTGTTTTTATGGGATGCCATGAGAACTTGCAATTGGTTTCCATTTTAAGTGGGCTGCTATCTTCACAGAATACTGTGATGTGCCTGATTCTGTATTGCTGCAATTTACCCCTGAAACTTTATATGGCAATGTATCTGCTTATTTTTTCATATTAGGACAAAGTGAGTTCATGGTGTTATCTATGTCTGTCAATTCCATCCCATCAAATTTCATTCCATCCATCACGTGTTGTTTCTGCTCAGTCACTTTTGAATGAAATTTCAACAGATATGACATTTTACATTATGAAGACTTATTATTTCACCCATATCAGACAGAAATTATATGGGGTTATTGCCCCGTTAAGTTAAAACTTTGCACCCTAGGGTCAGCTGTTGGATGTTTGAAACATTTATGCGATTAAAAATAAAATTTGGAATGAAGATATGCATGAGGTAGATTATAAGGAAGTTAATTAGTCTTTAATTAGTTTCTGCAAAATCCTTCATTTAAGGAGAAGCACATGCTGTTTTTTTCCTACAAGGCAAAGAGCAAACAGAATGAGCCACTCTGATGGTAGTAAACAGTACAGTCAAGAAAGCTGTTGTTTAATTAATGGCATTTTTAGCACTTTATTTTGGCTAAATTATAAACAGCCATACCTGGGCTAGTATCAGACCTTCACTGTTTGGATTATGTGTACCGAGCTGTCACAATTACCAATAACAAATGACTTGTTACTTCAATACAATGTGTTTTTAATGATGTTGCGCATTCAGTTGCTAATAATAGCCTTTCATTATTCATGCCATTATATCCTTATAAATGTGAAAGCTCTTTATCTCTTAGGTAATATTCCTGTAATTTGAAAATATTTGTGAGGACTGACTTAAGAGTCCTTGGTTTTGGATTTCATATTTTTAGGCCCGTAATTGTTATTTATATTCATTATCATTTGTCCTTGAAACTAGAGGAATTATAATGATGATAACCAGGCTTTCTTCACATATTAAAGTCTGTAATACATTGATTCATTATAACTGCTGGCTTTCCTTGGATTGTACATATACAATTGGGAATTTTGGTAAGAAAGCCTTATTAAAGTGGTGTGGGTGGACAGTTATCTAAAATTTAGTTTACTGATGTATTGGTATTTTTATTAAGGAACAAAAATTGAGTAGCTCTTTCATACCCTGCCATGACCTTGGTAGGGGCAGATGGTTTACCCTTGTCCCTCCATCTGTATGTTCATTCATTACACCTTGTCCAAAGTTTGCTTATTGCAATTTTTGGCATTGTAGTGGGGCATCCATGTTCCAGGAATACATTTCTCATTTTAGATGATAAATGTAGTTAAGTTTTGGTTTGTTAAATTTTTTTTCTCAAGTTTTTTAAAAGTTTTGTATCTTGTGTTTTGATAAAAATTTGTTTAATGGCTCAGTCCTCTTCCTTAGTGTTATTATTGGAATGAATACTCGCTTTCTTGGTCATAAAACTTTCACTAAATACTTAAAGCAACAAACAAGATTTGAAAATATTATTTGAAATGGAAGGGAAGAATGTTTAGCCATTTTATTGGTCAGAATATCTTAGGCAAGATTTGGAGTTGACTAAAATTTTGTGTTGGAATGTTTTCACAATCATAGCCATTTGTACTGTTTCAGGTATTCAAATAATAAAGAAGGCCCTAAGGGTACCAGCATTAACCATCATTAAAAATACTGGATTGGATCCCACAGTCATCGTGGAGAAGATCCTGAATGAAAAAGGAGATAGAGGGTATGATGCCTTGAATAACGAATTTGTTAACATGATGGAGAAGGGAATCATTGATCCAACAAAGGTAAGAATTTTGGTCTCACTGTTTATTCTCTCACCTTAACAGGGATTTGCTTTGTCCTTCTGAGATACCTTTTATTTTGTTATAGAGTATTGACTCCATCTTCTAGACAATGCCAAGCACAGAACTGGTTTTTAATTCAAATTATACTTTGTAGATAAAGCTGATATTTAAATTTGTTCGGTTACTGTAGTTCGAAGGCGAGGAAGAGTAGAAGACTTTTATTCATATTCAAGAAATGTTGACGATGAGTCACCAGGAAGAAGAACTGAAAAGAAAGAATATTAAAATAAAATACAAAACTTTGGATCATTTTCCTCCTGCAAAATGCTTGGGAACCCATGCTGCATGTTTGCATCCAGATGTGAATGACAGTATCATGCAGTGAATATTGAATTCTTGGGTGTTAATATTAATTTGCATAAACAAGATGTGGACAATACTCCTAAATTGGGAATTTGCTTTATATATATAACAGTGATGTACATCATGGCTACATTGTCATGGTCTCCTCAAGAAAGAACATTATTGGGTATTTTGTACATGGTTTTGAACATAATGAAGTTGATGAGAACTTCAAGGGTAATTTTTGTAGAAATGTTGTGTTTTAGCCTGCTTTGCTGGTACACAATAGAAGCCAGTGTAGCAGAGGCAGGTTGATACAAATGCTGTTTGTATGGATGCTACAAATTCTATTTGTATAGATGCTACAGATGCTATTTGTATGGATGCTACAAATGCTATTTGTATGGATGCTACAAATTCTATTTGTATGGATGCTACAAATACTATTTGTATGGATGCTACGAATGCTATTTGTATGGATGCTACAAATGCTATTTGTATGGATGCTACAAATTCTATTTGTATGGATGCTACAAATACTATTTGTATGGATGCAACAAATGCTATTTGTATGGATGCTACGAATGCTATTTGTATGGATGCTACAAATTCTATTTGTATGGATGCTACGAATGCTATTTGTATGGATGCTACAGATGCTATTTGTATGGATGCTACGAATGCTATTTGTATGGATGCTACAAATTCTATTTGTATGGATGCTACGAATGCTATTTGTATGGATGCTACAGATGCTATTTGTATGGATGCTACGAATGCTATTTGTATGGATGCTACAAATTCTATTTGTATGGATGCTACGAATGCTATTTGTATGGATGCTACAAATGCTATTTATATGGATGCTAATGTAAGTAAGGTGAATGGACATAGTTTCATGACTATACATGCAACTGTGTAGGAGATTGTGCTGCATGTAAATACAAAAACATCAGAAAGAACTGAAGCATGAAAAGGACAGGTATGCGACCTATATGCATCATTACCTATGCATCATTACCAGACCGTTATGTCTTTGCTGGGGATGGTCAAGATATGCTCTTTTACCTGGTTGGGGTCTTTAAATTTTACTTTGTTTCCTAAGAAGGGAGAAGGAAGGGTTGGAATCGCCTCTTTCTACCTCTAATGGGGTTTCTAAAGTACTCACCTTTACTGATAACTGCCAGCTCAAGAGTTCAAGTCTCAGGCTTGGCCAAGGTGGCTATGTAAAAAGGTTTGCCAATAGCTTCCTTTGGGTCAGAAGTGCTTACTGGGGTTTTCTAAGGTTCTCCCTCCACCAGTTATGCTCCAGGCATGTATTATACATTAAAAAAATAATTCATCATTAATGCCTGTGGCCCCTGCCAACAAACTCTCTAACCACCCCGGTCTTGAGCAAGTTTCTCCAGCTTTTCCCATGTGTGGCCTATCTTTTTTAGGTCCCGCATTCAGGTGTTTCTTGGCCGGCTTCTCTTTCTTTTCACCTGTGGGTTCACTCGGTGTCATAGTCTCCTGCTGGTGGTTCATCTCCCAGTTCTGGGACGTTTGTAGTTTTGTCAGTTGTTTCTGTAGCTTTGACTTTTTTACAGGGAGGGTTTAATAGCCCTCACCCAACCCTTTTTCATCCATGCTTGGGACCGGCAATGGCGGAGTTTTTAAAAGTATTGGCAAGTAATATATTGTAGAAGATTACCAACAATGACATGCAGAAGTTTACCCACAGTGCCTTATAATAATGAACAATTTGTACAGGAACTTAAGGTCTATTATTACAAATTTTAACTTGAACCAAAACTGAAATTCAGTATATCATCAAAATAATTGGGATCGTGTTGTCAGGTCATGTTGTTATCACGTTTGATTTGATGAAATATATTTTTTGTCCAAACATATGGGTTGGGCGTACCCTTTTGAGATCGATTTTATTCACAGACTATAAATTCCTGTTTATAACTTTGGTTCACATAGGTTTAAGAACTTTTCTCAACATTTTTTTTTGACAGGTGGTAAGAACTGCGCTAGTGGATGCCGCTGGTGTAGCCTCGCTATTGACAACTGCAGAATGTGTGGTGACAGAAATCCCCAAGAAAGAAAGTGCAGGTCCACCAGGAATGGGTGGCATGGGGGGTGGAATGGACATGATGTAGATGTAGTCCAGACCTAAAGTTCCACCACTAAAGTGCTCAGCACCTTGTTACTACAACAAAACACATCTCATTTTATTGTTCATTCATCAAAGAAGATAGTGGGACAGACTCGGGAGTTTGTCGTACACAGTAGCATGCAAATGTGCATTGATGCATAAAAGTAAACGGTATGAGGCTCGGGGTATACACAAGATTTGCTTTTACAGGCACGATGTTGTCAGAATGAACAAAGACTTAAACTGAAAATAATTATTGAAAATGTAAAATTTAGTCCATACATGTGAATGAATGGTTGGGCAATGATATGGTAATGACTTGGCACATTAATTTAATGTTGGAATAATAATTTCACTTAAATTTGATATATTGTGGGGGAAAGGGGCCTGGGTAGAATAAAAAAACAAGAGCGACATTCTAAAAAGTGCAGAAAAGAATAGGAAAGGTACACAATTGAGCAACCAGCATGTCTGACTGTAGATGTAAATTATTCAAACCAATGACAGATTTTGCTCCTTTCACATTACAGAATGATAGGTTTTTAAAAAACAGGAGGCATTATCTTTTTTCAGTAGTGCATAAATTGTTCTCCACACCTCGGGTTTCATCTCTTAAAAATGTAGTTTTTCATAAGTCGGCAGTTCAAAATCTTTTCTTAGGAGTCATATCATTAATTTGTTAAACTTCTACATTTAAAAGAATTCCTGAAATTATTAGATTCAAAAGTTACATGGTCTTGAGACTTTTTGTGTGAGTTTGCAGACAAGAGTATGGTAGGATGTAAGTGAACTACGTCCTTTTACATGCATCATGTTCACCTAGTAAATATATTGTCGATTTCCCACGTGAAATGTGATCATATTTGTAAGCTTCATGAATATTGTGTCTGGTATAACACGTTTTCATTCATGATTTTTGTGTAGAGTATAGTAGTGTGTGATTACATGAGTGGGTGCTAAAGTAACATAGATCATATATGAAATAAATTTGTTTTTGATAACTTGGGCTGTTTTGTCTTGTAAATTGTGTTTAATTATATACTCAGGCAAAGATTATGTCAAAACATTTGTATTTGATGGTCTTTTGTCTGTCCGTCTGTTAGTATAATTTTGTTATCACTGTTACTTCAAAAACTACTTGGAGGATTGCCATTCATCTCATAGTCTAGTTAGTCCTTAATGAAAATGGAGCTGTTTGAGCATGCATATTGAAAATTGATTCTTCTCTGGAGTCTATGATCATATAAACATTGGGTCCTCGGTGAAGGACTTGTGATGTCAGGTCAGTCCTAAATGACAATGGTCTAATATGGCCATCACAGGAATGTTTGTATCTCTACTCCTCCTGAATAGACAGTAATATTGCCATTGACTTTTCACTAGATTTTCTTAATATATCTGGTTGGTCCAAAATTTGAAATGGTGTTTTATGAGATGTCCAACATGACCACCACAGTTGTCATCTTACAAAAAATGTTATCGCTACTGCTCTTGAATGGAGATATATCAGATGGGGATTTTACAAACAACTTTTGATGACATTGAATTGGTCCTAATCGTGCCAATAGGACATGCATTTAAGCCTGCCATAGTAGCCATTCCGAAAATGTTGTTAACACTATCCTAAATTATGGGCCACATCAGAATAGGCTGTTCATTAAAAGACATCTTGTGTGGTCTATTTGGTTGCCAAGTAAAATTGTTGCTGAATGGATAATAATATGACCAACATTGTGGCAGTCTTGAAAATCATAACCTCTAAATGGCTGTTCATACTGACATAGTGTTTTCACCAAACGACATCTTATCCATTTTGTATTAAATGGAGATGGTGGCAAACTGATATTGAACATGTCCACCATGGCTTCTCAGTCTTTCTTCCTGTTACTCCAACAAAACAGTGTTTCAGCTCTGGTTGTATTTCCTTGTTGGTTCTAAATATGATGCTGGATGGGTTTAGATTTAAGATGTAACCCTAATCCTCCACATAGTGGCACAGCGAGGGTACTTAGCGCATGGGGATGAAAAATAAACTTGCCACCCCCTTTAGTTAGCGCCCGGGGACAAAACATAAACTTGGTGACCCCTTTGAGTGCATCAGACATAACAAATAGTTGTATTTTCCTCATTTTGTCACACCTGCCCTAGGAAAACTGAAACCTCCACCTTCCCCAAGCTACACCAATGACCAGCTGTAGATTAGAAAATCACTTCGTTTTGAAAGACTGTCAGATGGATTCAACTCGTTACCCTGTGGTTAGAATGAAGAATTGTTTTTAATTGAATTCTTGGAAATTTATTTAAACCAGTAGAGCGTCAGTTCCTTAAAGTGGCTCATTAGATATCGCATTGGTCCTAAATAAAAATGGTGACAATCTTGCTTATAAAAATGGTACTAACACCTGCCTCGTGTGGACTGGCCAGCCTGATGTCAGTATAATGTGACTGGGTGGGACATGATGTCACATGTCTGCAGCATAATGGCCCCAGGGGTAAACATCACTAAACTGCCACAAGGCAAACATCGTAGCGACAAGAATGAAAATGTTTTAAAGCTATGTAAAAAAATCTAAACCACATACACACACATTCAATAGGCTTTCAGAACAGCCAACTCTAAAACATTTCTATCATTACTAAAGAAAGGATGATCATATTTACCAGGAGTTTTTACTAAAATTCTTTGAAATGTAGTTGGTCTTAAATAAAAACGCCAGAGATCTTGCAACAAATGTGACCTTGGCAGTCATCATGAAGACCTTGTTATGCAAGTATATCGGAGATGTTTTCAGTTAAAAAGAATAAATAGTCTTGTATTTGGTCCAGACCCTTCAAGGTGACTTGTTACGAATCGAATACTTCCGTCTGTCCATTAATTTCTCTGAACTGTGTGGCATATATTCATTAAATTTGGCATGCATATGCATGTTTGTATTGGGACAATTTATTTATGACCCATTTTAGATTTAGCTTCATTAGAGGTTACATTATTTGTAATCCCATGACTGGGATTTTCTTGTTTGGTACACACACCAACATAGATTATATTTCTCACAAATTTTGTTTTTTTTTTTCATTTAAATTTAAATAACCCTGCATGTTTGCAATATTATCAAATTCAAAAGGTGTTCATCATGTACTATTATTACCTTGCACTCTATATAAAGGTCGTCGGGTTTTATGCTCGTGTATTAAAATCTTTACAATTATCTAAGTGGAATCTAGCCATACATTCTGGTCTTAAAAGAGACAAAAAAAGTTAAAATTGTTGCATGCTACAAGTATTGCATCGTGATTGCCTTGAGCTACATGATTGACATCGACTCAAGTGCACAAAGTTCTATCGACTCCAAGTGCACAATGTTCTACACAAGAAAAATACACAAAATCATTTGTTTGTATTACTGTAATATTTATAAGATGAATATTGTGTGTTATTACAGGTAAACTTTAATTTTCATCAGTTCCAATTTGGAAAAAGGTCTATTGTAGGCAGTGGTATTATAAAGTATGCAGCTCAGTCAAACAAAGTGTGTAATGATTGAGATTTCTGGTTCATAGTCTTGGGGGGAAAAAATTTCTTTCCTGAAATGACAAATATTGCGATTACTGGTATAGTGAAAGCTACATGGAAATTTCCTTGTAGATTTGTGGACTGATGAATGAACTGTTCTGATTGGTAAGTGTTGAGTTTTAATTTGCTTACAATGTTTGATTCAGCTGGGGCTGGTTGTGATGTGTATTACCACTGTGTCTGGACCAGTGTTTACTGTTGTAGTTCATTCCATACAACATTGCGAATTTCAGGCCAAGTTCATTATATGTAGCTATAAGGACATGATTCGTTTCACAAAAAGTATTTAAAAATAATTAGATGTTTCTACCTACATTGAATGACTTGAGAATTTACTAAGATATGGATAGGATAAAATTAGCTATGCTGTGTCTAGCATAATACCAAATAATTCAACTTGATGTTCATGTATGTGTGTCAAAATGTTTTCATGGTGTGTTATCAAAAGCTGGAGAGACCTTTGTGAGTAAATTTCTTTTTGTTATATAAATATATGTTGATTTTATAACAACTCCATAACACACGGGAGAAGACCATGGGATTTCTTTTTAAAAATTTCCTAGTGCGTGGAGAACATGAATGAGATGACCTGACAGAAAACCAGACTAATGCAAGAAAAATCCAGTTATTAAATCTCTGTAGCATCGGTGAGAAAGGGGATTATACGTACATAGATGAGGAACAGATTACGCTCAGAAACAATCAGCATGTTCAAGCTTATAAAATTAGAGGCAACATTGATTTCAATTGGAAGTTTTGCATTTGATCTGGAAGAGAGGATATTGAAGTGTTATGTAAATTTTGAACTATCACCCTTCCCCCTCCACCGCATTTCTGTTTCACTTCCCCCATTTTTTGTGATGGGGTGGGGGTGAGGAAATCTTCAATTAGGATAAAATCCTTGAAGCTTCTCAGTTATATTTTTTATTCAATTTTAGGTCAAAGGTGAAATGTATGCTTCTAACATTTGGACCCTGGATGAGTTGGATAATAGAGGGATCCATTTATAGAAATGAAGTGATCTCGTGTCTGATTGTATCTTGAGCTTGTTATCACTCAGGAGGCCATATTTCTCATCTGATTTTGATCAAACTTGGACAGGGTTCCTGCAGGTCATGGGATCCTGGAAAAGTTTTGGAATTTAAAAAATAAATTTTAAGTGCCTTGAAAAGTTTTGGAATTTGTCAAAACCTTGCAAAGTTTTGGAAAAGTCACGGAATTTATGACAATGGAGTTAAAAAAATTGATTACTTCAAATTTCATAGAGCACCGAGAACCGATTAAATAAATTAATAAAATTACAATCAATAAATGGTTTCAATTTATATAACAAAAGTAAGTTCCTCTAATGGAAGTATCACATGATTTCCAGTGTAGTTCACTAAATAAAAAAAAGCAACTGGAAAGTAATGTGTTTTGTTAATATTGTAAATAGGAACACATACAAAGACTACATAGCATTGTTTCCTTTTTTCTTTTGAATACAAATTACATTGATCATTGGATTATGACATGAATTACTACATAAAGTCAAAGTGTGCTAGCTCAGGTAAATTTAAAATGTACATATTAAAATATTTGTTAACTTATTTCTTATTTTAGATTGAAAGATGTCATTCTTTATGTTCATTTACTTGACAATGCAAGATAATGCTGTCCTTGAGTTTTATAAAATGGCCCTGGAAAAGTCATGGAATTTGTTTTTGTTAAGTCTGCAGGAACCCTGCTTGGAATATATGCTGATATCATTATGATCTTAGAGAAATTTGATACCGAGCAAGATCCAGGCCTTTTGATTCAATGTTGTCTTCTATCATCAAGAATTTGGAAGGTTTTGATAATGTGTGAGATCCATGCATATAAACGAAATAATCTTGCATTGGATTGGCTAAATTTGTAACCAGTTAGTATGATGGCCATTTTGAAAATCTTGTTATTGCTTCTCCTCCTAGATGGATTGTGCTCACACGGGGCTTGACCAAACGACTTTAACGATGTGTAAAGATGACCCTAAATAAAGAGTGTCCATCTCAACATCAGTATGGCTGCCACAGCGGCTAATTTGAAATTTTGTGATTGCTTTAAAATATAGTCTTATCCTGAATTCCCGGAAAATTTGATTTGTCCAATAGAGAGTCTGTTCCTTTCAGACGCATTTTTTTTTTCCTCAGTTCTGTAATTTTAAAAATTTTGGGAACATCTTTTAAACTTCTCCATATGTCAAATATTGTGCTGACTAGCTTGCATGTTATATATATATATATATATATATATATATATATATATATATATATATATATATATATATATATATATATATATATATATATATATATAAAATCTTGCTTGGTAGGGTTAGTTACCCTAACAAGTTTTGTAATCATACCATGCAAAATGGCAAGAATAACATTTTTAACTTGTTTTCCAGAACGTTTCAGCCAGTTTTGCTAAATCTTAGTAGAAATCTTTCTTAGGGTATTCTTTTCAAACTTATTTTTCCCGTGGTGACCCCTTTAACGACGATGTGGTTTCCTTAGCAACTACGAAAGATGATAATGTTCCGACTCTTTCAGCAGAGTTTTCTGGAAAGTACAAGGAAGTTGTCACGTCAGATACCACAAAATTTTACCAAATAATTGGAAAGTATCCCGATATATTCATCCTTCAACTGGAAGCAATTGTATTGCTGCTACATTTGAGGCCATTGGCAAAAGTTTGAAATTTCGATGAAATTTAATTGGTTTCTGTCTTCTATTTCACGTTGCCTAAAGGAAGCGACCATTTCATTTTTGGTGGGGTGGATGGGTCTGAGACTGTTGGGAAAGAATATCCTGCAGGGTTGATGGTTCAGTCAATAATTTTCCTGCATTTAAACATTTATTAGCTGTTTTGCAGACCCAATACCACTGGCGCCCGGGGCAACCGTCGCCCACTCCCTCTTTAGTACAATACAAATAGAAATTAGAACCTAACGCTATATGTGAAAATATAAATTATTTTAGTTCCAAAACCTAAATTATACTTGAAGGTAAGAGAAAACATATCCTGGTTATAAAGAAAGCCTAAGATGTGCACCCCTCCTTCCAGAAAATTAAATGGTTGGCGTCTAACCATAAGTAGCTACATGACCGTTGGAAATCCCCACCTTTTATTTATATCCAAAGGTGATTAATACTGGCACGTCAAAACATCCGTTGAAGGGTATCTTGACAAGTAATAGACAGCTCCTTGGCTGATAAAGGTAAAATTTGTATTGTTTTCGTCGCCGTTTAACACATACATTTTTGGTGACTCCAACGTTGGTCTAGAGCAGATATCAGGTTGAAAAAAAAGTACTAATGAACACAAGAAAGATCTATAAAATATTTGAAGGACCGTGTACCCTACAATAAAATGGAATACATGGACCTGTACACACATCTATTCAGATACTGTAGACATATTTTTAAACTGAACCATACCATACTTATATCTTTTCTATGGTTTTATTTTTTTTTAAATGGCAGAAACTTAATACTCCGTTTAAATGTTTTTAAAAGAAGGACAGTGAAGGTAATTGTGCGGATAGATCAGGAAGTAGTGTATCGTACGTGAGATTATCTATGGAAATTGTAAGCTCTGGGTGGGATAAGATAAATATATTAAAGACGTTACATGCACAACTCCCTTTTCAGTAATTACA
The DNA here is from genome assembly GCA_016746295.1 of Potamilus streckersoni. Classification (NCBI taxonomy): domain Eukaryota; kingdom Metazoa; phylum Mollusca; class Bivalvia; order Unionida; family Unionidae; genus Potamilus; species Potamilus streckersoni. The sequence continues at coordinate 7,412,192 of JAEAOA010000745.1, read as the reverse complement.
GAATTTGGAACTTTGTGTTTTTTGTTATAAAATGAAAATACTAAAAGAAGCATGACCTGAACAACCCCGATTACTATATTTACTAGTATGATTTAGGGGTGGCGGCATTGTTGTGAAGAAATATATATATATATATATATATATATATATATATATATATATATATATATATATATATATATATATATATATATATAGTATAGTATAATACAAACAATACCATCATACAGGTTAGAGAAATTAAATTCGTACTCTACCGAGTTTCGAACCCAGGTCCGCGAGTAAATGGCACCCATCGCCTTGCCTGCACGCACCAGCCCATATACCGTCACGACTAAACGACTAAGCACGCATCACCAAAATACGATGGCACTGAATCGGTGTTATATAAGCTCGTGCGTAGCAGACCCGCTCGCGAGTGCCATCATTTTTTGGGTGATGCGTGCTTAGTCTCGTCGGTATATGGGCTGGTGCGTGCATGATAGTATTGTTTGTATTAAACTATTATTTCTGCCCAATATTATCAAGATTCTACTACAGAATCCAGGGATAGCAGTCTGTTCTGTCTGGTATATATATATATATATATATATATATATATATATATATATATATATATATATATATATATATATATATATATATATATATATATATATATATATATATATATATATATATATATATATATATATATGAGACACCTTCAAATGTATATAGCCTTTTGCATTGGAGTTTCATCATCTGTATTGAGAATCCAAGGATCTCGTGAGCAAAGTTTAGATGGGTAAAAATCGAAATATTTTATCTGAATAAAACAATCTTTTATAACTGAGTGCCGGTTATGCCGATTATTATTTTTTTCTTTAACTTGTTTTATTTCCTTGACTAAATTAGAGAAGAATAAATTATATTAGTCGCAGGCTAAGACTAATTAAAGGCATCGAATAATCTGCTAGATTCAGAAATAGTCATTTTAGTTATTTGGCTGGGAGTCATTATTTTTTTACTAAATAGTTTACTAAATAGTTTGAAAAATATGTACTTTCCATTGTTTTCATAAGAGGAACTGATTCTGTTTATTATATTGGTTGAACAAATATCTTGAAATATGGTTGAAAAATGTTTAATCCACTCCACCAGCAATTAAATGTTTCGGTTTTATAAACCTTGTTTCTATCGATTTTGTCATATCGGCTTATGTTAACTGTGTATTGTGGGTGTCATGTACCAAAAAGTAAACTAAGTTTGTACGTTTTGAACCCATCGAATTTATGGAGTCCTTGAAACAAGATCTTGGTTGGGATCCCAATCGGATGGGATTCCAAACGCAAGGATGATTCATGATTACGAAACTAATGTTCGCACACCAAGCAGCTGAAGTATAAATTGAAACATGAAGTTTTCCGTTATGGGGAAGGTGTAGAGATCGAGTTGGCAAGATCTGAAAATTGAAATGTTTGTTGGTAACCATGAATATATTCACCTGACAAGGTTGATTAGTGGAATTTTTGTGACAAGAAAATCTGATAGTGACAAATACAGTTTCCAATAATGCCAGTTTGAAGGATGGTAACTTTTGTTTTTGGCTGTTTGTTTTGACTGACAGTTCACCTATAATTGATAATGAACTTTTAGCATGCATCATTCTCCGTTTGATTGTTCACATCAATGAGATGTGAACTGCAAGGCACGGATATTTTGTAACTTTCACCTGTCACGTTAGGTTCTATCAGTGAATTTAAAATTGCAGTGAAGACCTTTTAAGCGCCATTAGCGGAATTCAATATTACCGTGAATGCCTTTATAATTCTATCAGTGGAATTCAATATTACTGTGAAAGGTCTTTATAATTCTATCAGTGGAATTCAATATTACCGTGAATGCCTTTATAATTCTGTCAGTGGAATTCAATATTACTGTGAAAGGTCTTTATAATTGTATCAGTGGAATTCAATATTACTGTGAAAGGTTCTTTATAATTGTATCAGTGGAATTCAATATTACCGTGATAGGCCTTATAATTCTATCAGTGGAATTCAATATTATCGTGAAAAGCCTTTATAATTCCATCAGTGGAATTCAATATTCCTGTGAAAGGTCTTTATAATTGTATCAGTGGAATTCAATATTACTGTGAAAGGTCTTTATAATTGTATCAGTGGAATTCAATATTACCGTGAAAGGCCTTATAATTCTATCAGTGGAATTCAATATTACCGTGAAAAGCCTTTATAATTCCATCAGTGGAATTCAATATTACTGTGAAATGTCTTTAAAGTTACGCTTTGGGATTCGTAAAGATCTTTAAAATAAAAAAACAAACCAAATGACAGATCTTAGTGACAAAAATGATCAGATTAGAATTTTATTTAAATGCCCTGTTACGAATATGTAATTAAATTATTCGTATGTTGGATTTGAATTTCTTTTTATTTTGTTCTTGTTTCATTACATTTTATTGTAAAGATACTATTTTTACGGGATTTGACATTTTCCCCATTATACTTAGTTCAGTTTTTTTTAGCCTGAATAAAACGTAGAAGATTGTTACATTATATTTTTAGCTAATCTAGTTCTTTACCTTGGTTCCGATTTTGTAAACACTAAGTGAAAATGATTGGTTATTACAAGCTTGATGTTCAGCCTACGTGTTAGCTCTTTTGTAAAGTTTTATTTTTTAAATTCATTTCCAGCGTGAAAATCTGATTCTTAGCAAGGAGTATTCTAGCATTCGTGTTAATTGACTTATAGCGAGTGATCACGCGGGCTTGAAATTACGTTTTTGTTGGGTTTGATGATCTTATCTCAGTGAATTATAGTCAGGCGTATTCTACACCTTTAGAGCTCAAGATGTTTTTTTTTTATTATGTTGAAGCCAGTTTGATTTAGACTTCTATTTTTTTTGGATTTAAAAATTTGTATTCTCAGGAAATCAAACAAATGCTCTTCTGTATAGAAATTCTTAGTCTGAAATTTTAAATTGGAACATTATAAATCGTGATTTAACGAGGAAATGTTGACATCAGTACAACGACCTCATCTAACATCATTACCATCCATATTGGAACTCCATCGGGATTCGAACTTTGATTTATTTAAAACTTTTTAGTGATAAAATTTGTATTTTGTAATTCAAGGAATCATTTTTGGAATAGATTCACAAACCTTAAGTCCTATTTAATATTTTTATCTTGATTTCTAGGGAAATACATTTTTTTTGTATTTTTAATATATTTTTTTGCTAAACAAAGCTTGTGACTTCACTCTTTCATCACGTTTGTTAGAGCCTATACGTAATAGCCCAGAAATGTAAGAGTAAAACGATATAACTCTTTATTATTTTAAGAAAAATTAGGCTTGAAGATCACGTATATACATTCATTTCATTCAAGCCTCGGATCAGAATGTGTTTTGGAAGATTTTTTTTAAAACAGAAAAATATAATCACAATATGTATTGAAGATACAACGTTTCAATGGGTATATACGTAACGTGATTGGATAAAATATTTTAAAAGTAGTATATGGTGGCTCTATGGGTTAATTCTCAATTCCCTAACACCACCCAGTTACAAATTGTGCATGTTTTCATTTTGAGGCCAACAATTTATTGTGTGCAACTACTAATTGCAAGGAGAAGTGGATTTTAGCTGTGGCCTATAGTGTATAAATAATGACATCAATCGGATGATAAACAACCCTAATTACACAGAAACACATCTTTGTCTGCAGGAAAATTTAATTACAGAGATAAATCGGTATAGATTTAAAATATTTGTCCTTGTTGTTATGCATATTTAATTTGCATTGTTGGTTAGTAACTTTTTATATTTTATTTCATTTTTTCCTATTGTGATGTAAAATTTATGTTGTATTTAACCTCGTCCAAAATCAGGTTTATTTGGTACTTTTCTGAATTATTTATATATTTATCCTGTAAACAATTCGTAGCTAAAATAATCAACATGTTTATGGGTTTAATATCAGGAACATTATTAATAGAAGTAAACATTTATTTAGGTATTGGTCTAAGTTATTGGAGTTTCAATAAAATTTTCCTGGCGTACCTGACATTGTCAAGGTTATATATTTAGTTGTAGTAACAGACTTTCTAATAATAAAACTAGCATTTTATTTGTTTAAATTTTAAGATATTTCTATAAGTTTTTTTTCATTAGGTAAAGATTTTTTAAAAACAAATAGAAATTTTAAATATGATTTGAGGTAAAGTAAAGGACTTTATAATCTTGCGTTTTAAAGGATTATTAATTCATGCTTTAAGATCTAGCAGAATCAATTTTGTATTACTGTTGTGTCCAAAGGTTCATTTGGGCTAGAATTTATTACTTTAAATCATTTTAAGTCAGTGATTATTTTTCCTGGAAATACAGAGTGGTAATATAAATTTAATATTCTTGGAAAAAGACTTCACTTGGATTTATAATGAATTTATATCTGGAATTATGCTACTGTGGTACAACAACACGATACATGTGGCTGCAGGAACATCCCCTCCTCCAGCGTCAGATTTGCATTTGCACAAATGTTTATTCAGAAATTTTAGTTATTAGGACTGTATCTTTAATTATAGGATTATTTTGGGATTTAATTCGCAATACCGTAAGTTCTTTATTATTTTCATTTTACTTTCTAGACAAATACATTACTATAAAAGGTTTGTTGCTTTTTCTGTTAATTATTTTAAGAGTACAGACTCATAACACTTATAAAAAAGACGAACAAAAAAACACACTCTTATCGACCAACACTCGTCACTAACCAACACATAACCTTACAGGGAACACTGCTAATTGTAGAGCAACCTCCTAGTTATATACAAACAACTGTATTTGGAAACAAATACTTATAACTAAAATTTTCAAAAAGTGATGGGAGTATAGGATATATATATATATATATATATATATATATATATATATATATATATATATATATATATATATATATATATATATATATATATATATATATATATATATATATATATGTGTGTATATATATATGTGTATATATATATATATATATATATATATATATATATATATATATATATATATATATATATATATATATATATATATATATATGTGTGTGTGTGTGTGTGTGTGCTATATGCGTGACAAAATATGTACAATAAAACAAAACTCTAAATGTGTAAGAAAATCTATACTCCGCCCTTTAATTAAAAAATAAGATGTAAATAGAGCACAAAAGTTAATAACTTTATTCTTCTATTTGTAATTTACAATATGTTTGTCGCCTTGAAAGAAAGTGGGTCATCTAACATTGCCTTTTGTATGCATTTCATACGGCCTAGAAGTTTTAATTTACACCGTCAAGCAAGAAAAGGTTTTATTATATTTACTTGATGACGTGTCTTAACCTTGAGAAATATTAGAAAAAAGTATTAAAACCTGCTATAGTTCGTCTTTTTCCTATTTATTAAGTAGGTTATGCGTTTAAGTGCTCATTTTATCATATCATGAATTGAAATTACATGTAGTCAAAATCGTATTTCCCAAACTGAAAGTGTGAATTCTTCCCTGCCCTAGTGATGAAGCAAAAGGTTATAATTCGAATTCAGTGAGCGGTTTCGATATGGACGAAAGTCTGCTTTATTAAAAAAATAGAACTATATGCAGAATAAAATTGGTGCAATAGCAGAATAAGATTAATGCAATAGCGTCTAAACTTGAAACTTTCTGGAATATTTTGCTGTTTATGGGAAAGATTTGTCTTCTAGTGCACTGTAGACGTACATCGTGTCGGGGAGCAATGAGTTCTATAAAATAAGGCCTCGACCTTGATATTTATGTTTTGGACGTTGAGGTCTTATTGCCCAAATAACGGGCTTTGTAGCGTGTTCAGATGTTGAGAACATCGGAACGATAAGTCGTTTTCAGATTTATATCACACACTTGGCAGCCCATATCGGCAATTTTCTACAAATTAAAGGTATACTATTTTAGTCAAACTTTACCTATTCTGATGTCTTTTTCATAATAAATTCAGATTCCCAAATCAGCAAATGGATATGTTTTCAAGTTCCGTTGGTCTACAATTCAGTTGGCTGGATTGCGATGGAAGCTGGGAATACCAAAATCTGTTAAAAGGAAATAATAATTTTAAATGAAGCGAAGCTATCTAATCAATTTCTTCAATATTAATATATTTTTATTTGTTTTGTTAAAGCAATTTACTTCAGCTTAACCGGATTTCACCATTCCCGGCTTCCATCACTTTCCAGCGAACTGAAATGTAGGCCAACAAAACTTTTAGACAGGTCCATTTTCTTGTGTAACTATTTGAATTTATTAGATAAAAGACATCAGAGTAAGTAGTCTGACTAAAACATTATCATTTTAATTTGTAGGAAAGCGTCGTTATGGGTTGCCAAGTGTGTGTGTGTGTGTGTGTGTGTGTGTGTGTGTGTGTGTGTGTGTGTGTGTGTGTGTGATATTCCTGAAAATTTTATTTTAGTTACAAAGTCTGTCAATGTCAAAACACTACACAGCATCATTACTTAGGCAGTAAAACCTCGGCGCTCAAAATAAAAATATTTAAAAAAATACCTTGTAGGATTAGAGAGCTACGTGCAAAGTCTTGGCATGAATGCACACTGGAACTGCTATCTCCACAAAGATTACATATACCATCAGTCTCACATGCAAACGATGGTGCATGCGCTTGACTGCCTTTGATCACATGACTAGGCGCGGTCATTTTGCTCTTCAGCTACAAAATTTAGCTATGAGATCAGTATATCTTTTCTTTACAGATCAGAGGTAGTTATCAAAGGTATGGCTGCCAATGTTAGCAAAAATATTTAACCTTAAAATAAAAGATACAAATACTGTGAATTTATGAGTTTATAAATTCGCAATTATGATCTCGTATATTCGAACTATAAAGTAAATGCATACTTTCTATTCGAATTTGTGGTATGATAAAATTTTGGTAATTTATATCATAAAGTTAAGACGAATCTATGAAATTTAAATTTCATAATATCATAAACTGGAATCTCTCCTCCCCAAATCTTTATCGTGACGGACGTACTATGTCGGCATGCAATGCTTTTGTTGAAAGACAGGAGTGAATAACGGTATTCACAGTGTTCCAAATTTCTGTACCAGTGTTTTCCATGGAAGGTTTGTAGTTGACAAGAAGCCTTGTTTGCCCAAGATATTGCCAGACACTGACCTAAGACTCTTCCACGTGCTGAAGCTTTTAATTGGTACATAACTTCAAAAGATAGACGTCCTAGTTGTTAACAGTTAGCCTTGGACCCTAGATTCGAAACACTCTTACTCCATTCTGAAACTAATCGAAAAAGTATTTATTTATTTAATTTATTTGCCGAGAACACCTCCACCCCCCAAAAGGAATCAAAAACAAAAACAAAAATACCCCCCCCAACAAAACAAACCAAAAAACAAGAAAAAATAAGCCAAAAAAGCAAAAACAAACAAGTAAATATAAACAAAATAAAAAAACACCCCCCAAAATGATAAACAAACAAAACCAAACCACCCACCACCCCATGCGACGGTCAATGATGCTTGAATGATTGTAACATCCCTTTTTGTCTTTATGTACGTATATTTTCTTCAAGAGCACGATTTTCACTTACGTAAGCATTGTTGCTTTCTTCAGAAAGATATCCAATCTAAGAATAATTTTCAGGAGAATGCTATATCAATGTCTCAGTTCTGCACGTCTTGTGTGTGTGTGTGTGTGTGTGTGTGTGTGTGTGTGTGTGTGTGTGTGTGCATTTATGTAGTAAACATTTAGTAAACTCCGTTCATAAAGAATTGTCTGATATTCCGAAGCTCATTGCTGTGTCTCCACGTGGTGTATATTATTATTGTCTCGGTTATTACGAAATTCGGATATAACGATATGGTTTTGGGAGTCTCTTGGACTTCGTTATTTGGGATTTACTGTAGACTGATTGATAGATGTTTACCCATTTTTCAGTCTAGCTGGTTCATTTTTAGAAAAAAATAAAATAAATCAAATATTAATATATTGAACGTATTTAACTAAATCATTCTCAAATTACCATTGTTCAAAACAATTTGTATCCCCTGCTTCTGTAAATGGTTTTAATTGATATATGTTTGTGTTCAACACAGCTCAACACATACCTGCTCGTGAGCGAACATACAAAAAATAAGCACATACACTCAGTGGCGTCACTAAGGTTGGTGTCACCCAGTTTGGTAACTCATGTTGTCACTCCTATGTACCTCCTTTCTTCACAAAAATTAAAAAAATATAAACAGTCATGAGTGGTAACTCATGGTGTTGCTCCCATGGGCTCCCTTCTGGCACAAAAAATCATATATTTTATAGATAGTTATGTGAGGAAACTCATGGTGTCAGCCCTTTAGACCTCCTTCCTGCACAATAAATAATTTGATTTTTTATAGACAGTCATTTTAGTGTCACCCCTCTCTGATTGTGTCACCCAAGGCGGTCCGCACCGCCTGCATCCCTTGCTAGTGACGCCACTGTACATACGCACATACAAAGATAGAAACATTCATTATTTAAACAATGACAAAATGTTGAAATTTAAATGGTAATCAACATTATTTGGTTTCTACTTCCACACGTTGCCTAAAGGAACCGACATATCAGTTGGGTGGGGTCTGGGACTTATGGAGAAAAAATTCATGCGGTCAAAAAGCTTGAGAAAAATTTCGTGCGCTGATTTTTTTAAAACAAAGTATATAAATTATTTTAGTTCTAAGAGCTAAATTATCTTGAGTTAAAAGTAAGATTAACCTGGTTGAAAATAAAATCAATCCAAGATCCTATTCACTATCTACTGAAAACTAAATGTCAGCTCCCAACTGTAAATAGGCACAGGATCTATAATTGGATTATTGGAAATCCCCATAAAATTCTCACGAATATGCCATGTACGGCTTTCGTTGAATTTTATCTAGGAAAAGCATACAGTTCCTTACCCGAAACAGGTAAATGTTTAAATTTTCATTTTTGGGGGGTCACAGCTTTTGCAGTTGATATATCTGGTGACTACGACATTGTTCAAGAGCATATGTCAGGTGGAAAAATACTAATTGGTATAGTGAGATCTATCAAATATTTGGAGAACCGCCAACCATGTAACATGACGAGATACATGGACCTATACACAGGGTATTCAGGTACTGTAGATACATTTTACAACTCCACCATGTCATATTTATATTTATATCTTGGTTTTTTAAAAATTTATTTAGAAAGTGGCAGGAAAGTGATTCTCCTTGAGATTTAATGTCTTAAAAAGGAAGGGGGTATCGCAATCATGATAGACCAGGCAGTAGCGTATTGTTAAACGAAATTGTATTGACTGAAATTGTATTGACCTTGAATGTATCATGACATTTAATTTCCTTATGTAGAAATCTGCATAAATACCCATCTGTGATATGTTGTACACGTATTAAGTATCCCTTTCAAACTTTTAAAAATGTAATAACTTAACAATAGATGTTTTATGACTAGAGAGTTAGTCTATACTTGTAGCAGTGATGTGTGATAAGATAGATCTAAAGACAGAAGAAATGACCTTTTGATCTCCCATTAGGGTAAATAATGATTTTAGGGAGGGGTATTGCAGGTGTGATAAGATAAATGAAGTACCTCCTCCCCTTTACAGTATTTACTGAATTCCGGTAGTTGGGTGTAGGTGTTATCCTATAACATACTACAAGAAGAAATGACATTCAGAACCCCGATTACTGTAAGATTAAGTAGGATAGTGTGGTGGGAGATGATAAAAATATCGCATATATTAGACGCGTTAAAGTGTATATAGACGATTACATTGGCGTTTGTTCATGTGTATTGAGAGAGTTTATGGATATAATGAGCAATGTTTTAATGGAAAAACAATCTCAGTGTTTTATCCTCACGAAAACTATGCTTTTATAACGGGGACCCGGGTGTACTGATCATTTTTTCTTTTATTTTCTTTACTAACCTTGGACTAAAAAACAGTATTAGTCCCAGGCTAAGACTAATAAAAGGCGTTAAATAATCTGCATGAATCAGGGATCGTCCATTTTAATTGTGTCAGGGGTGGGTGGATGGGTGGTGAGAGTTGGTGTATTGGGATTCTAATGTTGCTTGTTGACCAAGTATAAAATACTCTTGTTGTCATTATAAAGAAAGTACTTACTGTATTATATTAGCTGAACAAATATTTTCAAGGTGAGAGTAAAAAATGTTTAGCTACCCTTAAGATTAAATAGTTTGTTTTCTTAAACTATGTTTGTATCGATCTTGTCATACCATCTATCTTATAGTACACAGCTTACTGTTGGTGTCTTGTACAAGACACTAAACTAAGTTTGTAAGTTTTGAATCTCTCAAATGTATGGACTCTTTCAAACAAGATCATTGCTGGTATCCCAAGAGCATGGATGACTTCAGTTGCAGCAGAAATCGAAACGGGAAGTTTTCTGTATCAAGGGGAAGGGTGTAGTGATGGAGAAGACATAACCTAAAAATCTACCTTAGGTAGCCATGAGTATATTCAACAGAGAGGGTTGATTAGTGTAATATTTGTAAGAAGAAAATACAATATTTACATATACACTTTTCCAAGAATGCCAATTTATAAGTTGGGTAGTCTGTTTCATTCTTGACATGGGTGAAAAGAGAATTGCAGGGCACATGTTTTGTAACTCTGACAGATATCTTAGATTCTATCAGTGGAATATAATGACCGATAATAATAATGTGAAATGCCTTTGAAGCTACGTATTCTCTTTAGATTAGGTTTTTACAATAATTAACGCAAAGAACAGGTTTATTCGACAAAAAGTATTAGAGCTGATTCTGCTTTTGAAATGCACACATATTGAGCCCAGATGCCGCCGTTTATAAAAAATTTTAACTATTCGTCCGATCTAACACAAGTTTGGAAGGAAAGAAATGATTTGTTAACAAAGTTATCTGATATAAACCGTTCGTTGTAATAATTAGGATTAATGGACGTTCAAATATTCAGTTTAGAATTAAGCGGTTTAGTCTGCAAAGTCGTTAGTAATATCAGTCTTTTTCGGGAGTGCTAATGAAATAGTGATACGGTACATTGAAATAATTCCATTAGCGATTAATCCCCCAAAACAAACAAAAAAAACCCCAAAAAAACAAAAAAACAAAACAAAACAAACTGAAAGAAAATGAAGAGAGTCAGGCCCGCCTTTTTTTAAAAAAGCGGATCTGAGAAGAAAAGGCGTGCAATATAAGACTCGGATGAGTATTGATGATCAGCTAGGCTGCTAGGGCAATATACACTGAATGGCGAACTTGGGCTGAAGGCAAAATAGGGTGATGTTAGTTTCTTAAGCAGTGTCGTCATAAAAACATTGTAGGCTCTGGGCAAAGCAAGTCACTGGGGCCCTCTACAGGAATTACTATGCATTAACAATATGGGCGGCATGATGCCCCTAGGCCCTGGGCAACTGTCCCGTGTGTTCATGCCTTAAGACAGCACTGTCCTTACGCTTACAACGGTAGCATTATCAAATCTTATGTGTCAGCTTTCGACTGACACCGGTTGATGCAGGGATATTGCTGATCAATGTCGGACTAATTTGTACACCTGTGGAAAATGACAGGGTATCTCAGTTTGAGGGAGAAGTTACATGGCTCATAATGTGATGAAACGTAGACATAGTTTTTAATGGAAAGCAAAGACATTTAGGACCAATATATTTTAAGATTCAGTATTGTGCTGATGATGTGGCATACACGATGTTTACACGTGACAGAGGCAATGAGCCTTAAAGGGAAAAATCTTTACTGTTTTTTTGTTTTAAGAAGAAACTGATTTAAAGATCGCAGGTTTTGTTTAAAACAGACAAATAAAAACAAAACAGAATATGAAACACTTCAATGGATAGTCTAATTGTGGCCAATAGTGTATATTCAAGTAGTATGGGGTGGAACATTGGGCTAATTCTAAATACACAAACACCTCAGTTTCCCATATTGTGCTGTGCTAAATTTTGGGAGTGAGTACAGAGTGAAGAGAGTTCTAACTGTAGCCCATAGCGTACAGGCAAAGATACAAATCGAACGATAAAGATCCCTAATTACAGAGAAACACACACCAGTCCTGGAAGTCTAATATAATTAGAGAGAGAAATCAGTATGGTGTAGAATCTTTCATCATAATAAACACATTCTGTCTGTTTCTCGCTCTCTGTTATCCACCAACACTCGTCGTCAAACAACACATCATCGTAATGACAAATACATGTAATTGCAGACAAACACTACTAGTTACATAAAATCAAATTTATTTGCACACAAATGTCCATTCTTACGCAGTTTTTTTCCAATGGAGATGGGAGTATGTGATGTTAGCGGTTTCTGTTCTTGTATTATTCATTTCAGAAAAAGATGAAAATAAGGATGGCAATAATGATTAGTTCACAGATTTCTTTTAGGCGATGATTTGAAACTAAGTTTTTTTTTTAAAAAAAATTAAAACTATTGAATGAGGTAGCGTGATTCAAACTGATGATTTAATCGTTAGTAGCGTGATTCTCATGGTATGTGTTTAATAAAACATTTATACAAGATTTTTTCTTAATCTGACCATAGTGACAATACTTCTGCTTCTCCATAACTCCCAACACTTGGACAACGATGTTTTCTCTTGTTGCTGCTGATCATCTGTCTCTGTTTTGAGGTTTATTTGCTTAGACTGGGACTCTTGTTTTTTTTTTATGGCATTGTCGAATTCAGACACAAGATCTTGTTCAACATCTTGCCAAGTGTCTTAGCAAACTGAATTTTAAACGCAGTTGTCCCGATTTATTATGTGGAAATTTCTGTTGTCTCAAAAATGACATCATAGAAATCTAGTTGCAATAAATAATAATTTCCACCATATTCGTCGTAGGAAATTCAATATGTGAGGTTAATTGGTACCCAGCTGTACCGTAGCTTCAAACAGAGATTGGTAGGTTCTCAAGTAATTCTTGCAGGCACAGTTGGATCAAATGGCCTGATACGTAGAGTTAGTACGGTACGGTCTTGGTGAATTATACCATGGATAGGTTGTAGTGACTAAAGGCAATTATGCTAATGAATTAACGTTTGGGTAATTGCCTCTCAAACATAACGTATGGTCTTGAGTCTGAGTCCGATGACAAGATTGCAGGCTTTCACTACCAGTCGTCGCATTGGAAACTCAGCTGTGCTTCTGACTCAACTCGTTTCCCATAGTAGTCAAGAGTCCAACGCGTCGAATGTTCAGTATAGTTTCTTCAACGACAGTTTTGAAATCGTTAGTGTTTGCCATCACAAGGAAGACTAAGCTACTCTAAGTTAGCCTTGATAACCACCCACTTAATGGAACAAGTACAAATGATGTCCCACCCAGTCACATTATCCTGACACCAGGCTGACCAGTCCTAACACTAACCTCTTAATGCTGAGCGTCAAGCGAGGCAGCTGTTAGTACCATTTTTGTAAGTCTTTGGTATGACTCGACCGGGGATCGAACCCACGACCTCCCGCATCCGAGGCGGACGCTCTAACCACTAGGCCACCGGAGCGGTTAGAGAGAGAGAGAGAGAGAGAGAGAGAGAGAGAGAGAGAGAGAGAGAGAGAGAGAGAGAGAGAGAGAGAGAGAGAGAGAGAGAGCACAAGCTGACATATCTTGCTCGTTTTAACTACAATATGTATGTACATTTTATATGCTAAAAATATATGTATCTGCAAAACGACATTCTCAATTTAAATCTTCCGGTCAAATTATCAACATTCATTTATTTAAAAAATACAATTTTACAGATAATTTTCTACAGAATATGTATACATTTTTCTAAGGATAGTGTACATGAGATATTAAAACAAATATATTTAATTTCAGACTTCACGTTGAAACACTGCTGCATATAATGCGCACTCATTTGAGAGAGAGAGAGAGAGAGAGAGAGAGAGAGAGAGAGAGAGAGAGAGAGAGAGAGAGAGAGAGAGAGAGAGAGAGAGAGAGAGAGAGAGAGAGAGAATAATGTTGAGGATTATGTCTTTGTTTCTGCAATATGAAGCTCTTACCAGTTAAGTATTACTTTTATTTTTGAAGTTGTCTTAGTGTGTGCGCTCGTAAATTGAAAGCTTGTTATTACTAGCCAATATTGTCAATTATATTTGCTCCATTATTCCATATAAATAAGAAAGGAATTGATTTTGTGTTGAATTTGTGTCCTCCTACCTGCAAGGTACAAAATTATGACAAACATGCACTTATTTAAAAATATAATAAAAGAAACTAACCTTTCATTGTTATCATTTATTCATTATTTTTTCATCATTAATAAAAATATACCTATGGACTCTGTGTATGTAGTGGATGTCAGTTTGCGGATACATCCAAAATGTATTGTATATTACTTACGTCAAATAACATGGACTCTGTGTATGTAGTGGATGTCAGTTTGCGCATACATCCAAAATGTATTGTATATTACGTCAAATAACAAAATCACAAAAGAGACGAAAATATCACCCGATTGCTTGAAGGCACCAGTCATTCACGTATGACGTTACACGGTGCAAACTGACCAAGATGGTCTTGTATTCAGGTTAACTATACGACGGTATCTCGCAATATATCCACTGTGAGTGCAAATGATAATCTTTACGCTAGCAGGTGTTACAAAAGTATTCTTTAAGCACGCTATTGTTGTGTATACTATTTGACCTGCGAACATAAATTATGATCACATCTGGGAAATAAATAGAAGCCTGGGTGATGGATAAACACAACTTGGAGCGATCAATAAAGTTTTTTTCTTTAAAATTTTCACAGGATATCAAATACAAAGGTTTTTTTGTTGCAAAGCAAACAACCCCAAAAAACTAACTTTAGTATCTTTTAAGTATGCCGATTTTTCTTTTGAAGTCGGCTGACCTAAGGAAGTAAAGTTTGTTTCCTTTGGATTCTTTTAAGTGTGCCGACTTTTTTTGATGAAGTCAGTCGAAATAGAGAAGCCAACATTGATTGCTTTTTGCCTGTATTTACGGGATTTGTCAAAATGAATTGAAACAATGGAGCAGTTTTGAAAGCGGCACAATCTAGTGCGTCGCGCAGGCATAAGGCTGAACAGTAAATTAGTTTTAGTAGCTTCATCGAAATGTTCCCTATCCATAGTTTATAATGTTTTATTTTTCGACAAGAAGAAGCATGTATTTCGTCTTGTAAGGATAAATGTACGTCATTTCCGGCTGGCGTCCTCTATAGGTGGAAAAGGGTAGTAACTACGTTATATACGTATTTTTCGAGTAATTAAAATATAATGTTTTCTTTACACTTAATAATTTTATTTTGTTCTTTTTGTGCGAGTTTAACCATTTTTAATCATGTAATGCAAATCCGATGTAAATTAAAAAAATGTTGGAGCGTGGCATGTGACCTTTAAGGATGTGTGTTGGTTTGTGAGAATGTGTATTTATTGAGACAAGTATTTGTCCGTCTTTCTGTGTTTTCTATATTCATCACTTTGGCACACTCAAGGTTTCCGAT
Organism: Potamilus streckersoni; assembly: GCA_016746295.1. Classification (NCBI taxonomy): domain Eukaryota; kingdom Metazoa; phylum Mollusca; class Bivalvia; order Unionida; family Unionidae; genus Potamilus; species Potamilus streckersoni. The sequence continues at coordinate 7,396,607 of JAEAOA010000745.1, read as the reverse complement.
CAACTTTATCCTGGATACATTTGGGCTAATATAGGGTTGTCAGACAACTTCGCACCTGCCATTTCGGTCCACTATGGGGTTCCTCGCCAAACCTACATAGGACACGTTGGACCACTATGACAGCCTCTAATCTTTGCACTCCCCTTTTGACCCAGCGTGGGATTTTTATCCTAAAAATGCAAAATAGCAAACTTTGGGCTACTATGGGATGCCTATGGCACCATGGGATTACCCCATAATTCCCCACAATGATATTTTTAGGAATGGGCGTGGGTGGGTGGGTGTGAAATTGTTGCTTCAGTGTAGCTAACTCTTTAAGTACATAGTCATGTTTAAAACAGTTGCCAAAAGTTCTGACGAAAGTGAAGAGATTGTAAATCCTTTTGTTCTTGTGTGTGTATGTGTGCACATATTGATTTTGTTAATAGTGTATCTCCTTATTTAACAATAGAGGTTTAGATTCGAAACTATGCGGGGTGGGTTAGGGAGTGGGGATGATGTGATCACTGTCGTACATGTAACAGGAAGTAAATTTTATTTGATTCCCTTGTGGTAGATATTGAGCTCATATTAACTTAAGTATTATCTTTAATTACAAATTTACATTTAATTTATGTTGATATATAAAATATAATTAACAGTAACATCACTGTTTTAACAGCGTGAGAGTTGGTCAACATAACTGTTCTGAAGAGTTTGCCTAAACATTCGGTACGTTTTCTTTACCCTTCTAAGTTCTAAGTTTTACGTGTTGAACAAATGATTCCATAATACTCATCATTACGATTTTAACCTTTGAAGTTTTACGTCCATAATAAGTCCTATATCATCTCTTTCTATGCACTAATTACTTGCTTGACTTAAGTTTGGATCTTAAACACTATTGACTGAAAGAGATCATGATCTAGGTACCCATAGTTTTCTGGCATTCCGTCCGTCCATATGTACACAAGTATATACACATATTGATATTACAAGGACTGCGCATTGAGCAATATATGCTGTATATAATAACTATCTATGTATGTATGTGTGTATCATTTGGATTTTTTAACGTAACTTTAACATTTTTTTCAGTCATATGGCTACGATGTCCACAGTGTGGCCATTTATAGTGATGTCTAGCACTGGGGTATCGAGCCACCCAGTCACATTATCCTGAAACCAGGGCGACCAGTCCTGACACTAACCTCTTAATGCTCAATGCACAGCGAAGCAGCTGTTAGTATCATTTTCATAAGTCTTTGGTATGAGTCAGCCGGGGACCGAACACAATATCTACCGCATCCGAGACGAATGCTCTAACTACTAGACCACCGGAGCGGTCTACTAACTCTTTATATTTACGTATTAGCTAAGCTTCACACATGAGCAATATGATTTAGAAGTAAATGCTAGTCGAAGAAGAAGCTAGCCTCATGTAACACATTGCGCAAGCCTAGGGTTTAGCAGCTTTTCCCCCATTAAAGCTATAAATAAAGACTTCTTCTCCCATACCTGAATTTTTAAAGAAATCAAAATGCCACAACTTGTGTCATCTACAGTGTAGTCAAACTGTACTGAGAACTTTTTTTAAATCTTATTTCTTACCTTGACAGAGCGCACATGGAGATAAAAGTGAATCGTACGGTGCAGCCTTAATATATCTGATTATAAAAATGCGTGATTGCAGGTTTTCAATTATAAATACAAGAAGTCTTAATTGTGCGTGTTTGTTGTCATATATAAATAGTCATATATAAATACGACGAGTCTTATGATAAACAATATTTTTGTACAAAAACACAAAGAAATGGTTATTTCCCCTTCTTTTTATTAAGGTAAATTCATAAAGTCTAATTCAGCACAGAGAACGAATTTAATGCTATTTCAAATGCATAGAGGCTAATTGCTTATCAAATAACCAGCCGAAATTTGGGCTGAAAAATCATTCAATACACACATATAGCTTTCTATTTGGAAAGTTATAACTTTTTAATTGTTTCGATTGGTCAAGAAGAGTAACGGAATAGACAAGCCCTGCTGTGGGAGTTGGCTTTCCATCTCTCGTGTAGTTGCTATTCCAGTACCAACATACACATTCTTTCTATCTAATTTGTAAGGAGATGGTAGATAATCGTGATAATAAATTGAATAATTTATTTCATTTTCCCTTGCTCACATATTTTGTTTCTTTATTTAACAAATTATTAATTGATACTTTGCTGTTTATTTCAGTATGAGAAGCGTATAAAAAGCATGTGGTCTACACTTCACATGGCAGTATTGCTTTTTCTTCCGATAGCTAGAAGTCTGCCGAAGGTAAGGATTTATTTCAGATACAAGTCCGGGTAGTATTCGGCAGAGTGTTTTAAAGAGATAGGATGTATACAATAATAAAATAGGCATATTTTCGATTCCTTCTTTGTTTAAAATAAACAATTAGCGAAATGCATTTGATATACTGCAGTATATTAGTAGTCGTTAAGAATGTTAAATTTTGACCGTTTGTAACAAATGACAAATAAATCGTATACTTTTATAACGTTTGTTTTCATGTAGTTTAAAATGATGCTTAAAAGGCATATCTGCATCATACAAATAGACCATGGTTTAATTTCGTATCCAAAAGCCTATAAAATACATACAAATAGACCATGTTTTAATTTTGTATCCAAAAGTCTTATAAAAAGACATCCCAATAGACTCTGGTTTAATTTTGTATCTCAAAGCCCTTTAAAAAGACATACCAATTGACCATGATTTAATTTAGTATCCAAAAGGCTTATAAAAAGACATACAAATAGACCATGTTTTAGTTTCGTATCCTAAAGCCTTATTAAAAGACATCCCAAAAGATTATGGATTATTTTCGTATCCAAAAGGCTTATAAAAAGACATACCAATAGACCATGGTTTAATTTAGTATCCAAAAGCTGTATAAAAAGACATACCAATAGACCCTAGTTTATTTCGTATCGAAAAGCCTATAAAAGACATACCAATAGACCATGTTTTAATTTCGTATCCAAAAGCCTTACAAAAAGACATACCAACAGACCATGAATTAATTTAGTATCCAAAAGGCTTATAAAAAGACATACCAATAGACCATGGCTTAATTTCGTATCTCAAAGCGTTATAAAGACATACCAATAGACCATGGTTTAATTTAGTATCCAAAAGGCTTATAAAAAGACATACAAATAGACCATATTTTGGTTTCGTACCCAAAAGCCTTAAAATTAGACCTACCAATAGACCATGGATTATCTTCGTATCCAAAAGGCTTATACAAAGACATACCAATAGACTATGGTTTAATTTAGTATCCAAAAGCCGTATAAAAAGACTTCAAAATAGACCATGGTTTAATTTCGTGTCACCAACAAATAGAAAATAGGTTTTCTATGGTAAAACTTTAAATCCAGTATTTCTCACACAACATTATAAATGTCTGTATGATGTATGAACTTCCCAGCCAGCCGAATCGTTAGGATAGCCTTTCCAAGTTTTTTCTTATTATGAAGCATAATCACCTTGATCCACACCAGGCTTTAAGTCTTTGGTTTCAACGACTGAATTCTCATCTGCTGCCATATACCTATCTCGGGAAGTTTCGCTCTTTCAAAACGTCGGAGTTAAATTCAGGCCAGCAGTCCTAAACGTTCTTGCACATCGTGTTGTAAACTTTCTTCACGTCGGCAACTGTATTCATTAAAACTTCTGTAATAACTGCTTCAAGTCTGACAAGATGGGCTGTTTGGCGATACGACTTTTAAATAAACTAGAAAATAATCACTATGCCTACGTCTCAAGAGCAATCAGGTATAGTCAAATCTAAGGATAGGTAAGATGATGTTGCAGGATAAAGGTATGACACAGGTATGACTTATGATTAAATATGCAAAGCGTGTTTTTAAAGAATGTCTTTTTACTTCTCTCTCTCCCCCCCTCTCTCTCTCTCTCTCTCTCTCTCTCTCTCTCTCTCTCTCTCTCTCTCTCTCTCTCTCTCTCTCTCTCTCTCTCGTTGATATCTCTACTGTCCGAAAGTGTATTGTGGCCGTTTAAATCGCCGAACGAAACTAAAGGCGCCGCCAACTGTTTGATAACATGCTCAAGATCAGGTTGCTTGATTTGAGTACATGACTGGGTACACAGTGAACACAATGCATGTTTGTTGTTCTTGTTGTTGTTAGTTGTAGGGTTTAACGCCATTTTTCAGCACAAGATAGGCTATACATGGCGGCCAGTATAAATGGTGGGGGAAGAACATGGGGAAACCTCAGAAGGAATCACCGACCCACAAGAAGCTACTGACAAGCTTTCTCACGTACCCACAGTGGCCGAGCCCAAGGCTCGAACCAACGCAGATAGGTGAGACTTCAGTGATCAGTAACTGTGACTTCTTTAGACCACTAGGCCACTATGGGCCCCAACACAATGAATGAGTTTTATCCAACGATACAAGGGCCTCAGCTTCTAAGCTACAACTAAGACAAATTTGTCCGCAAATAATTTAATTCTTTAATTATTCTTAATGATTGAAGTTACTTCAGCCGCATTATTAGTATTTCTTGAAAAACTGCTGCAACTGCTGAAAGTTCTAAGATAAATTATTGTTTTCCTTTAAAAAGTCTCCTGAAGTTAGACAGCCATTGGATCATGTTCTTCAATTAGAAGACTAATTTGATTATATTTGCCTTTAATCTTCAGCACATTTATGGTACTATAGTGCCAGGCATTTATGAACGTGGTAGGAGTATGGGGCTAGCAGCAGAGAATGTGAGCCGACGACGTTTTTAGACCGAAATAAAACTTACTACGAGGGTAAAAATACAAACGTCACTAACGTCAAAACCGAAGACTCAAACCGACCGAGATTTCTCTAATTGGCTTAGCTCATTTTGTTACTTTATCGTTGACAAGTGTTTTTTGTGGGTTTTTTAAAACTGTTTTTACGTGTGTTGTGTTTGTTTACTCTTCGGTCACTCTCTGTTGGTCATCACCCTCTCTGCTGCTGTCTATTAACCGAAAATTTTATTAAGACCTACAAGATACCTAGATCTGGGGTCATGTAAATTTATCATGATTAATTCGTGTGGCGTAACTTGCTCACGTGAAAAGAAGTTTTTGAACTATATCATATCCATATACACAATGTCAAATGAACGATTCGCAGAGTATGTGTATCGACTCCATTAGACACAACTAAAATATTGCTGTTGTCTTTGATCACTCTAGGTATTTGTGTATATCGCTGAGCGACATAAATCACGTCCATGTTTTGTGCCTTCCTCGAGAAAATATCCGAGCTGAATCTGACTGTTTGTCCAGCATCGCATCATCGTATAGTACGATATTATTAATTTGTCCATCTAGATAATCTACAGATGCTCATCATCAATATCGGTGACAAAATCAACAATATCATCTTTATCTTCATTTAACGACTTTGCGTTCTCATTATAATCTTTATGTACTTCATAACATCTCTAATCATCTACAGATGGTGCCACTAAATACAACTTATCTCACTTGAGCTATATCATTATCAGATTGGCCTATAATTATACACCTAATAGAATTCGGTAGCACTTAATAATGTTTGACTGGCTCTTGCTTTTGTGTCTCAGATAAATCAATAATATTCATGTTGTACAGATATATAATAAATAATATGGATTTATATTGTGTTCGAAGCAGATCACCCACCCCCATCAATGATTAATAACAATAATAAAAAAAAAAATACAAAGCGTGCTCTTACATTTAAGTGTGTAAAATGTGGTACAAAAATACAAATTTATTTTGTCCTTGATGAATATCTAGGTCGGTGATATCGCTGCTTCACTTGGAAAATTACAAGAAGCTCAATGGGCTAATTACCCAGGAGAAAAACAATCAACCGGCTATAATTATTCTGGTGGTTGAATCTGACTTGATCTCCGACTCGATAACCAAGAAAAACCAAAACCTGAAGAGTATCCAATAAACGCGATTGATCATCCCTGCCATTTTCATGATGTTGCGTATAAAAATCCAGATCTTCAAAACGACATATTGCAGACGTGAAGTTGATTCACTCGTTATATTTCATAAAAAGTAAATCTCAGAGAAAAACTTGCTAGCTTCCTAGTAAAATCGGCGATGAAAGCAAAACTAGTACCATGGGCCGGTAATTAATCAACCGATTTTTATTAGTATTATAATGGAATCGGTTCATTATAGCCCAAGAAGATAATGGACAGATAGAGCAGCGATTAGTAAACGTGCTGATGCGCCGAATATCGCACGTTCTGTTACTGCAAACTGGATAGCACAACAAGCAGCAATATGGTAAATATATCTACCACCACCTAAAAGTATCAGTATTCATATTTTGATGTCAGTACTGACAATGAAGTTCATGAAGCAGACATATTATTTTTACAACATGATACTATTAAAATTGATAGACAACAATCACGCACATACAAATATGCGTTAAGTTGTTGCAAATGACGTTGCAAGTAGATATAAAGAAGCGAAACCATTATCAACTAAAACAGCAGCTAAAATTATTCCACTTTTGAACGAATTTATCAACGAGGACCCTTGTGATGGCTACAACTACTACAGGTTGATCCTGGAAAAGAATTTCTTGGTGCAGTATCATATCTGATGAAACAACCTAACGTTAAAATCAGACGAGGATACACTGAAATTCATCTTAATCAGGTAATCGTTGAACGATTGAATCGAACACTTGCTAAGCGGATCTTTGGATATCAATATGCAAAGGAAATAACCACAGATATGAGATGCCGTGAATGGGTGAAAGTGTAATAGATGCGTTAAATAATGAATTTACTCGTGAAACTTTTATGAAACCCATTAATGCAATCATAAAGAAATATATACCGCTACAACGACATAACTCTTTCTCAAACTAACCAGTACTAGGTAATGTGACTATAGGGTATTTATATTAACCTGTTGAACATGAAGGGAGTTTAAAAAAGCAACTGAACCTATCTGGAGTGTGAATGCACATAAAATTTCCAGCGTGGTATGATCTACAGATAGACACGCATTCTACAGACTGGATTCAATTGCTCCTCAACGCGGATTTGTAATTGAACAATTATAAATAATTCCTGAAGACACACCGTTACCACCGCGTTCACTTTTGTAAACTTGCTCCTTGACGTCGATTGCATTCAAGACAAGTCAGCATTATATTGTCGCGTGTGTGCCCAAAATTACTAATAATTCTAATAATTCTACCAACGTTAACTGTCTTGAATTATTATTTGAATCCTTTTCTGAAGATTTGGCCACAACATTACTGTGTTACAGCTCGCACAATAATTATTCTATCGTTGTTTCATTGTCATAAAAATTCAGCTTCGAGATCAAAGTCGAGTTTATTTTTTGCCACATTACTTTTATCTAGCTATTTTTTCTTTTCATTTAACTACACCACCGGTGTCGCTGTTATCTATGATAACCCTCCGCAGCTTAGATATTCTTCTGATTGCGAAATAAACTAAATTTAACCACTCGTTCCGATCATCAATACTCCAAATATTTGTATCAGAAATAGTTAATCCTTTCAAAGAATGAATCATTATAGCATATCCTAACGTCCACGTCCAAGGAGTTTTGTCCATCATTATTGTACTATCAACAACACTGACAGAAACTAAAACAATATTTAACACAAGATTCTGTTATCACCGCAACCTGGAATCTCAACTTCAGTATTCTGTCGTCGAATATCTTCTGGTCATAACATAATGGTACAGGTAGATTCTTTATGTAACAGAAATAATTGTTGTTGAAGTGTATCACGAACTATCCTTAAATTCTAAAAATCATTTATATGTGTTTCTATAATTACTTCACGTATTATCTCGCACTGTACTTTTCCGTCTGATTAAGTTTTTAAATTTTTTCAGTGGTTCACCAATAGCTCTAAGATCATCGGTTATCTCCTCATAATAATCTACGATTTCTTTCAGCCATTCATGCGGAGACTGTCCAACAAAAGGTGGTAGTTGACCATGATCACCACACATTATCACATCAGTATTTTTCGTCAATAATCATCCAAGAAGCATTTTTAATACTTTTAAACGATACCATACAAATTTCATCCCAGATAATAATTTTAGGAATGTATTTCTCACCCATTCATTCAGGAGTTCATGCGTCTCCGCACCATCGAAAGAAACTATAATAAGTTTGAGATATTACTCCTCGTTCATTAATGTGTTGGTGTCAAAACAACCATATTTAAATAACTGTTCAGGAATAATTCAATCGCATGCGTTGTTTTACCAGAACCACCAAACCCGTTAAGATAAATTGTTTTATATCTGGCCACATGATCATACACAGATTGCAACAATGACATTGTCATCATCGATGATAATTATGTAGCTGGATTATTTTTTAATAAATACACTTAATTTCAACGTCTGCAGATTCAGAATAACTGAGCATATTTTCTTGTTTTATTCTCATTCGCCTCATGATGCATAAACGTTAACATGCAATTGTTTTAACAAATCTGCACAGACACATACATACATACATACATACATACATACATACATACATACATACATACATACATACATACATACATACATACATACATACATACATACATACATACATACATACATACATACATACATACATACATACATACATACACACGCATATATATATATATGCGTGTGTATATATATATATAATGAATCTGTGGCAACCTTTACCGCGGTATCAGGAAATATGTGTATCATTAATAATAAATTTATTGAGACATATGCAATCATGAAAGATCTTAAGAGAGTAAACTGCGGTGACTCACCATCAATATAACTCACAATTGTAACTAATTTAGTTCCGTCTAATAAATAAGCATTACTTCGACATTTCTCCGTTGTATCACTATATCGGGCCTGTGGCGGTCCATCATTTTTGAAATGGGTTAAATTCGGAGTCCGAATGTTACGGTCCATTTGTTTAAGCTTTAAAGACATTTTTCAACATGCAGTCACGTTTTCGTATATGTACGTAAGCACTTACGAAAACGTGCGTCAAGTGTTTTTCAGTGTTGTAATGTAAATTTAGTATATAAATATAACTTTAGCTTAAATTTTACACCGACAGCCTGAAATGAAAATGAATAATATATATATATATATATATATATATATATATATATATATATATATATATATATATATATATATATATATATATATATATATATATATATAAAATTCTTTTAAACAAGGTAACATAAGTGTTATGATTTTAATTTGGCTAGAAGACGAAATATCAAACTCTTGCTCACTGGTCCCTTAGTGAGAGCAATAAAACCCGCTTTTCAGCTTCAGAATGTTTATATAATCCGGAGAGTATGAAGTCTGTACAATTCGTGGCGCCATATGCAGGTGCTGATCTGTGAGAGAATTTCTCTACTTTGATTTAATTATGTTCTTTGTGGAGAAGGTTGATTCGCATGTGTATGTTGACAAACGTGAAACAGACATCAGTAAAGTACACTTCTTAAAACTTCAGTCTTTGGGTGTCTTCAGCCTGAAGGTCTGTAGTTTCATTCACCAGCAGCAGGAACTGTACATGGGCTGGAAACAAACTGGAAAATGCCCTCAAGACCTTTAAATTTCTGAAAACGCTCTGCAAATTCATGTTGAAGTTGCTGCACAAACGTTGTCGCAGTGCCTATCAGGTGGCGTGATGGATTTGTACTTTTTGTTGTTGGGAAATGCAGCAATTGATCATTGACCAAGTCTTCCACAAATAAACCCAATTTTGCTTCCAAAAGCACGACATTTTGAGGCAAGATACATGGCTGTCTTGTCTCTTCGTCGCAAGCACAGAATTAAATCATTTAAATATCCAACGATATCAACCAGGAAAGCAGCAATTGGCATCTGATTAGAATTATTCAAGAATGACACAAACTCAGTAGCTTTGCTAGATGTTAGTAATTAACAAATTTTAGTGACTTCATTACGTTGGTTCCAGAATCATGCAGTAACTTTAATCTTACGAACATCGTTCTGGACACGAAGATCATTATAATCAGACGGTCTCTTAAGGGACACTCGAAAAAGGCGATGCTGGAGTGCGGAATTACATCGTATGAAATTAATCATCTTCATCACCATATTCATTACATTTCCAAATTCTGGGTTAAACTTGGAACATAAAAGTGACTGATGAATGATACAGTAATAAGATGGCAGTTTTGGTTGAATCTCTTCAATACGTTCTGCCAATCCCTTGCTTTTTCCTGTCATGGGAGCTCCATCTGTTGTTAATGACACTAGTTTAAAAACATGAAGGCCAGTAACCTCCAAGAATTTGCTCAAACATTGAAAAACATCCTCACCTCTGGACTGTTTAGAGAAAGCATTGTCAGCAGATTTTCAGAGAAATCCTTCCCACTGAAGTAGCAAACGTAAAAACATAATTGTGAAATATCAGTGTCATATTTACACTCATTACATGCCAATGCAAAAACTTGTGCCCTTTTGAGATCTTGAAGTAGCTGCTGGTACAAGAGTTTTGCAAGGTCTTCAACGCGACGGCTTGCGGTGCTGTCAGAAATAGGGGTTCTCTCAATCGCTTCAATAATATTTTATGGTCAAAGCCGCCTCTACCATGCCGCTCATACATTTTCGTGTTGAACGCGTTGGACACACTCTCTTCTTTCCACTTTGGCCAGTGTCTAAGTTCTGTCTGGCAATTAGAATAAGATTGTTATCCTTCTGTCCATCCGTAAAAAGACTTATTCATCTTGCATCCATCTTTGTTGTGGCCACATTTCCGGCAGTTGAAACTCAATGTCTAGAAAGTCACGTGCTCTCACTGTCCCAATGGCCTTGTCAGACGGCATGTGTTCTGAAGACCTTTTGCACCTAAATTGTGTGTGTGTGTGTGTGTGTGTGTGTGTGTGTGTGTGTGTGTGAGAGAGAGAGATTTAGATTTCTAACATAGTTTTAACTATTTTTTCGTCATATCCGTACGCTGTCGGCAGTGCGACAATTTATATTGATGTCTAGCACTGGGGCATCAAACTACAGACATGTAGAATCGTGTCCCACCCAGTTACATTATCTTGAAACCAGGCCGACCAGTCCTAACACTAACCTCTGCTAGTACTATTTAATTTAATAAGTCTTTGGCATGACTCGGCCGGGCTTCGAACCCGCGATCTCCTGCACCAGAGGCGGACCTTCTGACCACTAGGCCACTGGAGCGGTCCGTACCTATCTGTATAATAGCCGTAATGAAAAGAACCCCAAACTATATCTGAACACAGTGGATGTTTATAATGTTTACAATAGGGAGACACTATGTGTATATCAATATTATTCTTAATAACGCTGTGGTTTTCCAATAGCTAAATTAGTCAAGATGTTCCAACTTAATTAGTTCGTTTTCAAAGCAATGTATTTAAATAGTTACGAACGAAAAATAAAATGCACGATATTTATTAAAACTGATCTTATATAGGAATGCTGCTTTAAATTGTTATTACACTACCTTAATAAATTCTGGGAAATTTATAACATTATCTACCAGGAGTGATTAATTATATGTCCTTATTATCTACCAGGACTAATTAATAATATATCTTTATTCTTTACTTATTTATTTTATTTTGCATGGTATGAACTAGATTCTTTGAGATATGGATCATAATCTAGCTAAGAATACAGTTTTGCTTTGCATTCAGTAATTATTAACTCATCAATGCAAAACAAATTAAACCACGAGCAAAAAATGAGAAAAATGAGAGCTATTTAATAAAAAGCATTGTATAACAAACTACAGACTGGTGTGTCTTTATATAAACTACGGACCTAATTGTCTTTAAATTATACAGAAGCCGGAAGAAGAAAGGAAAGAGGAATGGAGTGTTCAAGACCAAATATTGTGTACAGACTGCAGGACAGAATCTCAAAAAGGCTCAGCTGAAAACTCACCAGTAGAAAGGCAAATCATAGGTACGAATTCCTAAATCCTCAATATAAATGTATTTAAAATGGTTAATGTATTTAGCACATGTCACAATATTTTAAAGTTATATATCGTTGTTATGTACAAGTTTCATTCGTTATTAGTCAATTATACTCTAACACCTTATCTTTGTGGTCCATTTGACTGTAACAACTTTTCTTTGTAGTCTATTAGACTTTGACATCATATCTTTGTAATCCATTAGATTCTACCACGTTATTTCTGTAGTCCATTGGAATCAAACACCTTATCATTGTAGTTCATTTGATTTTAACACCTTATCTATATAGTCCATTAGACTCTTACACTATTTTAATAGTCCATTATACCCTAACACCTTATTTTTGTCGTGCATGAGACTCTAATACCTTTACTTTGAAGCCCATTAGATTCTAATGCATTTTCTTTGTCGTCTAACATCCTAACATCATATCATTGTAGTCGTTTAGATTCTAACACCGATTTTTATAGTCCATTAGACTCGAACAACTATTTTAATTGTCCAATAGACTCTAACACCTAATTGTTGTAGTCCATTGAACTCCAGCACCTTATCTTTGAAATCCATTAGATTCTAATGCATTTTCGTTGTAGTCTATTAGATTCTAACACCTTATCATTGTAGTCAAATAGATTCTAACACCTATTTTTAGTCCATTAGACTATAACAACTATTTTTAAAGTCCAATAGACTTTGACACCTAATTTTGGTAGTCCATCGGACTCTAGCACCTTATCTTTGAAGTCCATTAGATGCTATCGCATTTTCTTTGTAGTCTATCCGATTCAAAAACCTTATCATTGTAGTCAATTAGATTCTAACACATATTTTTATAGTCCATTATAGTCCAATAGACTCTAACACCTAATGTTATAGTCCACTGGACTCTACCACCTTATCTTTGTAGTCCATTTGACTGTAACACCTTATCTTTGTAGTCCATTACACTATAACACCTTAATTTTGTAGTCCATTACACTATAACACCTTATCTTTGTAGTCCATTACACTATAACACCTTATTTTTGTAGTCCATTACACTATAACACCTTATTTTTGTAGTCCATTACACTAAAACATCTTATCTTTGTAGTCCATTGTACTATAACACCTTATCTTTGTAGTCCATTGCACTATAACACCTTATCTTTGTAGTCCATTACATTATAACACCTTATTTTTGTAGTCCATTACACTATAACACCTTATCTTTGAAGATAATGGAGAACAGCAGCGAAAATTGAGCCATCTCTTTTACAAATAGTTGGGAAAAAAACCTTAAAATTACACGTGTACACACTTTTATTTATTTATTGTTTTTGTTTTAATATTCAGACAAGAAAACTAGATTAAGACGAAAAAACAAGCATCATTTGAGTGAACTTCTGCAAGACTGTGACTGGTTCACCCAATTCAAGGTAACTGAATCTTCCATATTTGATCTACGGCTAGACTGTCTGGTTCACCCAATTCAAGATAACTGTATCTTCCATATTACACACTATGATGCAATTCAAAATACAAAACTACTTTTTCATGAATAAGTAAAAAATCTTTCACCAAATGATGAGATATCACCATAGTGCGAATATGCTTCTAAAAAATGAATTAGGTTCATATAACCATATGCTATTATACAAATGAGTACCATTCATACATATTTCCAGACAATCCAAAGTCACTATTCAATGCTTTATTGCACAGTTCATAATTCACATACATGGAATGAATTCTCAAACCTCCATCCCATTTTCGACGACGGCACTGTGTTGTTTTGTTGTCAATTATTAGACTATACTGCCACCAATTACGCTACTATACAGCCAGCTAAGCTATTGTACAGCCAGCTATGCTATGATACAGCCAGATACACTATTATTCAGCCAGCAGTGCTATCATACAGCCAGATACATTATCATATAGGCGGCTAAGCTACCATAATCCATCTATGCCAACAAACAGCCGGCTGTGCTATCATACAGCCAGATCATACTGCTAGATACGCTACCATAAGCCAGCAATGCTATCATACATGCCAGGTACGCTGCTACACTACCATGTACATCATCACACTGTCGGCAATGCTGCTACTTTAACAGCCATGCTGCCACACTGTCAACTACTCTGCTACATTAACAGCTAAGCTGGTACACTAACAGCTTTGCTGCTGCACTAGCAGCTTTGCTGCTGCACTAACAGCTCTGCCGTTGCACTAACAGCTATGTTGCTACACTAGCAGTTATGCTGCCACTCTTCTCCTATGCTGCCACACTGCCTGCTATATGTTGCCACACTGCCTGCTATATGTTGCCACACTGCCTGCTATATGTTGCCACCCTGCCTGCTATATGTTGCCACACTGCCTGCTATATGTTGCCACACTGCCTGCTATATGTTGCCACCCTGCCTGCTATATGTTGCCACCCTGCCTGCTATATGTTGCCACACTGCCTGCTATATGTTGCCACACTGCCTGCTATATGTTGCCACACTGCCAGCTTTATGTTGCCACACTGCCTGCTATATGTTGCCACCCTGCCAGCTTTATGTTGCCACACTGCCAGCCATATCAGACTGCCAACCCTGTTATGTACTGCTGATATCCCGTGTGTTTGTGTGTCTGTATTTTTGAACAGTTGGAGTCATATCGCAACGATGTCTGCGGTGTGGCAGTTTACAGTAATGTCTAGTACTGAGGCATCATGCCATAAACATGTAGCATCAAACCCCACCTATTCACGTTATGATGATATCAGATCGACCAGTCCTATGCTAACTTCTTAATGCTGTGCGCCGAGTGAGGCAGCTGCTAGTAAAATTTTTAAAAGTCTTTGGTATCACTCGGCTGGGGATCGAACGCGCCACCTCCTGCATCAGTGGTGGACCCTCGAACCACTTAAGCCAGCGCATTGTGTTGAATAAGCGTCAATCATAATAAGTCATAACCAACATGTAAAGATACATATTTACAATTATAGCAAAAACTGATATTTTATAAATTTCAAAACGATGTTTTCGGTTTTGTCTGCTTTCAGAATTGCAGTAGATTACATAGAAAGCTTGTTAAGGCAGAGATTCAACAAAAGAACAAGCAAAAAAGTAAGTAGTCACTCTTATATGAATTATGAACTAATCAAATGAACTTGTTGGCGGTCTTTGCACGTATAGTTTTTTTTTTCTTAAAGCAAAGAGATCGCAGTTTCGTCTGGATAAATTTAAGCCAATGTTACCCAGCTCATATTTTTACCGGTGATTAAAGTGTGACGGTATTGTCGAAAACAAAAGAGGACAAAATATTCCAAATCTGCCAAAAACATTAAAAAAAGTTGTCAATAGACAACGTTCAACTACGCGTCTAGACCCAAATATCATGGAAGAAGAGGGGAGGGGAGCAGGTGCGTCTTTAGCCCACGCCCCTCCTCGAAATGAGTGCGAAGGAAATATTAAGGTTCCCTGTGTAAGTTTTGTTTAAAATTAGAAGGCTATAATCATGCCCAGATAATGCTTAAAATGAATGAATTTTCTCCACCCGAAGCTGGGATTATATTTCATTTATCCCAAAGATCCCTTTGCTACTTGTACACCCACCCACCTACACGAACGATATTCCGTCAATCGATCTTGGTTAACTTTCTGCATGGAGATCAATAGGACAGCAATGGATTATAAAATACTATAGACTAGTATTATTTAAATGTTTGCACATGACGCTACGTTACATTTGATGTCTACGTTATAGAGAAGACTATTTAGTTTACTTTGTATATATTAGAATAGTAAGAAGTCATAAATGAATATAAACAATTTGTGCCTGTTGTATTTATGCTTCTGCCGGAAATAATATATTTCATACGCCATTTAATGTCTCACAATTTCTTCTTTTTTGTCAGCGGAATGTGGAACTATTGATACAAAGTCATTCATTTGTTGCAAGGACAAATTATACAAGAAGCGATATGGAAAATCAACATCCTGCTGTGGAAGGCACATGTATGATTCGTCACGAAACAAATGCTGTATGGACACTGTTAAAGATAAACATAATGGAAACTGTTGCAAGAGTTTAATGGTTGATACAAAGTGTTATTCGTGCAAACATGGCATCATCACAGCTCAGTTTGACGTTGACACTTCAATCTGTTGTGAAGGCGTCATCTACAACGTCGAAGATGACGTGCATAAAGGATATATAGATTGTGCTAACCACCATTTTACGCTATCTAGTACAAGTAACCAATCCACTAGAGGTATGCAGGATAAGTTCTTTTGTAATTTCTGAATACACTGGAGTAAATAAACTATATATTTCTTTATAAATTTAAAATCATTTTGCAAATACAACTAATGTATCAAAGATATCGATAATCACGGATAAGAGTTTTCAGTCCCAAATATATTTAAAGCTAAGCTGTATTCTCGTCAAACACTAGTCTCACTTTTTTATGTTAGGCCGTGAGTTACATGCTGACCTGTCCGATATGGCTGCCTCCTGGTAAAGACAACTCGAGTCCAAATTGAACAAGGCGCGAATTTTTTTTCTTAATGTTCAATTTTACATTGAATTGGGAAGGAGATTTATGTTACTATTTATATTTTATGTGCAAATAATCACAAAACACAGCAAAACATAAATGGTAAACTCTAACATTGCGCGGCATCCTTTAAGAAATGTTACTTCAGTCTGTTATACTGTACGTCTTGCTAGCCAAAAAATGGTTGAGCATGAAATAAAAAGAAATTTTGCTCGCTGCTAGTGAATAACATATATATTTCATCTCGTGGGTAAAAAACAAGTATTTTTACTCACTAGACGAAATATATATGTTGTTCACTGTTTCAAGAAAATATCCTCTATTTATTGAGTCGTTTACACTTTTTATGATGTAGATTCTGTTTTTTGATTAAACATAAATTTATCTGACATCAAGACTGGGAGAGCGCATGCACTTTGCCAAAGTTTGTAATGGGTAGTCCATCATACGTTGTATGTCTTACACGTATCTATTCACTGGGTTGCTGACATCGTGAGTGGATTGCGTGACGTTTTTGAAACCTTTCAGGCCTTTTTTCTTCTTATCTCGTATGAACGATGGTACAAGACCACTCTCACCACCCACATCAGATTCCCTGTTTTTCTTCGTGAAATTGATGTACACATGCCCAAAATATTTTATTATTATGCTGTGCTATTGCGTACATTTACAACTTTTTTTCCCAAGGAAATGCAGCTTTTTTGTAACATTTATATTGTGCTTTATACGAAATGTGTGATTTTATTTTACGCTCATTTATTGTTGTCTGAATCGTACAATATGAAATTTCACAGACTGATGAGAATTAATGTCGATAAGTTATTCGTATATTGTTTGTAATTTAATTGAGTTGATATAAATTGCAAAATATTAAAACTACAAATTGTTGTTTTATACAGGCCAAAATAAAGAGTTTCTTCTGACAACTGTTAGTACTGGAAAGAGTGATTTGCAAAGTTTCGTTAATAGCGAAACTGATTTAAAGGAACAATCAAAGAATGAAGAAGTTCCAGACACTGCTCAGATTAACACTGGATTGAAGTCATCTGTAGTTCAAATCGCTATATCAGTGGTGGTTTCACTAATTGGTAGTAAGTTTGATCTGTCTTTTTCTTACATAAATTAACTTCATGACAAGTTCCTTGATTCATGTCAGAAAAAAGTCATCCTTAATTATGCTTACCAAGTGGTACACCGAGATGATAGATTTGTACAGGAAAGAATATATACTTGTGCCGAATCTTTTTAAAAGGGGATTTAAGTCATCGCATTGTATAATTAAACTTGACATGTTTTGGGATAAAATAGAAAAATATTAATTTTTTTCCAAAGATTTCGTCAAAAATACAATACAACTTTCTTTGAGAATATGCATTAGTTGGTAATGTAGCAATAATTCAAAAATTCTTAGAGGTTATAATTTCCATTTAATTCCCAACATTTAACTTAATTGAAAACACCCCACCCCCAAACAAATATTTTCTATTTTTTCTTGATGTTCTTATCAAGTGATGATGATATAATGTTTCTAGTTGGTTTTAAAATCTGTGGAAAAGAGAGATAAAGAAGAAAATATGAAATTAATTTCAAATATTATGAACTCAAAAGCTTTATAAATATAAAATCATAAGTTACTTTTAGCGTAGTTTTAAGTATTTAAA
Organism: Potamilus streckersoni; assembly: GCA_016746295.1. Classification (NCBI taxonomy): domain Eukaryota; kingdom Metazoa; phylum Mollusca; class Bivalvia; order Unionida; family Unionidae; genus Potamilus; species Potamilus streckersoni. Next base: position 7,378,386 of record JAEAOA010000745.1, on the reverse strand, counting down.
TCATTCAGTTTTCTTGAGATGATATTTGGCCATACTGATCTGTTTACTATTCAAAGTTTCACATATTTTACACTTTCAAATAATTGTATTTATTGAACTAAGTTTGAATGTTAATTGAATTATTTTATTCGAGTGTAAGTGGAAATATTTTATTAGAATGTAAGTGGGATTGCATTGTTTCATAGTTATCCAAGATTATAATGTTGACCCAAAGCTAGTTATGTCTTTAGATAAACTATCCTGGCATCTTGGACTCGAATAAGTTTAAACTTATATTTTTGATGCAAGCTTCCAAATCGTTGCATATATATATATATATATATATATATATATATATATATATATATATATATATAAATATATATATATATATATATATATATATATATATAAATATATACATACATACATATATATATTTATACATATGTGTATGTATAAATATATATATGTGTATGTATAAATATATATATGTGTATGTATATATATATATGTGTATGTATATATATATATATATATATATATATACATACATATATATAAATATACATATATATATATATATGTATATATATATATATATATATATATATATATATATATATATATATATATATATATATATATAATTATCGGTCGAATAATTTCCAAAGCAGCTTCATTATTTCATGTGATAAGAGAACATTTTCCACTTTTGTATCACATCTAACACGCATTATGATCTTTGTTTTTTTTTTTAAATGAAAGGTTCAATTTTTATTTGACTAACACCGATTGACTCCATGCATATTGTTATAAGTACGCTATGCATTTGTTGCCAAGGTAATGTCAGGATAGAAATGCATATAGTACATTCATTTCATTGCAATAATTAGTAGCTAGTGACCTGCATCTCGTGCATACCCTACCTTGCCCCATATATGTGCAATTCAAGAAATATGATTTATGCATTAATATGCGTGAAGTGTGAAGTCTTTTGCATAGATCAGACGAAAAACGAACTAAGGAAGAAAATGACAGGATATCGACAGCAAACAAACACAGGTTATTAAAAGTCAATATACATATACATAACTGCTCAGGGGAAAAACTTCAACATCTTTCCCTGATATAAAGTATTAAGTAATAGTGAGTCTTTAATTTTAGACAAGGAACTCTATTCCATACGTACTTTACATTCAGACCTTAATACTAACATAATTCTTTATAAAAATTAAACATGACTAATTATTGGTATATAGTATCAATGCACTAATAATTTTTGTATCATAATGACTTAATACTATTTCAATGATTTTAATTCGTATTAATTAAATTTTACATTGTATGAATGCATTGACGCACGGGTACTTTCATGACATTTCAAACACCAGATATTTAATTTATGATTACAAGTATGGTATGTATATATATATATATATATATATATATATATATATATATATATATATATATATATATATATATATATATATATATATATATATATATATATATATATATATATATGGTACCCATCATTTTTCTGCTAAACGTAAAGACTCCTCCAGATGGAATTGAAAAAGATCCATGAACACTGTTGCCTAATAAGATACATGAAGCGATAGCTTGGTACGTTTTCTGACAATCACTCCATATCTTATGTCATGTTTTTGTTGATTTCGCAAAAACTATAAACGAAATATGTTTCAAATTCAATTATAACCTTCAGGAAATGACCTTGTAATGTTAAAACATAGTTTCTATTAATTAAATGACAGCGGCCATTTGCCACCGATTTATTCATGATAAATGTAATCAGCGCATTAGCAAAAGATAGTTCCTAACTTATACGCCTTTTTCAATAACTACGGTAAGTTTCTTATCCAAATGTCAAAAATGTTTTGTTCAGTTCATTTAGAGTTAGAACACAGTAAGTCCTATTCGTTTCAATTTCAGTTGTTGTTGTCGTTGCCCTATTCATTTACAAAGGAAAAGCCAAAATACATAAAGCTGCTGGAAACCATACTAAGAGCAATGTTGAGCCAGGAAGCATAACTTCGAAGGGAAATTCATTATCGAACATTGGAAGCCACCAGTCTGTGGCTTGTTTAAAGATAGACCGTATAAGTGACTTTCCAGATGGAGAGGTCCTGGAAGAAAATATTAGCTGTTTGACTGGTTGTGAAACCTTCAATCGTGACAATTATCCTAGATCTTCCAAATGTAAGAGGGACAAGTCAAGCTTATTTTCCCAAAATATTCTAGCTTTGAATTCGAGCAAGGATAGAACACAAGGAACCATACACGAACAAACTGAGATGTTGGATACATTTAGAGAGGACAACATCTCTCAGGCGACCGGAGATGAATTAAATGATACAATCGTCAAAAGTGATATTGAAAAGGAAACGATGTTCGTGAAAACATGCAATGACAGATATTCATTTTCTAGTGTGAAAAGCAATATAAGCATTGTTCTTTCTGAGTGTCAATCCGAGGGCCATATGAGTGACTTTACAGACGAAGAATGCCAGCCTGCAAATAATACCCATTTTGAACAAGGAGATCATTTTAATGATCTACATCATCGTGAAATTGCATGTAATGAGAACAATGTTTCTGGTGGGTTAGCTAAAGATGTTTTTATTGACTCGAGAAATCTTACTGCTTCTATTTGGAGGGAAATCGGATCACAGACGATGCAAGATAATAATACAAAGAAACTAAATATATTCGGTGAGGACTGGACATTGCATGGAACTTTTGATGCGACTGGAGGCTTGCTACGGGGCGAGAAGACATCAGTAGAGCTGATTATTTCACAAGGGCTTTTCGATGTGTTTTCTACGTCAGAGGTCTACGGTTCGGTGTATACAAAGATAGGAGCGTTGCGGCGAAAGTTCGACTTATCAGAAAACGAAGAAATAGTCGGACCAGGAGTAGAATTTTGGTTTCCAAGTGGACCTAAATTCAATAAGTATGCAATAATCAAAATTCCCTATTTCGGCGATGACGATATCAGTGTCTACTGGTTTCCATCAGACAGTGGCAGTACTGAGAAATTAACACTTCAAAGGATTGAACCTAAATCGAAATATAACAATGCAAATCAGGACATGTATTATCAAATTGGGGGAGATGGGTTTGTATACATCTACACAAAACATTTCAGTGGTTTTCTCTGCACGAGATGTACCTGTGATAGATGTCCTAAAGCCAAAAAACGGGAACTAACTCTTTATGGAGTAGTATTTGGTTCTTACAAATGTATTGATGAAGGGAGACAAGTGCGTGTCAGACTATACATCGCGGATGGCAAGGCAAAACTCGATGCCTTTTTACAGGTAATCAAAACAGTTGACGTATTTTATTTCAAATCTTGTTTCTAAAAAAGAAAATATTTTATATGATTATTTTCCAATCATACTTTATTTCTTTATTTATAAAGACTTTGGCTTACATATCATTTTAAGGAATATTTTATCTATGTGTATCTTATTTTAGCTTGATCATTAGTGTTGTTTTCTATAGGTCCTAAAGATAAACATATGTAAGGAACTCAAATAGATTGTTGATATTTCAATAATATAATATATAAATGATGTAATCATATGATCAAATTAATATAATCATTACATATAAATCTAGGTCTCCCTAAAAAGGGGAATATTGATTGCTCCATCAAGAATAGAAAGTAATTATATCCTTCTGTCCTGGTTTTGTTATAGGAATACGTGAGACAGGAAGCTAGTAAAGGGAGAGAACACATAGAGACCACAGAGATAGGATTTGTGCCTGATGTTCTAGAGAGTGATGATATTTTGAGCATGAGACTCGAAGTCATGGATGATGAACATGGTCATTGGATAAATAAGAAGAAGAGATCTGGACAGCCATTGAAACCAGACGTACAGGTATGGATAATGAAACATTTCTCTGTGCCACGACATCCGGGTTGTCAGCCTTTAAACACAAAATGTGCTTACTCAAAGCAGACAATCTATAAAGAATAAGAAAGAAAAATAAAAGAAACTAATTAAAAGAATTTTTCCTGCGAATTCATTGCAATTTAAAAATATATCTTTCAACTGTTTATACTTCTTTTTCTAGAGAATTTGAACAAACTCTTGTTTCATTTACTTAGCAATTAGTTTTCAATTTCTTTACACCTTGCTTCATTTTCCATTTTAATTTTTACTTTGCAGCGTCTACAATTATCCAAAATAGTGAGATGCTGTAGGCAGGACGATTATCCAGCCTTTGTCGAATGGCTTCTGGAAAATGACAATTCAGGGGCAAAAAGAAATTTTCAATGTTTCATCGACATTGACGTAACTGTCACAAATAACAAACATGTCCCCACATCTGACAGTATATCCGCTTGCAATACAATCATTATAGAAGGCTTAAGGATGCAAATGGTACATACAATGGCAGTTATAAAAAATGTATGTTTTAATATAGAAAAATGGCTGAATGTTAGTATTATCTATTATTAGCATGGATTTTGTGTAAATATATCTGACAGTAAATTAAAGAATATACACATTGTCAATCGTTCCGATATATTTTTATGTTATGGTACATTCAACGTTTCCTTTTAGAATAATACTGTCGGGAAATGCAAATACATGTTCCCTATTTTATGTTCCATTATTATTACGCATACAGACTAAACGTATTAAATGTGATATTCTTTAGAAATGAGAGCGTGTCTACCCTGTACTAGAAGAGATACAAATAAATATGGTAGCAAAGAGATTTGTGAATGTTAAGCCAATTGGTGTAAGAAGTAAATTAATTTAGATGCAATCTTGTCATTAGTTGTGAAATGTAATATGAAAACATGGCCTTTATGACTTAAACTCTACATTGCACTTATTTAATTATTTGAATTAGATGAATGAAGAGGAGGAACTTAAACAATGTGAGAAGGTTAGAGGGATCTTAGCAAGACTAATAGATTTAGAGACAGCGGATATGTTTCTACGAGAGCTTGGAGTTGATGCGTCTATTAAATTTGACAGGTAATATTGTCTGTATATTGTTGGAGACATGGAAATATTCCTATACATATTTGAAAGAAGCAGATGTTGTGACAATATTATCGCTCAAATATATTTTAAATTTCGAAACAAATGAAAGCATGCAAAGCTCGAGATATGCAAATTAAATCAATTAAATGCATTTTAAAAAACGATGATTCATACCCGTAACTGGTTGAGAATAGAATTCCTACCCGGATTTTGTTTTTAAATATTTTTATTTCATATAAGTTGAATTAAGTACACCGATGACGAGCATTGATCTATCTATCTATCTATCTATCTATCTATCTATCTATCTATCTATCTATCTATCTATCTATCTATCTATCTATCTATCTATCTATCTATCTATCTATCTATCTATCTATCTATCTATCTCTCTATCTATCTATCTATCTATCTATCTATCTATCTATCTATCTATCTATCTTATATATATATATATATATATATATATATATATATATATATATATATATATATATATATATATATATATATTAAAATCAATAGAAAGACATGCATACACGGATAGATATAAATACCATTGCATATATGCAGATATAGGACAACATTTAAATGGATAATTGTGAATATCCCCGAATAAAAGAAGATAAAACTTGCCTCGTCATCGTTAAAATATTGTCCGTTATTGCAGGTCTGATATATTGCGCTTGTGTTACTTTAAGAAATAAATATTTATATAGAATATTTTTCTCTGATTTTAGGAAAATTACTAAAATAAATCTTGACACGAAATGATTTTTTATTTCATCCTAGGGAAAGAGGAAGTCATGGACAGTTGCAAACGCTGTTACTCCGATGGCAGAATAAGTACGGACCGGGACTGTTTTTGGCGAAGATAGAGTCCAGCATCAGAAAATTGAACATCCCTGGTATACTGGAGGAGATTGGATCATGTTATTTACACTCATGCGTATCTGGGAAAGCTGACTGTAGTTCCATAGTTTCTTCACAGGCAGTACTAATGGAATCTGGGGGAGGATGTGGAGGGGATGAAAAATATGCACGTGCGGAGCTGTCGTTTGAGTATCCCAGTTCTGTTGGCCCTCCACATATTCCGATACAGGCTACTGCTTGGGAACATGACCCGGTCCGAGGACCAGGTTCATCGTATGAAACAAACTAACGTGGAACTTGAATGAAGTTGATTAGATGAAAATAGAAGTTTAGTTTTGAAATTGTAGCTCATGCAAGTATATTACCTTAACTGCATAAAATATGCAAATATCTCTTTTTCAAAACGCTTTTTAATGTATAGCTTCTGATATATCTCTTTTGCAGTATACAATTCTATCAAAATTACTGACGGTACTGCATTAGACATGGTGAGACATGTGACTGATATAGAAAGATATTTGCTCTTGTTTATGGTCATGTTGACTGTGTCTCTCGTTTGTGTTGCTAGGTTAGCAATCACAGCTTTAAAAATAAGGCATGGTTCTGTGGCTTCATTGGCGTAAATGTTTGGTAGGTGTTGTTTGTTTTGTGTTTGAATTGATCATAATCACAAAATAGATTGGACTGGTGGTGATTGTAATCGCATACTCTTTGCATTACACCAGTAAAGGCACAAAAAATTGGGAGAATGGAGAAAATTATTTTTTTCATTAGGTTGAAAACATACGTAAGAAATGCTCACGTGACAATGTTGCTATAGGTACAAAGTTATTTTAGAGGAGTAACTCTTACATACCTCATTGAAATGCACCCCTCATTGAAACTAAATTTTGTTGTAGCTAAGTGACTTGAAGTGAATGCCTATATCATATACTATGTACACACACAACGTGTTTCTTTTTTTGTCTACCTTTTTATGTGATTGTCTAATTAACAAGTTAATTAATGCTTCAATTATTTAGTTGCATATATTAGTATTAATAGATTGAAATGTGGAATGTAAATTTATTGTTAATGTTGAATTTAGTTTTCTATGTCTATTTCAAAATTAGTTCGAGTAACATACAATCAAAACATTGATTTGTAAATCAGGTAGTACAGTTGCATGATGAAAATTAATTTAGTTAATACAAGGTATGCAATGTGTGTTGCATTTTTTAAAAATCTGTTTACTTATGGATGGTACATTTTACTTTGCTTTTACACATATGTTTGTACACAAAATTTTAATAAATGTAACTTTAGCATTATTTTTATATTATATTTGACGTTTAAATTTTCTTTACATGATATGCAATGCTTTTACCCGTAAAAGAATATGGAAAATGAATTGCTATTTCAACATCAGTTTCCTTAAATCCAGCAAGTATTTTAAATTAGTAAAATCTGAAATGCATGCCCACACCTGAGGAAACGTAGTAAAATCTGAAATGCATGCCCACGCCGAGGAAACGTACTAAACTCTGAAATGCATGCCCACGCCGAGGAAACGTAGTAAAATCTGAAATGCATGCCCACGCCGAGGAAACGTAGTAAAATCTAAAATGCATGCCCACGCCGAGGAAACGTCGGTGTACTTGAAGCAGAATTAATACAGAAAGTTGTTAAAATGTTGGAGAAAAAGCCTAGGCATGCGATGCATTTTTCTTGTACATTATTGAGCAGAAGAGTTTGTATGGTAATTGATATTTGATTAAAAAGGACATGATCGTACGAAATGAATGACCCTTGCTCAAGGGTTTGATACATAGTTTCTTTTCTATAGTGTACGTGCCATTATTGTCTTGGTTGTGTATTTTCTTAGAAATTGTCCAGTCACTTTGATTTCAAAGTCTTCAACCAATCTATGCTACTGCTAATCACTACATTTGCAGCGTAGCGCTTATGTTACAGTCGTGCACGTTTGGCTACATTGTTGGAATTCGAAAACCGTGCCAAAATTTAACACGCCAAGTGATATATTAATATGTGATTTATATTTGTACACGTTCTGCAATTAAACTGATAAAATTAGTCTATCTGAAGATATCCAATAGAGTGTTTATCAAACAATAAATTAAAATGCTTTACTTCATGTTTATAAAACATAAGACGCAAAATTAAATATTATACTGCAGCGAATCCCTTAAATTCGACTGATATAATAATAATGCTAGGGTTAGAGTTTTGGTGCTAGTTTTGGCACTTCTAACACAAGTTCTATGGTGTCGCAATTGTCAGACATTATCAGCATCACTAAAAATATGCAAAAAATTTAAATTCGATGCTGCACTTAAATTCGCCTGAGTTAAGACCCGTTCTGATGTTTAGCTTTGAATGAATCGTTTGCCTTTGTTGATTACGTTGAAAATAAGTTGACTTTATTAGATTTATATATAGATGCTAGTATTATGTAATGTTGTGATTTTGTGTTATTCGCTTTCTGAAAAAGTAAGGACCGAGTGATCTAAGGTGCTTGCCTTTATAGTTCAGTGACCTTTCACCGCTATCCTCTTGGGCCTCTTGGATTTGAGTGTCGGCTTGGCCAACGTATGCATATGAGGAAGTGTGCATTAGTCAGTAGTTCTTTCAAAGATATTCTATGGTTCTTCCTCTGACAATCTTAAACATTTTGAAACCGGTTTTTTTTAGTACAATATTTTCTATCTATTGTAATATAATACTTAAAACCATATTGTGATTTCTAAAATAGAAATATCTTCAGCTGTGACCAATATGAATAATCTTGTTTGTTATAAATATGCCTATCTCCAGAAATGACTGAGCACTTTTTTTTTTACTGAGTTACAAAATATAAATTACCAATATTCAATACTTGAACAGTCTCTTCCACTCATCAGACAACACTTTTCTGAACCATGTTAGGTTCAAAACAATTATAATATTAGGTAAATTAGGTATATAAATAATCATAATACCCCATTATAATCCTTCACATCAATTTTTCTCTTGACAATAAACTTAAACCCGTGCCATGCAAACTTGTAGACGAGTGTATTTAGTCCACTAAGGATCTGGTTAGATGGATTTGATAATAACAATAGAACTCATTAAATTTAAATATGGCGAAACATGTTATCACTGTTATTTTTACCAAAGGAGTTAAATGTCTCTTTTTCCACTGAATTAGCATGTTCTTAAGTTTCCAAAGTTTAGACGTGTAATTAAGACATGTATTTTGTATAAGTTAGTCGAAAACTGTACACCTAAAAGAGCAGACTCAGTACAACCGTAATTCAATTTATACTTTTGTCTAGTTTGTCTTTGTACTACCTGTTTCATATCTAATATAAATACAATAGGATTAATACTAAAAACAGATTATTTTAAATATTGATATGAAAGATGCAAGGCAAACATCAAAATGAACAAGGTATGTATCACGATGAGAAAGAGGAACGGTTATAGTAACTATGTTTATTCCAGCGGGAGGTCGCTGGTTCGAACCCTGGCCAAGCCATAATAAAGACTTATACATTAGGTACTAACATTTGGCGCTCAGCATTAAGAGGTTAGTGTTAGGACTGGTCGGCTTGGTTTCAGGATAATTTGCCTGGGTGGGACATGATGCTACATGTCTGCGACATGATGCCTCAGTGTTAGACATCACTATAAAATTGCCACACTGCAGACATAGTAGCGATATGACTGAAACATTGTTAAAGCTACGTTAATAATCCAAATCACACATACACACACACGCACACACACACTGTATGTTTATTCTCATAAAATATTTATTATTTCTGATAATTTCAGCTAAAATCTGCACACACGATAAACATATTGTGGGTTGTGTTGGTGTATCCATCTGACTATATCTGCGTTCGATACCAAACCAAATAGAGACTTTTACCATTCATATTTGCATTGTTGGGACAAATATGGTTTAGCTATTTTATTTCTGCTTCTTTAAAATTTCAAGAACCCCCATCCCGTAAATTTATCAATGTCCATGTCACTGAGTCAAATTTTTTTTTCGAAATGAATAAAAATAAGCAGTCAAGAGATAATGTGCTTTTCGGTGTAAAGCGTTCAATTCATGCAAAATGATTGTGTTGTATCCACTGTATTTTTCTTTTTAAAACACGTTTTATTATTTATATCTGTGGAGTACATGCGTAATACGACTTTTAATGCACCCAGAAGTGATTTTGCATTATGAAATTACGGGCGAAATCGGGTATCTAATTTTAAATATGCTGATTAGGATTATCCCCTTAAGGAATACGTGTAACAACTTCTTTCTGTGGGGAAAATAATTCCTAAAGTATATACCCTAAAATAAGAGCCTCCACTAAAAACTGGCCATTCAGTATCTTCCAAATAATTTTCTATGAATCTGTCGGATCCTGGCCACTTTTAATTTTGTATTTTTTGTAGACTATTTGCAAGTTTCTATATATGATATAGGACCTCTGTATATTGTTATGGATATCTCTATCTTATGCGTAACTTTTATCCATGATTGTTGATTGCAATGATCATTTGTAAGCAACATTTCTGCTACAACAACAACAAATATGGGTACTGTAATATCTTAAATTAAAATCTATACGTACAAAATTAGTTATGTAATCAGTTATTTTTAGATAGAAATTACATTTTACTGGGACGAAAAATATTACACATAATATAAATAGTCATGTACCAAGAGTTTAAAAATATAGATAAACAAAACACCATAAAGTATTACATAAATAATTTGTTTTGTGATTGCAGATTAATACTTTAAAATGATATTTGTAAATACGTTTACATGGATTTGACATTAGGACATTTGTTTTCCTGATTTTTGCCAGGCAGTTTGCTACAATCTGAGTAAACAAATCAGACCTTGTTTACGAATTGGATGGAAATTTCCATTATGTCATAAGTTTGGTGACAGTATATAAGGTTATTTGAATTAAAACTATTTTTTTCTTATTTTAACCTATGTCTAGTGGAATCAATATTGACAGTAATAATTTAAGAAAATTTACATAAATTATTCATTGCAAGAACAAAGTGCTCATTCAAACTTTTGGATTTATCACTATTTTGGGATTTTTGTGAATTAATTCAAGGACATTTTGGGCCATATAATTATCATACATAGAGATTGTTAGCACAAAAACACAGTAAAGACCAGTGGCACATCAGTACATTAACGATTGCAATTTATCAGACCACCACTGGAATTCATTCGGAACATACTGGACTTGTGGACTTGTGATAGAACTATAAAGATTATGTAAGATTTAATTCACAATACTGTAGTCTTTTTTTGTGAAAGTTTCGTATTGAATTCTAGGGAAAAAGTATTTATTGAATTAGCTTTGTTATTTTAACATGTTATAGTATATGTTTATAATTATTTGGAAAGGTTTCAATTTAATTTTCAATTCTGTATATTTGTGTTTGGTGAGAACAACATTTAATGGGAACATTTTAACCAGTTTTTCTTAACTTATTCGTAAAGTCATTGCACGAATGCATGCATACATTTTAAAAGTATGTATGGACTGTTTCTTGTAGCAACGGTGTGGTTAACATAGTAGCCAAAATATAAACTTGTTCCAACGTGCTTTTTCATAGGTGCAGCCAGTTTTTGATCAATCTTGGTTGAACCATTGTTAGAATCCATTAACAACTATGTTGTATCCTTAACAACAATTTATAAAAACATTTTTGATACTTCTACTCAACAACAGCTGAGCCAATTTTTAATCAAGCTTATAAAGAATGTTTCTTACCAGTCTTTCTGGGACAGCTTATCTAGGGATGTTATGGCTTCTCTAACAAAATCGTGGAAAATCTATTTTCTACGTTTTATTTGGATGGGTTAAATTAAATTTGATTAATCTTGGCATAAAGTTTTTGTTAGAAAATTAAGTCAGGGAGGCATCCTCAAGCAGTCGTATGGCTTCCATTGCAATCTGGTGGAATTACTATTTATAAAGGCTTATCAGTGAGCTTTACTGGGTGTTTCTTAATTTTCACTTTATCGAAATTGCATCAGACTTAACGCTTTAAGCAATTGTGTGGCTTCCATAGAAAACATGGTAAATATGTTTCCACTTTTCCCTCTGAAAAGTATAGACATATCTTGCTGAAACATTGACTTTTGTTTTAGGAGTACTCCATCAAACTTGTAACTGGGATGATTTCCCAAACGACGGCGTGAACATCAGTACAGCCGAGTGAAAACTTGTAGTGATACTTATCTTATTTGAAGTGATACTTATCTCCTTTGAAGTGACACGCGGCCTTAGAACACAATTAATTTTGATATATATTCTCTGCATTTGTTTCTCAGTACTAAACTTTCCACTGTGTGACAATCAGAGCAAATCATGTTAATCTAAAATACATCCAAAGATGACTTTGCGGTGAAGTTCTTGCCAAGGGTTGACCTGCATTTTGTTATTTTCGTTTTGAGAGGCTGAATTGTAAACAAAACACCATGCAACGGAACACATATTTCATTTCCGTATCATCACCATGGCTTTATTACTCACTGCGCACTGTCGCCAAAATACACACAGACAACCACACCATAAGCTCACATTCTAAAGAACAAACAATTGCCTTTAAATCCTTACTAAGAATGTCAGAATCTAACTCTTGTATCACCACCAAACACACAGGAAAAAATGATCTAAAAATAGACTGGTATTACATTCGTGGGTACTGAACAGGAATTATTAATTGTGGCCTGATTCCACATATCTTCCTTGAAGTGATAAGTATCTCCCTTGAAGTGATACTTATCTCCCTTGATTTATGGCTAACTTTAAATATATACTGATACAAAATTTGTTAACCACACAATTTCAAAACAGCTATAATAAAACGAATTTTTTATACTGCCTTACATTATCAGCCGATATGTAGAAGATAGAGATTTAGCATAAACGTTTTTAAATTAATGTGAATAATGGAAGTGTACCAATTAGTCCATATGAGGCTACGCATATCCGGTATTACAAATTTCTACATAATAGCAAGAAATTATCCGGATATATTTTAACCCAAGAAACGTTGTGTACATTGGCCTCTTTGACCAACGTATTCCAAATGAGCTATATCAGGTTAACTTGGGTCTCTTATTAAAGTTTTGTCTTATATTTCATTTTAAGTTTGCTATGGTGACACTTTTGTAATTGGTAACACAAAAGGCAACTTTCAGATTGTGTGGCTTCAATAAAAGATTTCAAAAATGAGAGTTAAGGTTTGGGATCCTTTACAGACAAGGGTGTTACAGATCACAAGGTCTGGAAGAGTGGCATTCCTCACCGTAAATATATGTTCAAGAAAACGAAGAACTGTCCCACACATCACCCTAGTGGTAGGATGTGTGTACACCTCCGTCTGCATATACTCAAAATGTATCGCCTTTGCTTATACACATAGGTATGAATTGCGATCTAAATTTTCACATAAAGAGCTTTTGAAAATAATTAGGACTAAAGTTAAATTTATTTTACGCCGTTAGTATCTAACGTACTGATACATCCACTCTTGATAATACTAGTCGTACGAGCCTTAGTATTTTGAATGTACCAAAAAGGACGAAAAATTAATGGCAGAAACTTCGGATATTAAAGTAAAGTATGTAATTCAAGTTATCAAATGAATTCTGAATACTTTACTTTATTTCCATTATGTGGTTAGCTAATTTAAAATTAAAAATTAAATAAAAACTTATGTATATATCTTTCTAGAAAACTTGTGAAAGTGAAACTGTTTATAACCGTACAGAAGACAAAATTGATGTATTTATATTATATATTTTTCTACATCTTTATTTTAATTGTAATCGTTTTGATGTGTTTTATCGTCTACGTTTATGGATAAAAAACCCCCAATAAAATAAATATGTATATATCTCAATGAATATGGATCAAATGGATTATACTCTTTTTATTATACTCTTTTTATTATACTCGTTTTCATCCTTCAGCATTCTTTCAGCTTTTTTTACATTTTGACCTGCACTCAGAGGAAAGTTTTGTATTTTGGAGATATGTTATAAAATACATTTCGATACTTCGGTATTTGGTATAAATTTCTATAACATTAGGGCTAGACTAAAATAAAATAATAAATTTTAAATGCTAACGCCTATTTGAGTATATTAAAGAAGACATAAATAATTTGCAGCCCAACAAACTAGAATCACTTTAAATGTTCAGTCTTGACTATTCACGGAGAGCACAACAACCGTTAAGGCTATAACAGGCGGAAAATCTAAAGCAAATAATTATACAACTTGGGTTAAGAAACTTTAAAATCGTGACTGATTTAGCAAGAATGTAGTTAGTATAAAAATACTGAAAAATACGTAGGTCTAGGTAGGATCTAATTTCCTAGACAAAGAATCCATTTCATCCCTGCATGCTAATTCAAAGTATACGCATTCGACGTCTACAACACATTCCCTATTACAACGAAAATTAGGATTGTAGAGGAAGGAAATTTGGAAGGGAGGTCACATTATTGACTTTAATGGATGAGCTTCATTCATGTTTTCTTATTTGATATTAGAGTATAAATTACATACATAGCGTAAATTATAATCTCAAATTTCTTACGTCAAATTTCTTATGTCAAAAGAATTTTCATATTTTCCACCAATGGTTTTCAATATGTGTCTATCAGGCAGTGGCGGAGAGACGGTATAGAAGTGCCCGGGGACAACGTTTATTAGCGACACCCCTATTTTGCCACAATTAATAGAATTATAATTAGTTTGCACCCCACCCCAAGTTAAATATAAGTTTTCTATATGTAAGCATTGAATCTGATAGTCTATGCGGAGGTGAAATGCTAAGAAAATTTCAGCTTCGAGTAAAGCTCCTGAGGGTGACCCATCCCCTTCACCCTTCACCTGTAACCTGTTGCCGGGTGCAATTTCCTCCCTGTCACCTGTCGCCAAGTGCAATTTCCTCCCCCCTTCCCTGCGCCGACACTGCTCTCAGAAAAACTTGTCAGGGTGCACAAACACACACACACACGCGCGCGCGCGCGTGCGCGTGAGCACACACACGAACATTCAAGTATACTCGAGAAAATTAACATGTAATGCTTCAGCAAAGTGTTTTACAACGGATATGCTTCAGTATTATTCATCGACATTACGTTGACTGGACTGCAAGCGGTACATGAGGTATAAATAGAATATAGGAAATTCCCATATTAGTTTATATACGCTGTTATTGATACAGTAACAGACTAACATTAGGACGTCAAACTTATGAGCAATTGTACGATATACCAATTTCACTTGATGCATACTTAAAAATTACACATACACACACACACACACACATATATATATATATATATATATATATATATATATATATATATATATATATATATATATATAGAGAGAGAGAGAGAGAGAGAGAGAGAGAGAGAGAGAGAGAGAGAGAGAGAGAGAGAGAGAGAGAGAGAGAGAGAGAGATAGTAGAGAGAGAGAGAGAGAGAGATAGTTAATAGAATATTTGTAATAAGAAAATATGCAAATGACATAATTTCCATTGATATTTATCATGAAGAACTGTTACTTTTATATACGGAGGTCTGTCTTGGCGATAAATTGACGCATGTTAAAAGGAATTGTTTTAAGCAATATTCGTTCTCTGCCAGGATGGCTCACACTGATGCGAGGACGTGAATTTTTGAAGGGACAGAAAGTTTTGGAATTCTGATTAATATCGTTAGATTTTGTGAGTGGAATTCAACAGCCGATATTATTGTTAGTTATTTTGAAGTGGATAAAAATGTAACACGATTTTTACAATATATTAGGAGATGCGTAGGGCACTGTGAGATAATGCCATGTATCCAAAACACACCAAACGTCGCCCATATTTTGCACTTTTGAAAGTTTTGGATAAAGATTAGATAGAAACCAACAATGGAGTGCGACGAGAAGAGCCCTTATTGTGGCCGATAGTGTTCAATTTAAAGTATAATGACGACTCCATTGTTGCTCAAAGTATCGAAGATTAAACTTCTCGAGTGCGTCCACAATGGCCTACAGTGGTTGAAGAAGAAAACTCACACAAACCTACAGACACCCATCACCCTCCTCCCCCACATTCACGTCTACGTGTTACGACAAAACGTAATGCTACAGCACAAAATTTGTAATGGAGATGACTATGTTTCGGTTTTATCCTTCCACCTTACGTATAATGTACTGCAAATTGTACACGGTGTATAAACATAGTATAGGATGCTCCCATCGCTTACTTACGATGTTATGGATACGGTAACACGTCTAACATTAGGACGTCAAACTTTTAAGCAATTGTTCCATATGGCAATGTCAGCTAATTCATAATTAAAAATTACACCTTTCAGAACAAAGTATTCTTGTTGAAAGTATTCACGATATACATCGCACCTCCAACCGGGAAGTGCGGCAATGGTTCTAATATTTATCATGTACTAATAATAAACGCTTTACAGTAGTTTCAACTCAGTGATTTTCTATAATGGATATCCAGGTAGTCATGCACAGCTACTTGGCTGAAGCAGGTGAGTTTTTAGTTTTATTCACTACCTTTTAAGAATTATATATTTGGTGACTTCGATCTTGGTGCAGAGCATATATCAGATGGGAAAATACTAATGAACATAGGAAAGATTTATAAAGATCTTTGAGGAGTGCCAACTATATAATCTGAAGCATTACATGCCAAGTTGCATATTTATTCAGTTGGTGATCAACGTATATTGGTAACACGTGTTTCTAAAAACATTACTATGTCATTCGTATATTGGAAAATTCTACCATGTCATAATTATATTTTTTTCTCAGTTGTTTAGGTCTTATAAAGTTTTTGAACTTAGTTCTTAATACTCCTAGTATTTCAATGTTTTGTAAAGAAAGGAAGTAACCGTAATGGATCAGGAAGCATTGATCGTAGGTGAGCTTATGTACTTCTTGACAATACCTTGACATTTCATTTTTCCTATTTATAGCTCTGTTGAAAACCCTTTTCAGTGCTGTGTCGCTTGCTTCTAAGTTTCCTTGTCACACTTTTAGAAATGTAATAACTGAAAATGATTTGATTGTTTATCTAAGCTGCAGCAATTCTGTAATACAATAAAATATGATAAGATAAATGAGCTAGAAGAACCCTCATTTCAGCAATTGCAGAATTTAGTGTGGTGGTGTTGGTGACACAAAAATCGAATGCCATACGCCTTGATTAGTTTAAAAAAAATCGCAATAAAATTTTCAAAGCGTCTCCCATTCATACATGGTTAAAGAAGTAAAGGTCTGTAATAAGACTTATTTTAACTCTATGTAAACATCAAGTCGAGCGTCTTCCTTTCAGCATTGTGCAACTTGTGTTTCTTCCTGGTTATGTCTGGTACTTAATAGGCGGATGTCCATTAGAAATGTTACCTGTCTTACGATATAAAGCATATGTGTGAAGTACGATTTGCGGATTTGATTGCTGGGGCGTAGAAAAGAGAGAATATATTGATATTTCTCTCCCTTCAGCTTTGTTTCAGTGCAAGATAAAATACTTGCTACGTCACATTAATTAATTAGGCTAATTGCCTATTAAACAACAAGCTGAAATTTTTCCATGAAAATTCGTTTAATACACAGATATAGCTCTTTTTTAAAAAAATTAAGCAAACGCGTTGAATACTTACTGACCCTGCTCAGGAATTAAACAATTCATCTTTGGTTTACAGCTTTAAATACAGTAACACACACACATGCACACACACATACACACACATGCACGCACACAGTTTCATTCTTTCTATATAACATGCAGGGAAAGAATAAATGATTCTGAAAATATGTTAAATTGTTCATTTCATTAAGATTCTCTTAAATATTCTATTTCTTCATAAGACAAATTATTTATTAAGGTTCTGATGACTATTTCAGCATAAGGAGAACAGAAAGATGATGTGGTATACGCTTTATGTGGTAGTATTGCTCTTCATTCCTACAGCTAGCAGCCAACCGAAGGTAAAGTAATCTTTAAGTCATATTTTCTTTTCTTTTTGCATTTGACGTTGCAATCACGGTATCATCAGCAAAATATCTCCAAGAGACTCGTTGAATAGTGCATAGAAGCACCGATGAGATTGGTTTTATTATTTCTATTATTTTTCCTTAACGGTAATATTTTGAACCTTTCAATTTTATCAACTATTCAGTGGTTCTTCAGCAATCATTTCTATTAAATGATATAATTAATACAACTGAGAGACATGCATTTGTTTAATATTTAACTCACAGTAAAGAACAATATGAAACTTTGGTTGATTGTTCTTACTTTATAAATATACCATACCGAACCTTTTTCTGACATACAGTTTATTGTTTTATTTATTTGCTTGTAACCTCGGTTGTGGTATTTTAGCTTTAATTTGGGATTCCTTTTTTAAAATATAAAATTATATATTTATAAAATCTATACCTTCAATCAATATTAATATCATATCACCATGTTTACCCTTCTTTATTGCCACTATCATAGCTTGTCTTTGTTGTTCTTACCTGGTTTACAGACAATAATAGACATATTACATTAATTTTTAGATGACTTCATATATTGTATATTCATTGACATCATCTCTTTTATCGCATGAAGATCTCTTCCTCATATGTTATTCACTCAATATTCCGGTTAAATATCGATAATTTTCCTGAGTTATTCACAATCTATATGCAGTTGAATAACATTAACATATCATTCTCAGAATTTTCAACTTACAAGCTAAATATTTAATCTTCTAATAAGTCCCTCTCTCTAATTGCTTGTAGTGAATATCAACATCGCCGTGAAGTATATTTGAATCGGTTTGCCGTCTAGCACAGTAGAGTAGGAGTTATTGCAATATCTCTTTGAATTCTTTAGTTGACCGAAAAGAAAAATATAAGTTTCTAAACTTTCTTCATTGTCACCGTTTTCTTTTTCTTTTTCTCTGTACAGTTCTAAGGTATAAGATCCACCTGATATAGATGCGGTCTTGGTTTCACTTTTATCGGTTATATAGTAGAAATATTGTTTTATGATTATTTAAAATGAAATTGTAACCAGGTGCAAAATTCATTCTCATTAACGAAATAAAGAATTTACCGTCAATGCTAATTGATTTGAACGTTTTCGTAAAGATTAGACGTACTAATACATTTAGGGATATGGGGGAATTGGATGCTAGACTTACGGTTCGTTCACTGATTATGTCATAATTTAATAATTTACATAATAGGGGTAGACATTGCATTTTAATAAATATTTGATGGGCCCCAGGTGTTTTTAGTCAGAAGGATGAACTTTGGCACAAATAAAAAAAATAGATATTGGGTTAAAATGTGTTTTAAAACAGTGTTTCGACCATTGTAAACATCCATCAACCTCCTCTCCCCCGATAATACATGTTAGGATTTGTAAAAGTAACATCTTTTTTATCAATTTTTTATATAATTTATCACCCCACCCCCCAAAAAGTTCTGAATAATATCAACTAGTCCAAAACATGTTTTATATACTATTGATACATAAGGAGGCATGCAGGAAAATATAATATGGGTCATTACATTAAGAAATTACCGACAAGTATCCCTTCATATCAAACAGAGTCCTGAAGAACAAATAAAAGAGGAATTTAGTGTCCAAGGAGGCCAAACAATATGCGTACACTGCAGGATGGAAGAGCGAAACGGTTCAGCAGAAAATTCGTCAGTCGAAAGAGACAATATCGGTATGAATTCTCTAATATACAATTTCCTAAACTCCCGACCTGAGTTTGTTTTAAAATGAGAAATTATTTTGTACATGTCATGGTTTGATCAGGTCTAAGACACTGTGTTGAAGAACTTAATTTATTACAATGCTCTTTGTGGTCCATTGGACTGGGACAATGCTCGTTACAATGCTCTTTACTGGGACAATGCTCTTTGTGGTCCATTGGACTGGGACAATGCTCTTTGTGGTCCATTGGACTGGGACAATGCTCTTTACAATGCTCTTTACTGGGACAATGCTCTTTACAATGCTCTTTACTGGGACAATGCTCGTTACAATGCTCTTTACTGGGACAATGCTCTTTGTGGTCCATTGGACTGGGACATATTGTTATCGTTGAAAATATCATAAAATTATTGAGAATCGAGCTTTTTTCTTTGCAACTATTTAAAAAAACTAAACGTATCCGAACTCATGTTTTAAGTTATTTATATTTTTAATTTTTAGACAAGAATGCCAGAGTAAGATGGAGAAAAAGGTCCCATTTAAGTGATCATCTGAAAGACTGTGACTGGTTCACCCAATATAAGGTACTATATTTCCATCAGTGATCATTTGCAAGACTAACTGGTTCAACCGATATCCTCCTTAAGTACACATTTGCATAACTGACTGGTTCAACCAATTCAAGTAACTACCTCCCCCCATTATTGATCATTTCAAAGACTATGAATGGTTCACCCAATACAAGGTAACTGCATATTCCTTGAATAACGTTCTGCATGACTGACTGTGACTGCTTCTTACAGTTTAAGGTAAGTGTGGTCTTAAAAAACTTTGAATCTACTTGGGTCAAGTGTTTTTTTCTTTTCTGTATTTCTTTCGACCGAAACAAGAGTCGTCCTCCTTGAGAAACATTTGCAAAAATTGAAGCTAAACGTATTGGAAAGAAGGTAATGAACATTATTGGGTGAGATAATACATTATTCATTCCATTTACAACCTTAGCAAAAAGTCAACTGGTAGCATATCAGTAAGGGTTACTAATTGGTAATTGTTATCGAAACTGACACCATATTAGACGGTAAAACTGCCCAAACTTTACATATTAAGTTTCCCCCCAAAATGTTCATGACTTAATTTGCTCAAGGTATCTGATTTCACCTTTTCACAGAATATGTATTGTTGACATCAAATACATGAATCTGAAGACTGTTGTTGATACAGCACAAGAAAGCATCGAACCATACTTGGAGTAATTTTACTGAATTAATTAAAAGTAATAGCCATTGCCTTTCATTTATGGCATTCTATAAAGGTAAGGACTCGGCATCTCAGGTAAAGCGAAACATTGTGATGTCTGTTCCTTGTTAAGCATCATGAAATAGAATGTTCTGTGTAGAACGAGTCGATCATATTAGTATATTCCAAATCACTCGCAAATCGAATGAGTTTCATTGAAACATCACTTTTATATGAGCGCGCGCGCACACACATGAAATAGCGCTAAATTCTTGTTTGATTAGAGCTAATTAATTTGGATGGAGCTGTCATTAAAAATTATTCATCATAAATATTTTGTTTTTAAGTTGATAACAATTTATGGCGACAAAAATCTTATTATTTTCACTCAAGAGATCTGATTTTACCTCATAAACTAGATATTGACTGATATGAAATATCAATAAAATGTTTTCAATTTACATTATTTCAGAAATGCAGCAGATTACAGAGAAAGCTCGTTAAACTACAAAGTCAATTAAAGTCCAAGTTAGAAAATCAACAAAAATACAAGCTTAAAAGTAAGATCCTCGAATCTAACATAAGCTTGTAAGGTGATCTTGGTTCAGGGTTTTATACTGTTATGTATTTTGAATATAAAATATTTAATTCAAATTATTCTTCTCTAGAGAAACTTGTTGGTTTATATTACTGTGATTCAAGAAAATATTGCTGGCAAATCATTTCAATTCAGGTCATTTTGTACATAAGCACAATAGGACTGCCAGACACTACAGGCACATCAACACACTCAGCGTTGGAAATTATTTTGGAGTACCACTAAATTTTATTCAGAACTTTAATCATTAGGGCTTGTTTTTGTAATTCTATGATTTTTCGGAATTTAATACGAAAAAACAATCAGTTCATCTTACATCTTAACGTTTAATCCTTGGGAAAATAAATTATTTGTTGAATTTTGCAAATCTTGTTGCTTATCACTCTTTTCTATGGTTTATTTTAAGACCATAGAGTCATAATACTTCCACTAGGATTAATGTAATAAGCCAAGATCACATCTGTGAATAAACTCGTGATGGTTTTTATCAAGGATAGTACACGCTGTCTGAATAAATTTTAACCTTTATAAACCAGTTTGACATTTTCGTCGAACAAATTTACCAGCAAGAAAATAATATGCCGAGAGACATTTTCAAATAATCATTAAGATCCAATGACTGAGCAAAATAATATGCAAAATAATATGTATGTATGTATGTATGTATGTATGTATGTATGTATGTATGTATGTATGTATGTATGTATGTATGTATGTATGTATGTATGTATGTATGTATGTATGTATGTATGTATGTATGTATGTATGTATGTATGTATGTATGTATGTATGTATGTATGTATGTATGTATGTATGTATGTATTTATGTTTAATTTTCATTGTGTTTTAATTAGTTTTGTTTTACATTCATTATATGCTATGGATAGTTGTATTTAGGACTTGAATAAGTCCAAATCAAGTTATTTTTCTACCTAACCTGAATCGTTGATTTTGGGCATGTTTATCTCAATCTGAGTCGAGAAAATTGGAAATTCCCCATGAAATGCCGATTTGACCTGTTGTTTAATAGATATATATTTTAATTTTTGAAACAGAATTTCTAATTTTATCTGGTCACATTTACAACCTTTCAGAATGAAAATTTTCATTTGGGAATCATTTTTGTTTGAAAATATTAATTGTGACCTGAAGTCAAATGGAGGCCTATATGATCATGATTTGCAGAATCACTTGTATTATTATTGTGTAATTTATTTTATTTGGGCTGGGATTTATTTATTCAAATTATTTAATTCAAGAAATTCTTCTCTTTAAATACAATGTGCTCAAAAATAACGTTCTTGGAAATAGAGAAATAGGTTTATATTGAAAATTCAAAAAAAATAAAAATAAAGATATTCTTTGATGGACTGTATTATTGTCATTCAACAAAGGACTGTTGGCATATCACCACGACACGGACCATCACAGGCACTTCAACACTTCTACCGTTGTTTTTATTTTCGAATATCACTAAAGATTGTTCAGAACTTTAAGCATTAGGACTTGTGTCTAGGATTATTTAGGACTTAATTCGCAAGTACTTTATACATTTTTATCTTTGTTTTCTAGAAAAATAAGTTATTTATTGAATTTTACAAAACTTGTTGGTATTCGCTCTTTTCTATTACTTAGTTTAAGACCATATAGTCTTGTATTTATGTTTCTGCGAGTGCGTTTGTCTGCTGTGTGTTTTATTATTGTCTATAAGAATAGTAAAAAGTCGCTTTCTTTTTATGCCCACCGTATGGACGCTTCTGGGAGAAACATTATATTCCATGGACCATTTCTAGTCTCACATTTTCTTTTGTTTTGCCAGCGGTATGTGGGACTATTGATACAAGGTCGTCTATATGTTGCATTGATAGACTGTACACGAGGCGATATGGAGAATCAACATCTTGCTGTGGAAAGTACATTTATGATTCCTCACGAGAAATGTGCTGTCAAGACATAAGTACAGATAAGCATAATACAGACTGTCGCAAGATTGATTCAGCTTGTTACTTGTACAAACATGGGATCATCAGACCACACTTTGACGTACGCTCTTCCATCTGTTGTGAAGGCGTCATCTACAACTTCAGCGATGTTGGCAGAGACGTCATGTGCTGTGGTAATGCGATACATAGAGGAAACACCGACTGCTTCAACTTCCAGTCTACTAAAGGTATCCATGAAAATTTCTTCTGTAAATTCTGAAATCTTTAACTTATATAAATAAACTATAATAAAAATTATTACTTAGACAGTTTTGGACGTCTTTGAATGGATTAAAGATGATAATAATCATGAACAAGCGTTTCAGTCCAAAAATAAATTTAAACTGCTTTCTATTCAGTAACAGTTTCGATATCATATTTTGAGAGTGTTTTTTAAACGATTGACTTACCACTTAAATCCAGTCGGACTCTCCAGTTTGGTTTGTTTAGTTCTTCTTCTTCTTCTTCTTCTTCTTCTTCTTCTTCTTCTTCTTCTTCTTCTTCTTCTTCTTCTTCTTCTTCTTCTTCTTCTTCTTCTTCTTCTTCTTCTTCTTCTTCTTCTTCTTCTTCTTCTTCTTATTCTTCCAATAATATGCTGGGTCTTCTTCCAATAATATGCTGGGTTCCTTTGGAACGTATTCGCACATGATGTGAACTATGAACATGTGGTGGGAGGTCAAAGGGCAGCTAAAAACAGGGTACAAACATTCCTGGTCGCTGGAGTTAAGCTATACTTATGCCAACTCTTGCTCTGAAAGCATCAATGGAACTGACGTTGTCTAAGGTGGCTGGTAAGGGGTTCTAAGGCTGATGTGAAAAAGAAGTCTTTGTATGTATTAACTCGGGTGTAGTAGGTTAGAAATTTCATTATTGGAATACTAAAACAAATTATTATTGGAAATCCCAATGTCACGGTCAGTGGCATAGATATTTTAAATTGCGAAAGCTAAATATGCTTTCTCTAAGATTATAAATTGCATTGTTTAGGATATTATTATTATAATTTTTAATTGGGTCTTTACTATTTTCATTGAGAAGGAACAGGTTTTAGAATATGCGCAAATGATTTGATAGCATCATTGGGATAGTGACAGCACATAGTCACTATTGCGCTTAACAGTCCATAGCGTTGTTATGGCAAGGCTATGTACAGTTGCACTGGGTTGTTAACATCGTGATAGGCGTGCGTGATAAACATCGTGTTCGACATTATTTAGGCTAATTTATCGGTTAACTCATCTGGCTAGGACATTGATCAACATACATTAGATTGGCCATAATTGCATATGATATAGATATTTTCGAAATTATTTTTCATTATATTTCACTGGAAATGCCACAAAATTATACCATGCCATTAGTTACACTTTTTAATGTTTAGTTAGAAAATGCAACTTGGATACCATTTATGGCATTCAAAACTTGCTCAGCAAGAAATATCTACGATTTTATGAAAATGTATGAAGCTTCTCAGATTGCTGAAAAGTTTTGAAAAATCACTAATCGTATACATTGTATGTATACGTAAATTGATATAAATTACAAAATGTAAAATATCTCAAATTATCACTATATATAGGTCACAGTATTAGGAGAAGGTCGACTCGAAGTATCAATTCGACGGAAAATTCTGTTCCAAGCATAAATGACTTCAAGGAAAAATCAGAGACTGAAAGAGGGATTAACTTATTTATATTTGCCACGTTTTCAGTAATAGCTAGTAAGTTTTTTTTCTGCTTGTTCTTATACTTATATATGCTTTTATATATTTATTATAATTATAATCATAAATGATTCTATCAATACTTATCAATAGTTACCGATACTTTATAGTACTTATAAATACATATCAATATTTACACTGAGATGATATGGTTATATGGATTATGACAAATTTAATTCGTTGCACTAAATTTTGAAACGAGACTGTCTTTGAATAGACAGTAACTACTGATGATATTTTAAGCTCTGCATACCTTTTAATTCCGTAACTATATTGCCTGTCAATTCTTAACGTTTGACCTCAAAATATACATCACTTGGTACTGTGGATAAAATTTGAAAAATCCTTTGATTGCCAACTTCAAACTTTATTGACGAAAAGAAAATAGATAATAAATATGTTCAAATCTTTATTGACACATTCATTTAGTAATGATGCATGTGTTCTAGTTTTTTTTAAGGGAGAATAAATTAAATTTTTTTTAAGGATTATAAGTTAAAGAGAAGGAGATCTGTGCCTTTGTAGATATGAAATCTTGAGGAGGGTATTCTGTAGTTTTCCGTATTTAACTAGGCTACTTTTCTTGATTCATACAAATTCGAGGAAACTGACAAGATAATTGTCATATTGACGTGTGGATTATTTTTAGTTTCAGGTAGTTGTCTCCCCTATAAACTGATTTTCCTTAGGTAACTGTATTAAAATACCATCAAGACTAATTCTATAGTATTGCCGTTCGACGATGCTACTTATTTCCTTCCAGGATTGATGATTGCTTTTTTGCCCTTTTGAAAGTTACATCGGTTTTACATTGGTTGAGTCCAGTTTGCATAATGTTGCATACAGCTATTTTTTATCAGTCGAATAATAATTTCCACAATAGCTAAGCTTTCACTCTGGATCTTATCATTATTTAACTCAATCTAATATTGAAAATGCAGGTATTACCTTCATCGAAAGACTTTTTGAAGTTGAAGGGTATTTTCTAAGATTTCGACGACATGGAACATTTGTTATTAATTCTTTATGTGATTCTTAGTTTCATCGATTAAACGCTAAGATAGATCTTAAAGTTTATTCTCTCAAGTTTTGTTTTGCTTTTTAGCTATTTGAGATGAAGAATATAAGGAGTGATTTCCTTTCAGTTTCAGTAATTATTGCTGCTGTTGTCGTGTTTGTCTTCCTTTACAAAAGGAAAGCCAGTCTAAGACCTAAATCTGCTGGAAATCGCAACCTGGACACTAATGAATCAGGAGGTATGACTTCGAAGGATCCCAGTTTTGACAGTATGGCTGAAGAGAAAATAACACTCATTGAATACAAGAACGGCTTGAGAAATTGTGCAATATTTTCTGAGATCCAGTCAAAAGGTTATGTAAGTGACTATTTGAATGGAGACGTAATTGAAGCAAGCACTGGTTGTTTGGATGATAGCCAAACATTGAATTATGAACATGATTCTACATCTTCACACTGTATGGAAGACGAATCCAACGGACATTCCAAAATTAAGATACCTTCAATTCTGAGTGAAGATGGACCACAAGAAATCGTGGACAATCAAAAAGAGATGTTAAATATGTTCGGAGATGAATGTACTTCTTACAGCGCCTTTGGGGCGAGCAGAATTGAATTAAATGGCCAAATCATGAACAACAAGAAAACGTTGTTCGTCAAGAGCGACCTTGACAGGATTTCATTTTCTAGTGTGAAAAGCAGTATAACTATTACCCTCTCTGGGTGTCAGTCCGATGACCATACAGGTCAGTCCGATGACCATATAGGTCTGCCCGATGACCATACAGAAGAAGAATGCCATTCAGGAAAAAATGCATATTTTGAACAAGGAGATACGTTTAGTGTTGGACATCATCATCAAATTGCATATTATGAAAATAGCATTTCTTCTGGGCTAACCAAAGATGTTTCGATCGACACGAGGAATCTATCGTGTTCAATTTGGAGGGATATCGGGTTACAGACAATGACGGAAAAGTACATAAAGAAGCTCAATATATTTGGTGAGGACTGGACATTGAACGGTACTTTCGATGCAACTGGAGGGCTGCTTCGGGGCGAGGTAACGTCAGTAGAGTTGATTATCCCACACGGGCTTTTCGATGTGTTCTCTACGTCAGAGGTCTACGGTTCGGTGTATACGAAGATAGGGGCTTTGCGGCGAAAGTTCGACCTATCAGAAAACGAAGAAATTGTCGGACCAGGAGTAGAATTTTGGTTTCCAGCTCGACCTAAATTTAACAAGTATGCAATCGTCAAAATCCCCTATTTCGGAGATGACGATATTAATGTCTATTGGTTTCCTTCTGACAGTGGCAGCAGTGAGATATTAACTCTTCAAAAGCTTGAACTTAAATCAAAATACAATAATGCGAACCAGGACATGTATTATCAAATTGGAGGAGATGGTTTTGTGTACATCTACACAAAACATTTCAGTGGTTTTCTCTGTACGCGATGCACCTGCAGCAAATGCCTTACAACACACCGACGAGAACTGACTCTTTATGGTGTAACATTTGGATCGTACAAATCTATTGATCAAAGGAGACAGGTTCGTGTCAGGTTATACATTGCTGATGGCAAGGCCAAACTTGATGCCTTTCTGCAGGTAATGAAGACCTTCAACGTATTGTATTTAAATTAAATTTT
This sequence comes from Potamilus streckersoni, assembly GCA_016746295.1. Classification (NCBI taxonomy): domain Eukaryota; kingdom Metazoa; phylum Mollusca; class Bivalvia; order Unionida; family Unionidae; genus Potamilus; species Potamilus streckersoni. The sequence goes on along the minus strand of JAEAOA010000745.1, from coordinate 7,350,499 downwards.
AGTTTCACAACGAGAATATATTGTTTATAATTATCAAGATTAATAATTTTATGTTGAGATTTATTTACAGATGATTTCTAAGATAATTTTATTTATATGTTCACTTACGTATCGCCTGCCATAGTTTCAGTTTCGGTTAGTCTGAAAGTGATCACGAGAACATTTCGAGTTAAATGTATGCAAGCAATTGGAATGAATGTATGCAAGCAATTGGAATGAATTCTTAACTGTAACTACTTATTTCATTGACAAAAATTTAAAGATGCTCTAATTACAACCGATTATTTTAATAAACACTTTATAAACCAATCGAAAAATAGTTGAAACTTTTTATAATCCTCAACATGATATCTTTTTATTCAAGTGTCTTTATTTATATCACAGGAATACGTGAGCCTGGAATCGTGTCAAGGGAGGGAACACGTCGACACCATGGAGATAGGACTTGTACCTGACGAACTTAAAAGCGGCGATACTTTAAGCATGAGACTCGAGGTCATGGATGATGAAGGTGGTCAGTGGATACATAAGAAAATGAGATCTGGACAGCCGTTGAAACCAGAAGTACAGGTATGGCAATGGGCATTTTATTGCATCATAATTTATGGATTGGCAGTCTGTTAATAAACCATGAACATTTAGTATAACATGTCTCGCAACAGATACTGCTTTCAAGTTCCTTCTTTTAAATGGAAAAATATAACAAATTATTCTGCGAATGTATTGCATCCTTTCAATACATCACCTTCCAGCAGTATTGTTGTTCATGTCTTGGGACAGTTGTGCATTCACTTTATTTCTTTTACTTGATAGTTTGTTTTTCTTTATTTGGCACTAAGTTCCATTTTCTATTGAATGTGTTGTTTGTAGTTTCTTCAATTATCCAAAATTGTGAGATGCTGCCGGCAGGACGATTATCCAGCTTTTGTCGAATGGTTTCTTGAAAATCCCAATTCAGGGGCAAAATTAACCTTCCAATGTTTTATCGACATTGATGTGACTGTCACAAGCTGCAGAGACCTCAACGCCTCTGACAGTACTTCCTCTTGCAGTACTATCATCATAGAGGGCTTAAGGATGCAAAAGGTACAAACAATAGGAGTTCCGAAGTATAAATTATTATATGCTCATTTTTTTCTCCGTTAACTTTACATTGTTAGAGTCGTTCAATATTCCCCGATATTGAACACCTTCATATTGCACTCCTCGCGCTTGATGCACGTGAGCGCGCGGTACGCTATAAAGTTAAAAGGTCGGTTAGCAGAACTAAATGCGCATGAATACTATGATTGTGTATTGAAGGATCTGCGATTGTGAACTTTATTATTTTAATAATAAAATAATACAATTTATTATTAAATATATTTAGTTGTAAATTTTAGTATTAAGTCTTTGGTAATGAACAAAAATGAGCCTATAATAAAAAGGTTACTGCATTTGAATGGAAAAAATATGAAATCATTTTTTCGGATGGATATACTGCACTCCCAAGTTCGTGCATTATAACCATCCGAAAAACTCGTTCCATATTTTCCCCATCAAATGCAGTAACCTATAAATATTGATCCTTGATATTTTTTCCATATATCACCGGAAATTGAATATTAAAACTATTTCTGGTATGGAGTTAAGGTACTATGTATATAAGAAAAAAACCCCAAGATAAATGCTAATATAAGCAGTTCAAATATGTTACGGTGCACACATTTAAAATATGTGTTGGAAATACAATTGTTGCTATATTCACTTATTATTCATCCGACGTTCATACTCCATGATAGATTACATATAGATTACATATAAAGACTACATACTATGCGTCACATTGTTTTGAAATAACATAATGGTCATACTGCATTATAAGAAATTCAAAAACTCTGAGAACCAAAATGTTAATATATATAATTAAGCTAATTAGTAGAAATCGTAAATAATTTAGATACACTATTATCATTGGCTGAGAATTGTAGGTTGCACAATTCTTTTTAAAATGGCGTGGATTTAATTCATTATACTTAAAACAAGCATATGAATTATAAGGGTGAAGAGGAGGAACTTAAGAGATGCGAGAAGGTTAGAGGAATCCTTTCAAAACTCTTAGACTCAAAGACAGCTAATACGTTTCTACAAGAGCTTGGTGTTGACACGTCGGTAACATTTGCCAGGTAATAAAAAGCTATCATATCAAATATATGTAGTAATTTTGAAATGCTCGTCATCACTAGAAAGTAGTTCCTTTGAAGTCTGTAGGTGTAATACCTTTATGTGTCTACGCTGATAATATGCACAATCCATTATTTTAATGCTATTTAACCAATTCATAAATGGGAAAGATCAAGTCGAGCTCGAGAAAACACGTTATCTAGGAAGCAAAGATCTTTGGATCGATTTATTGTGCTAGTTTTGATTGAACACTGTATGGATGGGTTGATCTGACATATTACTTGTATCATTCAAGTTTGCAAAGTTTGTGACCGTTATAAGAAAAGAAAAGGATTTTTATGTAAAGATTGGCAGATTTTTTTACCAACTGTGCATTCGATCCACAAGCGAGAGACGTGCTGTCATTCTATCTATCTATCTATCTATCTATCTATCTATCTATCTATCTATCTATCTATCTATCTATCTATCTATCTATCTATCTATCTATCTATCTGTCTGTCTGTCTGTCTGTCTGTCTGTCTGTCTATCTATCTATCTATCTATCTATCTATCTATCTATCTACCTACCTACCTACCTACCTACCTACCTACCTACCTACCTACCTATCTACCTATCTATCTATCTATCTATCTATCTATCTATCTATCTATCTATCTATCTATCTATCTATCTAAGATTTTTCTCGTTATAGGGAAAAAGCCAGTCATGGATATATGGAAAATGTTTTACTGCTCTGCCAGAGTAAATACGATCCGGGACGGTTTTTGGCGATGACAGAATCCATCATCAGGAAACTGAACCTTCCTCGCATTTTGGAGGAAATTGGATCATGTTATTTACACGAATGTGTATCTGGGAAAGCTGTCCATACTTCCAGCTCTTCATCACAGCGGGAATTAGTGGAAGCAGAGGGTGAATATTTAGCGACTGAAAGCTATGTTTGTGCGGAGTTGTCCCGTGCCTATCCAAGTTCTACTGGGCCTGGCCATATTCCATTAGAGCCGACTCAGAATTTGACTGCCAAGAAACATGACACTGTCCGTGCTGTTGTTCATCCGACGAATCATATCAGCTTGGATCATAAAGGAAGTGTAACAGAAGAGGAAGATACTTATGTCTTGAAACTGCAGCTTACATAAGTTGTAAGCGGAACTTTTTCACATAAATAATATTTTGGATAGACTGCACAGTAACCACATTCAAATCTACTTAACAAACTCATTGTAACAACTAAGAAAAACCAAAAAGAGTCCCGAGAAAGAAAGAACTTAGCTTTCATATCAGAAGAGAATATATGGAAGGAAATATCATGTTTGATAACATTTGATATATGCACGCACCTGGTTTAAAGGATTGACACTTGCTAACATTAATCGAATTAACCTTTGATAGATCCTGATACATAACGTTATCAATTATTTAACTATGTGCTAGCGACTTGAAATATTTAATTTAGATCATATAAAACATAAGACTATGTATTTAAGAATGAACGGAGGCAGATACACCTGTCATTCAAACAAAATTTAGTTGTAGCCAAGAGACTTAAATGACTATGTATCTAAATATGTGTACACGTGTCTTTTTATTTCTTTATCCTCTATTGTTCGGGTGTCTTTTTAAGACAATTACTGCTTTATGTGTTAAATTATGTTTCATTTTAGATGCTTTAGTATCGATAAATTGCCATCAGAAATAAGTTCCGTTTAATGTACTAGTTTAATATAAGTGACATATGCCTTTTTTCAAATACATTCTATGATCTTAAACCTACCTTAAAAATCACTTAATACAGTTTTTGGTAATAATAAAAATAAATCACGATCCATGCATTTTAAACGAATCTATGTTTTCAATTCAATTATATATATATATAATGTTGCTTTCTCAACATACTCTAAACATATATTTATGTTGCACATAACGTTTTGCATTTTTTAAATATTTTATCTGAGTTTTAATCTTTTGTATATGATATTTACACTATGAAGTTTTCTCAGTTTGAGACTTTTACGTAAATAAATAAGATATTTAATTGTTCGTTTGATTTTAAAGAAAATAAAAGCGTGCATGTTACCAACCTATAGTCTATTTCTCTAGCAAAATTGAACAGTTATTAGAAAAATTAAAAAAAAAATTGTAAGGGATTCCAATGCACCAATAAACCAATTGTTACAATACAAATGAGATACCATGTTGGAACAATATCATCTCAGTTCTTGATTTTACTCCGTTAAGGCCACTTCTGGAGACCAATAGGTGAACACAACGAAAATCGGAACATGAGAGGTGTCAGATTGATGTATGTATGTGTTTATTCCTGAAGAACGTATGAAATAATAAGCCAATACTTAAACATCATTAGATTTCTTAAAATAATTTTTTAAAAATATCCAAATCTGAAATACTGTGTGAAAAAAATTGTGTACTTAAAGGTAGACCAATATACGAACTTATTACATCTTGTGAACAAGCTTGAACATGCAAAAAATATTTCAGTGTACCCAATAATTAGCTATTACTGTGCCGAAAAGTCATGCATGTAACTGATCTCTGACGAAATATGACAATCATTGGCATTGTAAGAAGGGTTAATATATATATATATATATATATATATATATATATATATATATATATATATATATATATATATATATATTAGTTTGATGTACTGCCGTGTATGCGTCAATGGGTTCTTGGTTGTGTATTCTCTCTGGTGTGTCCAACCACTTTCATCTCCAATGCAACAAGAAAGCCAAGGATACTGACATCGTCAGCATCGTCTTTTCATTACATAGGGATGTTTATTGGTGAAATATGAGTACAGTGTTAAAATTTAATATTTTCAATTTATATATTAATATGATATCAAATCGCTATTGTACGCCCAAACTTGACTTTTGTGAATACATATATTATAAGACGAACGAAAATATTACACATCGTACGTTTTAGATTAGCTCATTTTTAGTCCTTAAATTGAACTTCGATTAGGACTAGGACCTATCCCTTAAAATAACTGAACAAGGTCTGAAATTATGTCTTAAACTCCACGACCACTAAGGTTATGATTAAAACGAGTATTCTCCCTTAATCTCAGCGAGAATAGATATATGACTTGGGTATAGTTAGACATATTTGTTTCTAGTTTAATTTGTATTTTTTTTTTAATCTAAAGATCTATAATTCACTTAATGAATCTTTTATTGAATCTGTCTCGAAGTTGGTAGACATTGTTGGCATTATAAAGGAGGTGTATAATTTAGATTCCTTGACTACGCTTATTTTAGCAAGCGTTAAGGCCCGTTGTTTTGTATAGCTGTAGAATGACTCGAGTATATGTGGCCAAGAAGTTCAAAAAGTAGTCATGGTTGATCTCTTTTAAAGTAGGCAGATTTTACCATATCTTGTTCAGTTGAGCTTATTCAGTTGTGTACTAATATTCTGTAGTGAAATGGTTATTTTGCGGTGTATCGGAACTTACATAGCTGAAGTGAAATGGTTATTTTGCGGTGTATCGGAACTTACATAGCTGTAGTGAAATGGTTATTTTGCGGTGTATCGGAACTTACATAGCTGTAGTGAAATGGTTATTTTGCGGTGTATCGGAACTTACATAGCTGTAGTGAAATGGTTATTTTGCGGTGTATCGGAACTTACATAGCTGTAGTGAAATGGTTATTTTGCGGTGTATCGGAACTTACATAGCTGTAGTGAAATGGTTATTTTGCGGTGTATCGGAACTTACATAGCTGTAGTGAAATGGTTATTTTGCGGTGTATCGGAACTTACATAGCTGTAGTGAAATGGTTATTTTGCGGTGTATCGGAACTTACATAGCTGTAATGAAATGGTTATTTTGCGGTGTATCGGAACTTACATAGCTGTAGTGAAATGGTTATTTTGCGGTGTATCGGAACTTACATAGCTGTAGTGAAATGGTTATTTTGCGGTGTATCGGAACTTACATAGCTGTAGTGAAATGGTTATTTTGCGGTGTATCGGAACTTACATAGCTGTAGTGAAATGGTTATTTTGCGGTGTATCGGAACTTACATAGCTGTAGTGAAATGGTTATTTTGCGGTGTATCGGAACTTACATAGCTGTAGTGAAATGGTTATTTTGCGGTGTATCGGAACTTACATAGCTGTAGTGAAATGGTTATTTTGCGGTGTATCGGAACTTACATAGCTGTAGTGAAATGGTTATTTTGCGGTGTATCGGAACTGACATAGCTGTAGTGAAATGGTTATTTTGCGGTGTATCGGAACTTACATAGCTGTAGTGAAATGGTTATTTTGCGGTGTATCGGAACTTACATAGCTGTAGTGAAATGGTTATTTTGCGGTGTATCGGAACTTACATAGCTGTAGTGAAATTGTTATTTTGCGGTGTATCGGAACTTACATAGCTGTAGTGAAATGGTTATTTTGCGGTGTATCGGAACTTACATAGCTGTAGTGAAATGGTTATTTTGCGGTGTATCGGAACTTACATAGCTGTAGTGAAATGGTTATTTTGCGGTGTATCGGAACTTACATAGCTGACAAATTTTGAGTACTTTGTAATAATTGTCCTGTATTTCCACATTCAGAACAACATTTATTAGAGTCAGAGTCTCAAACAGGCACAGCCCCTACTCCTTATGATAAAAAGTGAACTATTTTAAAAATGCGCATTGCATTTTATCAACATAGCAACCAGTGTTATGCTGAAAGACAGGAACATGAAACTAGCCATATTTTTTCCTGCGATGTCAACAATAATTTTTTCAGAAAAGGGATATAACGGGTGAGGTTCATAAAGGTCAAAGGGTAAAATATTAACTAATTGATATGGAAGAAAGCAATAATGCAACATTTTTCAATTTAAGTTGACTTTATTTCTATATTCTAAGACTTCTAATTTTCCCATAATGAAGGTCACTACTCATCCGAACATGCCTCATGGCAAATTATGTATGCTAGAGCAAAATAAGTATAATTAGCTTATTGTTAAGAATAAAATCAATGTTAATGTACCATTTTACTCAGAACATTATACATAATATGAAAATAAGAAGAAAATTGCATAAATGTTTAGATTTGTTTTTAAGGTAACGCTCTACATTTTCATATTTAGCATAGGATTAGAATTTTAAAGAAAAAGAATTTCCGCGGGTTTCCTCACTAGTTATACTGGCTTTTTAAAAGAGACTTTGTATATCTTAGGTATTATTCAAAGAACATTTAATTCCCTTTATTTTAATGTATGATTGATGGGTGTAATATGGGTTAAGAGAGTATACAGCTTGGCCTTACTCCAGATGTGCACCTTTCAAAAAAAGTGCTAGCTCTACTTGCTCATTTTCACTTCGCGAACTTAGAGGTAAATTGTAAACAAAAGAGCTTATAACTTTTTTGCATTTTATGTATTTGGTAATTCATTCATTGCACTTTTAGAAGCTGGTATTGTCTAGTTTGGCAAAATTCATTTTCCATATTTTAATAGCTGCCAAGAATAGTGTACTTTTAGACAAATTCAGATTGATTTTTGGAGCACAAGGGAGCAGTCATTTTAGTTAGCAGTGTCCTAAGAACATTTAAAATTTCCAAAAGTACAATATCCAAAGACATTTCAGCCACATTACATGAAAGTAGCATATAGGCATGCTAACATTCTCTCCACTGTGCATGATTAAAATTCAAATAACTTCACCTTACATACATCCCTCTCTCAAAAGTACATAACTGGTGAGGGCCACCTGAATTGTGTGGGATTTGTTGTGTAAGAATATTTCGTTGTTAAAATTATCTACGCATTCTCCGAATCATATGCTAACAGACTGACATACAAACCAAACACAAATGAGAAAAAGCAATCCTTTTGTTTGATATGCAGTTGTAGAATATTTGTATTCTCATCCGAGAAAGACTGTATTCATGTTACACCTGATTTTCGAGCGCATTAACTGATATTGAATTAGTAATGAATACTTGTGACTAGAATGAGCGAACTATTACCTGAGCTTTACACGCATGCGCAAAGTCGATGATCTTAGTTACCTATCAGGTTTGAGATAATAAAAACTTTTGAACTTTCGAGATCGAGATGAGATATAAATCAAAACAAGTGACATATCATCTTAAATATATGAAAGTAAGTCCCTATTATGTATTATTTATAAGATATACTATGAGAAATTACGGATAACAAGCATAGGTGTATTACATAGAGAAATTGTGGATGACAGATTTGTAACAAACGTGGGATAGCTTATATAGGCATGAAACAAAGAAATCATAAGATGACATGCTACGTATATAACAGTCGTCTCTGCTGTTATAGCTCCAATTTAACAATATAGACACGTTAAGATGAATCAATAAAAGAGTATTGTGTCATGAAAATGCCGAAGTCAGATTTAATACAAGTTTCTCAAGAGGGATCAATGATGAAATCCTGCTCAACAGTATATAAGTTAAGTGGATTAAGATAGTATTTCCGGTTTTCTCGGATATAACACACTGTCATAGCCTTCTTAGGTTTGATGTTTTCATTTCGCATATTATCACGAATTGGAATTCACGTGCTAGCCAATTTCATTGTATGACCTTGTGAACTTGTGAGCTGTTTTCACCATGTTGTTTCAGAATGGCAAGACAGTTGTTTTTCTAGCAGTACTTGTCGTTGTTAAAGGACAGGAAAAATATGCACCCTATTGCAAACGCAACTATGAGCATGAGATACTCGGCCAAGATGAATTAGACAGTTCATGGTGCAAACCCGATCCATTTAATTTAAAATTGTAAGTACATCCTCTCTGTCTCTTATAGTTTAAAGCATTGGTATCTAGGAATCTGACATTCCTACATGGAACCGTCACAGTGGTAAGGGGGGATTTCACCTAAAAACAGGTTTTGGCCTACATATTTTAAAGTTAATAGCTGGCCTCTACATGTCTGCCCCTCCCCAATAATTCTGCGGCACCCCAGTATGCGAACAATATTGGTATTTCAAACAGATTTTTTTTAATACGTATGTATAATATGCTATCGATTCTATTGATCAATGATGAATTTACGCTTATTAATAACTAATAACGCAAGAAACATTAAATCTTTTTCTAAATAAATTTAATAGAAAGATCGCCCCAATTGTCCTCATTAACATTTTCGTATAAATTCCGCAGTACTGTATTTTAAAGAATAGCTAGTGGCTCAAGTTGCCCGTTTCACAATACTTGCAACTCCCAAAATTTATAACTTTTCTCGATTTTTTCCACTTTTTTAAGAACGGCATATGGAGCTAGATTCTACTTATTATTCAGATTTTTAAAAAACGTACAAGTCCTAATATCCTTTATATAAAGTGAGAAGGAATATTAAACCCTGATGAATAATTCTGTCCTTTTAATCTGTTAACTAGATTTCAAAAGTAAACGGTTATTTTTCATTTAATTGGAAAACATTTGATGAGCAAAATAATGTCAGTGTTTGTACCAAGAAAAGCAATCCCATTAACGGGGTTACTTTGTTGTCTCCCCGTTAACAGACAATGTAACCCTTTGACTGGGATTTCCATGTGTCTGTGCAAACCACAAGACAGATTCTCTCAAAACAAGCGTAGAGGATTTTGGTTTGTGTCATGTGTTACGTAACGGCTCGTTCTAAGTAACATAACAGTGAATACAACAAGCTTTATTTTAAGATATAATTTATTTTCCTAGAAAACATGAAATAATGTAAATTTAAGCAAGACTTACGGTTTACAGTAATGATCCAAATTTTGGTTCAAACTAGAAATACAAGTCCTGTAAAAAGTTCTAAACACAGTCTGAAAGTATTTAGTTCCGGTCAAAATGGCGGATGACCACGTCAGACGAAGGCTAACAGCAAATTCAAGAATTTATAATAAAACAAAGTTTGTGTGGTCCCGTTCCAATATAGAATATTAGAGAGAAAATGTCCAAATCAGTAACGTTGTTCTCTAATAAAACAATTATAAAGACGAAGTGAAAATAGTTCCTTTAACACGGCATGTTATTCTACGTAGACATACGGACAACCTCTGGTACAACAAATACCTTTTTAAAGATATTAGAAGTTGTATAACTGACTCTACTACGACTGTCGACTCTCGACCACGACAGTCTGTCCGTGACTGTGTATGAATTACAAAAATCTCAAGCATCTAAATGAAGCTAATGCGTTGTTTGAATTGCACGCGCACGAGGACGCATGCAATTTCGTAATACTTCTGAACATTCAGGAAAGCCTGACCCAGTATCAGCCAATCGTTTTCGTGGCTATTCCTGAATGTTTATTTGTACTGAATTTGTTATCATACACAGCACGTGCTAACACGAGACGAGTCACATCTACGACTCAAGTAAACACTGTTTTATCAAAAAACATGTTAGACGATATTAATATAATGAAATAAAATGAAATAAAAAGATTTATTAAAAATCGATTCGTTAATACACATACTTAAACTATAGGGTCGTAACACATGCGACGATGTCTTTGGGTCTATGTGTGATGGCAAAAGAAAAGTCAGACCGACGTGTGTGTGTGTGTGTGTGTGTGTGTGTGAGAGAGAGAGAGAGAGAGAGAGAGAGAGAGAGAGAGAGAGAGAGAGAGAGAGAGAGAGAGAGAGAGAGAGAGAGAGAGAGAGAGAGAGAGAGAGAGAGATTTTATAGTCGGTAGTAATGTTTATTAAAGCAGAATAATGACTTACAACTTAACTTACATACTTTGGTTCGTCATTTCAATTAGTTTATATTCCACACTAATTTCCAAACATTCTCTGGAACGTGAAAGGCTGAGCGATCAGTGTTCAAAAAGCTAACCATTTGTTTGTATTGCTCTACTTTCCTTATTAACCATCTTTATGTCTTATATTTACTTAATCAACGTGAATGAAAACAAAAGCACAAAAAATAAAAAAGCAATTTTTCAATTTGAAAATGGATTGTGAATAACCAATAGACGTAAAAGGCCTAGAACTTCATCATTTTGTAGCGGATGTACTGGGGAGGGATGTGAAGAGTTCATTCAGGATAGATAGATAGATAGATAGATAGATAGATAGATAGATAGATAGATAGATAGATAGATAGATAGATAGATAGATAGGTAGGTAGATAGATAGATAGATCAGACAGACAGACAGACAGACAGACAGATAGATAGATAGATAGATAGATAGATAGATAGATAGATAGATAGATAGATAGATAGATCAGACAGACAGACAGACAGACAGACAGACAGATAGATAGATAGATAGATAGATAGATAGATAGATAGATAGATAGATAGATAGATAGATAGATAGATAGATAGATCAGACAGACAGACAGACAGACAGAGTGTGTGTCTGTGATAGTTTATACAGTGTAGGAGGCGGGATTCGTTTCTAAAAAAAATCACGATCAATTTGTATAAGATTAGGACTGTTTTTTCTGGTTCCTCTATAAAACTGCAGATTGATAGAACATTAAATTGTATGCAGTGCACTCAGTCAGAATCGCATTTAACATTTTTAAGGGTAGTCAGCTAAATCAGTCCACATTTCTTAATGTCTCAGAAAAACGAGTTTCCTATACCTTCGTAGAAAACTAGTGTTACATAATGTAAGATAACCTGTCTATAGCGTATAAAAAATAACTCAGCTTAGAATTTGTTACTGTAGAAGAGTTGACTGGTTAAACTGATATCGAACTTGAATTTCATCCAGTCAAACTGCAGAAACTGGCTTTAGTTTCGCGTCAAACTTTTATCGAATTTGAATGTCATCCAATCAAACTGCACAAACGTTTTGACTGGTTGAATTTCATCGAATTAGAATGATCATCACTAAAACGATGCAATGGAGAGCAATATGTCCCACCTTGTGCATGTAAAATATTACTTTCACAGTTCTCAATCATAGACAAACAATAAATAACACAGAAAGGACACGTCATAAAATATAAACAGCATGGAGTATTATTGCATACTATTTCTAGTTAATTTTTGGATTACGCAGGGTATGATGTTAAAGGTAGAGTACAGAGGTCACTTGTACAACTTAAAGTTGAAACGAATTTAAGTCTACACTTTGTTCAGAATTTCATATATTTGAAGTAATCAGTTTCTTTAATGTAGTTTACACAATTAAAACATCAATCTTTGAATGACCGTGTGGTTGTATTACATATATCAATTTGCTTTATTATACAAATTATATTATGGAAACAACGCATTAAAATTGAATTTTTGCATTATTGCATCCATCAGAAGGGACATCGATCCGGCTGCCATTATCACACGTTTTCCCGGCTTATTTCACAAAGAGACGGAGCTGAAGGCAATTAAAACGAAAGAAGATGAGTTCCGGAAACAACACATATCGTTTGAGACGGCAGACTACAAGGAAATACTCTCTCTACCAGGAGATGGGTCGTATTGTTGTGTGACGTATGTAATCACTCTACCATTCTAGGTGCAGTTGCTATGAAAGAAAATATCTATCTGGACAAAAGGTCGAAATACATTACATGTCCTGTTTGCTCATTGTTTTATTTATTAATTTTGTCGTTTCTTCATTTTTTGTTTGGATTTTGCAGACTGGAGTATTTCGCTTAGGAGTACAATGCTTTTGATTTCAGGCTACGTTAGGCTTGTATGAGTGCAAACATCTTAGTATGTCGGTATCGTCATTTAGCTACTTAATTATTATCCGCATAAATCTCCAAAAATTCTTCTGTTATGTATGACCGTTAAACTGTCTTTTACATCAATTAAAAAATTCCTAACAACTCAATCCTGGCAACAACAGTTGAGGTAAGAACTCATTCGAGGCAACAGCTCAGTCGAGGTACCCAAGTTTGATAGTGTACAGGCATTTCAGACATCCTAACAACTCATTCGAAGTAACAGCTGAATCGAGGCACACATATTTGATAGTGTAGAAGGCATTTCATAGACCCTGATAACTCATCCGATGTAACAGTTAAATCGTGTTACCCAGGTTTCATAGCGTATTTCAGAGATCGTAACAGCTCATTTCAGGTCCACTTAGTCCATAGCGTAACGGGATTTTTAAGGTAGAATAAACTAGAGTGGGTGGACGAACCCACCAACTACGTATTGGCTGCCACTTATCTTTGATCTCACAAACACCGGACATTAAATTTGAAAAAGTGTTGCTATAGAAATCGATGCACTCTTTCACGATAAAAAAAACTATTTTGATTTTAGTATTTGTGCTTTTTTTCTGATTAATTATATTGCAATACTACTACTACTACTACTACTACTACTACTACTACTACTACTACTACTACTACTAATAATAATAATAATAATAATAATAATAATAATAATAATAACCTTTCGTTTGTTCAGGCAAGGGTCCATTGGTCCATTGTCTACCTGGCCCTCATCGCATTAACAGGTTATGTTATACACGTCATTCGCACACACATGAATACATGCTCGCCCACAGGCTTAAAGTGAAATAATTTATATAACAGTGGATAACAGGTATACACATACACCGTACATGGTATAAATATTTTTAAGTTGTCAGGAGTTATATAGACATCTGTGGAATACAAAAATTCTTTGGATATAATTATACAATTCTGCATTGTGAGGATATAATTTATCATTGGTCAAGAAAGAATTTCGTTTGTGAATTTTACACTAAATTTCGAATCGATATGGGTAGGGAATTCTAAAAGATAAATGCTTATACATTGCTGAAGTTTCTGAATAGGTTTGCTCTCGACCAGACAAAACGGAAAGCGTACGCAGTGTACAAATGAAATATTTCTAACATATATTATAGTATTATTTGTATTAAATATTATTTCTTTATGTTATTATCAATCATTCTCCTAAATAATCCATGGGTAGCACGCTCTATTCTGTGTAGTGTATATTTATAATTCACTAGAATTAATCCTATATGCCTTGAATTCTTTCATAGGAATCCGAATGACTATGTAGTGTATATTTATAATTCACTAGAATTAATCCTATATACCTTGAATTCTTTCATAGGAATCTGAATGACTGTGTAGTGTATATTTATAATTCACTAGAATTAATCCTATATACCTTGAATTCTTTCAAAGGAATCCGAATGACTGTGTAGTGTATATTTATAATTCACTAGAATTAATCCTATATACCTTGAATTCTTTCATAGGAATCCGAATGACAGTGTAGTGTATATTTATAATTCACTAGAATTAATCCTATATACCTTGAATTCTTTCATAGGAATCCGAATGACTGTGTAGTGTATATTTATAATTCACTAGAATTAATCCTATATACCTTGAATTCTTTCATAGGAATCCGAATGACTGTGTAGATAGATGGGAATAAATTATCCGGTTGGAATGCGAGTGTGTCTGCAATACACGAGTGCATATAACACCGATCCATTTGCGTCATCTTTTGGTGATATATGCTTAGTCGTGATGGAATATAGACTAGTTTGTGCAGTAAAGGTGATAGGCGTCGTTTACTCCCAGATCTGGGTTAGAATCTTCGTAAAGGACGAATTAAAAATTCTCTAACATGTATGATAGTATAAAACCGCTCCGATGGCCTAGCGGTTAGGGCGTCCGCCTCCGATGCGGGAGGCTGTGGGTTCTATCCCCGGTCGAATCGTACCAAAGATATACAAATATTGTATAAACAGCTGCCTCGCTTGGCGCTCAGCATTAAGAGGTTAGTATTAGAACTGGTTGGCCTGGTGTCAGGATATTGTTACTGGATGGGACATCATGCTACATGTCTGCGGCAGGATGACTCATTGCTAGACAACAATATAAACTGTCACACTGCAGACATCGTAGCGATATAATTAAGTTTTTTAAAGATACGTTAAAAATCATAATCTTACCTCTCTCTCTCTCTCTCTCTCTCTCTCTCTCTCTATATATATATATATATATATATATATATATATATATATATATATATATATGTGTGTGTGTGTGTGTGTGTGTATGTGATAGGATCTGCAAAATTGAAAAAATGTTTGGGAAATATCAGTAAAAGGATGTTAAGTTACTGTGCAAGAATGAATGTGATCGTCGGTGCCAGTAACTATAATTCTATAATTTTACATACACACATAACTACTGATTTTGTAGAGGTTAATTCACGTATAAGATTCTAGATGGATATATTATCAAACCCTGAAGTACAGACTTATTTTTCTAAAAAAAAGCCGTTTATGTTAAGCGATAAGTTATTTGTTTCGTTACGCCATAACCATAAACAATAATTTGGAAACCCTTCACATTTATGACATCTGGTTTATTTCGCTTCTCAGCGATTTGGCTAATATACCGTTTTGGCTGTTTTGATTCTTTAATTATGTTATTATGTTTAAAGAAGTTTATCCTTTAGGATATTAAGAAATATTACTGGTTCCAAACAGGCAGATCTGAATCAGGGTCCGTTTAAGAAAAGCTCGATGATTTACTATTTGGAGACAGTTAAGAGAAAAATTTATGTTCAGTAAATGTTTCATAGCTTCGATATTAGAGATAGGAATTTGTATTGGTCTTCTTTATGTTCTTCTGCTTAGTAGTTACACAAACAGAAGATTTATTACAGAAAAGGACTCAGTCAGTCTTTGTTGGAACCATGTTTCATTTTCAGTCACTAGGTCAATGTTTATTATTTCTCGAATACAATCAAATTTATGTTTTAAAATCTTTATTTGACAATTTCATTTCAGTCTCTAAAATACAAGGCTGAGATGCGGAGTAAAAGTCGACCTATTCTAGTGATTACCTTTATTTTTCTAGAATGTACATGTATTTCAAAAAGTTTTACCTATTGTGTGGGAAATGTTGTTGTTGTTGTTGTTGTTTTGGGGGCTTAACGCCATTTTTCAGCACACGCTAGGCTATACATGGCGGCCTGTATTAATGGTGGAGGAAGAAACCGGGAAATCCGCGGAAAGAGCCACCGACCCACGAGAAGCTACTGGCAAGCTTTCTCACATATCCACATTCACCGAATCGTAGTCTCGAACCCACGCAGACAGAGGTGAGATGGCAGTGATCCGTAATGGAGAGCGCTTTAGATCACTCGGCCACTCAGGGCCCCGTGTGAGAAATGGCAATGGCATGAATCTCTAATTATTTATTCACTGGTTAGTCTGAAATATAATAATGTAATTGGGTGAAAGATTGCTTGCGCGATACTTCTATTTGCTGAAGCAAATCGTTCAGTTTTATCATCATCATCATCATCATCATCATCATCATCATCATCATCATCATCATCATCATCATCATCATCATCATCATCATCATCATCATCATCATCATCATCATGAGTTATTCGTTGCTTCCTAGAGTATACCGATGATCCTTCTTGACGAAGAGATTGTTTTTGCTTCTTTGTTTATTTTTGTCTTATCCAAATTAAACTCTGACAATTATATATTTATTTACACCGATTATTACAAATGCGTTTCCTATTAAAACTATTTTGCCATTTCTTCAGGAAACATGAAATATTTCCAAACGCAACACTAAAAAACATACAAGGAGAGTTACGATATATAGTAAAACTGATCGTTAATGGTGTGGAACAGCTGCAGTACATTCCTCATGGATTATGCATGTAAGTATTGCTTCCCAGGCGGGAATCTGCATGTATGTATTCATCCCATATGAAATGTTTTAAGTGCAGGTAAAGCCCGTTATAACGCGATTCGTTATAAGGCGATTCCTCTTCTAACGCGATGGTATCATGGCTCCCATGGGAATATGTAAAAAAAGTCTTAATCGCTTTGTATCTTGAATATTCAGTTTGGATACATGATACATATTTGATAAATATGTTCATGTTTTATTATTAATGAAATTTTTATTATTTGTTTCACAAGTAAATAACACTATTGCAACACAATACTTGATATAATAAACACAATTAAGAGGTATGTTTGTAATTATCACAATAACTCGTAATCTTTTTAGTGTAATTATAATTATGATTGGATTACAATATATGCATATGTAATCAATGTCAGATAATTGCATTTTAGGTTATTTTGCCACTTTTTTTCTAAGTTGTCATGGTCATCTTTCCTAAATTTATTTGTTTCGAAAACAAAATAATCTTATGAACGTTTCACATCGATTTAATTATAACCCATCGCATAATATACATTTATATTTACTTAACAAAATTATTTTCCGTTCTGTTATATCAATATTATTTTTTAATTATACAATGGCACATTATATCTGTGTTTTGAGAGAATTCGTACGGTGAAAAATAATTAATAATGGATGGCAGACCTATAAGAAAAAAAAAATAGAAAACTTAAAAACAAATAAAACAAACCAAAGGAAAATAAAATAATACAAAGGACAGAAACAAGTACCTGACGAATTGTTTGGCAAGTAAAAGTTTCAAGCAAACATTGAAAAACATTTAGAAAAGTTAGAAATTAAATATGAAAACTGCAGGTAGAAGTAGACAAATGGTAAGATCACTTAAAACGCAAAATTAGAAGAAAAACGAAACCTATGGAAATATCATTGCTTCAACACCAAATAGAACATGATTGAATTTGAAAAGTAAATTGTAAATTGCTAGAATGTATTACTTCGATAAAATAAGTCACATGTGTCCTGAATTACCAGAATTAAGACATTTGTTTTATATGCCTATGTCAGACTTAGATTATTTTGAAGAAAAATAAATATAAAAATAGAACTTAGGACTAGAAAATGGACAAGATAAAATGTTAAAGCAACTCGTACAAGACAAGATCACGTAGAGTTTAAGTTGAAGAACTGATGTTTTAAAGCAACTCGTACAAGACAAGATCACGTAGAGTTTAAGTTGAAGAACTGATGTTTTAGATCAATGAATAAATTAAACCACTTTAGTATTAGAAGAACAAATATTCCAAAAAGGTATTTAACTCGTACAAGACAAGATCACGTAGAGTTTAAGTTGAAGAACTGATGTTTTAAAGCAACTCGTACAAGACAAGATCACGTAGAGTTTAAGTTGAAGAACTGATGTTTTAGATCAATGAATAAATTAAACCACTTTAGTATTAGAAGAACAAATATTCCAAAAAGGTATGAACAGTTAGCACCACATCCCCAGAAAAAAACTTGAAAAAGAAACAATTAACAAACCAAGAAAACAACAAATACAAGACAAAAAAAGAGAAAGAATTGTTATAGAAGAAGAACAAATAAAAGTAACAGAACACCTAACTTTCTAAGAATTCCATCTTCCATGCTGTTATAACTTTGGTACACTCATGGCTCTTATTTATCTAAAAATGAAATTCATAGGAATGGAATTTAGTATAATATAATACTATTATATGCCATGCATTTAGTATAATATAATACTATTAGATGCCATACATTTAGTATAATATAATACTATTAGATGCCATACATTTAGTATAATATAATACTATTAGATGCCATACATTTAGTATAATATAATACTATTAGATGCCATACATTTAGTATAATATAATACCATTAGATGCCATACATTTAGTATAATATAATACCATTAGATGCCATACATTTAGTATAATATAATCCTATTAGATGCCATACATTTAGTATAATATAATACCATTAGATGCCATACATTTAGTATAATATAATCCTATTAGATGCCATACATTTATTATAATATAATACCATTAGATGCCATACATTTAGTATAATATAATACTATTAGATGCCATACATTTAGTATAATATAATAGCATTAGATGCCATACATTTAGTATAATATAATACTATTAGATGCCATACATTTAGTATAATATAATACCATTAGATGCCATACATTTAGTATAATATAATACCATTAGATGCCATACATTTAGTATAATATAATACTATTAGATGCCATACATTTAGTATAATATAATACTATTAGATGCCATACATTTAGTATAATATAATACTATTAGATGCCATACATTTAGTATAATATAATACTAAATGTATTGAAAAGTATTAGATGCCATTTACAATTTACTTTTCAAATTCAAATGTATTAGATGCCATACATTCAGTATAATATAATACTATTAGATGCCATACATTTAGTATAATATAATACCATTAGATGCCATACATTTAGTATAATATAATACCATTAGATGCCATACATTTAGTATAATATAATACCATTAGATGCCATACATTTAGTATAATATAATACTATTAGATGCCATACATTTAGTATAATATAATACTATTAGATGCCATACATTTAGTATAATATAATACTATTAGATGCCATACATTTAGTATAATATTATACTATTAGATGCCATACATTTAGTATAATATAATACCATTAGATGACATACATTTAGTATAATATAATACTATTAGATGCCATACATTTAGTATAATATAATACCATTAGATGCCATACATTTAGTATAATATAATACCATTAGATGCCATACATTTAGTATAATATAATACCATTAGATGCCATACATTTAGTATAATATAATACTATTAGATGCCATACATTTAGTATAATATAATACTATTAGATGCCATACATTGAGTATAATATAATACTATTAGATGCCATACATTGAGTATAATATAATACCATTAGATGCCATACATTCAGTATAATATAATACTATTAGATGCCATACATTTAGTATAATATAATACCATTAGATGCCATACATTTAGTATAATATAATACCATTAGATGCCATACATTTAGTATAATATAATACTATTAGATGCCATACATTTAGTATAATATAATACTATTAGATGCCATACATTTAGTATAATATAATACTATTAGATGCCATACATTTAGTATAATATTATACTATTAGATGCCATACATTTAGTATAATATAATACTATTAGATGCCATACATTTAGTATAATATAATACTATTAGATGCCATACATTTAGTATAATATAATACTATTAGATGCCATACATTTAGTATAATATTATACTATTAGATGCCATACATTTAGTATAATATAATACTATTAGATGCCATACATTTAGTATAATATAATACTATTAGATGCCATACATATAGTATAATATAATACTATTAGATGCCATACATTGAATTTGTAACTTTGCAACTCATTATCCCATTAGCAAATATGCAGATTTGTTTCCCTTTAAACATAACGTTGGACTATAGAACATCCCTGAATGATTTAGTATTTTTACCATTTTCAACGATGCAAGCTTCTTATTGTGTAGTGTTCAGTTTGAGCACTGTTATTGCTCCTGTAGTAAGTCATTAAATAAATATTAATTGGATAAAAGTTGCCCAAAGTCCATAAGATGGTTTTGATTTACGATGCTAATTTAATAACTTACTAATGACTCTAGAAAGCTTGAAACTTACACAAATCAGATAGTATTAGTAGCATTAGTGGTAACTCTTATCTTGTAGGGAAGGAGGACAATGCACAGGTCAGTGTATCCAGGAGTACAGAACCCAGCCATTGCTGGTATACGACTCCAATAAATACCCGCCAATTACGTTTGATTACTTCAACATCCCGTCATACTGTTCGTGCAAAAATGTTTCCTGGAAATAATACCTTCAAGTAATATGCAATGTTATTGTACGCCTTCTGTGAAGCTTGTATTATTGTAATTTTTGGGTGACATTGTCATTTATTTCGAATTACAATGAATTAAAATCTGTATATTTCTTCAGTAGCGTTGTATTTTCTTTCTATGCGTCTACCTCCTCCCCCGCAGGGTTTGTAGGGTGTTACAAGTCTGTGGTCTTTAATGAAGTAACAAAGAAAACCAGCAGGGTCATAACATTCAACAAATAATTTTATTTTTAAAACACAAAGTAAAACTTTAGAGTCATTTTAAATTAGATCGAGATAATCCTTTGAGATTTATCACATATAAAATATAGAGTGTTGCAAAAGAATGTCAGTATTGAATGTGCTTTGTAGTTACAATGAATAATTTAAATCAATTTATACCTGAACATGAAACTAACGTTCGGAAGAAATATTTGTACTGAAACAATTTTATATAAAAAGCTAAGACTACAAAAATATGTGTATAATTTGCTATTAAAGTCATAAACAAATTCGTTTCAAGAACATTCCCAATTTCTAGCATTAACCATACATCAAATTCAAACACAAGTAAACGTCTTATCTGTAACTTACACACAAAATCAGAATCAGATATAACGTATATAACCTTCCAAGGTCAATGGCTATGTCAACATGTTTTTATTATCTTAAACGTAAATTCTACTGTATACCCTAGGACAAAAGCTGGCTTCGTAATATGTTGTTTACAAATGAACCTTATAATTTACAATAACGGACAAAAGCTCAACACACAATACAAACAAGGGCATCAGAATTTACCTGTGTCCATGGTTATTTCCGTCTCTTGTAAGACATTGGTAAAACGTTTAGGGCAAATGCGTTATGAGGTATCGTGGTATGAACATTTCTGTTCGATGAATATATTTTTCTAGTTTCTATGTTTTTGTTTAGCATACATTACCTTGATACAACAGTAATAGGAATTAGATTATACAACAGTTATAGGAATTAGATTATGCAACAGTAATAGGAATTAGATTATACAACAGTAATAGGAATTAGATTATACAACAGTAATAGGAATTAGATTATACAACGGTAATAGGAATTAGATTATGCAACAGTAATAGGAATTAGATTATACAACAGTAATAGGAATTAGATTATACAACGGTAATAGGAATTAAATTATGCAACAGTAATAGGAATTAGATTATGCAACAGTAATAGGAATTAGATTATACAACAGTAATAGGAATTAGATTATACAACAGTAATAGAAATTAGATTATGCAACAGTAATAGGAATTAGATTATGCAACAGTAATAGGAATTAGATTATGCAACAGTAATATGAATTAGATTATACAACAGTAATAGGAATTAGATTATACAAAAACAACGTTATTAACGGAATGATCTGAATATGACAAGAATAGGCAAAATACAACGTGATTAGCAGAATGAAATGAAGAGGAACTAGAATCTAGGAAACATAACGTGATTATCAGAATGAACTGCATATGGACTAGAATCTACAAACATAACGTGATTATCAGAATGAACTGCATATGGACTAGAATCTACAAACATAACGTGATTATCAGAATGAACTGCTTTTGAACTAGAATCTACATACATAACGTGATTATCAGAATGAACTGCATATGGACTAGAATCTACAAACATAACGTGATTATCAGAATGAACTGTATATCAACTAGAATCTACAAACATAACGTGATTATCAGAATGAACTGCTTTTGAACTAGAATCTACAAACATAACGTGATTATCAGAATGAACTGCATATGGACTAGAATCTACAAACATAACGTGATAATCAGAATGAACTGTATATCAACTAGAATCTCCAAACATAACGTGATTATCAGAATGAACTGTATATCAACTAGAATCTACAAACATAACGTGATTATCAGAATGAACTGCTTTTGAACTAGAATCTACAAACATAACGTGATTATCAGAATGAACTGCATATGGACTAGAATCTACAAACATAACGTGATTATCAGAATGAACTGCATATGGACTAGAATCTACAAACATAACGTGATTATCAGAATGAACTGCATATGGATAAGAATCTACAAACATAACGTGATTATCAGAATGAACTGCTTTTGAACTAGAATCTACAAACATAACGTGATTATCAGAATGAACTGTATATCAACTAGAATCTACAAACATAACGTGATTATCAGAATGAACTGTATATCAACTAGAATCTACAAACATAACGTGATTATCAGAATGAACTGCTTTTGAACTAGAATCTACAAACATAACGTGATTATCAGAATGAACTGTATATCAACTAGAATCTACAAACATAACGTGATTATCAGAATGAACTGTATATCAACTAGAATCTACAAACATAACGTGATTATCAGAATGAACTGCTTTTGAACTAGAATCTACAAACATAACGTGATTATCAGAATGAACTGCTTTTGAACTAGAATCTACAAACATAACGTGATTATCAGAATGAACTACTTTTGAACTAGAATCTACAAACATAACGTGATTATCAGAATGAACTGCTTTTGAACTAGAATCTACAAACATAACGTGATTATCAGAATGAACTGCTTTTGAACTAGAATCTACAAACATAACGTGATTATCAGAATGAACTGTATATCAACTAGAATCTACAAACATAACGTGATTATCAGAATGAACTGCTTTTGAACTAGAATCTACAAACATAACGTGATTATCAGAATGAACTGCATTTGAACCAGAATCTACAAACATAACGTGATTCTCAGAATGAACTGTATATCAACTAGAATCTACAAACATAACGTGATTATCAGAATGAACTGCTTTTGAACTAGAATCTACAAACATAACGTGATTTTCAGAATGAACTGCATATGGATTAGAATCTACAAACATAACGTGATTATCAGAATGAACTGCATTTGAACCAGAATCTACAAACATAACGTGATTATCAGAATGAACTGTATATCAACTAGAATCTACTAACATAACGTGATTATCAGAATGAACTGCATTTGAACCAGAATCTACAAACATAACGTGATTATCAGAATGAACTGTATATCAACTAGAATCTACAAACATAACGTGATTATCAGTTTGATCATTATCTTCAGAGCGTCTCTACACTTGATGCAACATGCGCTTCAGCATAAAGTACTGTGATGTATATCTAGTGTGCATTCTTTGATTCTTTGTATTCATTATATGAACTGGATAATAGTGTTTTGGACTTGACTCTGTCCAAAATTAAGTTCATTTACTACCTGACTTGAATGATTTATTTTGGTTTTGAAAACAACATTTTTATCACAATTTGTGCCTAGAACATTGGAAATTCCCGAAGAATGTCGGGTCTACCTGTTGGTTAACCCATTTTTTATTATCATTTTGGTAGCAGACATTCTAATTATAACTAAGAATATATCTTGCAAACCATGCGAACCTTACAGAATAAAATTTTTCATTACTTAAACTACGTATTAGTTTCTCTTTTAAAATATCCAATGCTATTTGTGACCTAAGGTCAAGTAGAGGACTGTATAATCTTCTTTGTCTAGAAATTATTAATTCGTGCTTTAAGATCTTAGCAGAATCAGTTGTATTATAATTTTGTCTGATAGAATTTGCACTGAAATTTATTTATTTAAAAATATTTTAATTAATTTTGATATTCATTTTATTCTTCGATGGAACTGCAAAGTGCTCTAAAAACATTGTAGGAAATCGAGACTTAGATTTGTAGTGAAATACAGAAAATGATATATTGTGTTGGTATTATCGTGATTCAACAAAAAGTTGATGGCAAATAACTACATCACAGGCTATCACAGGCACATCAACAGTTACAACGTTGATTATATTTTGGAATACAAATTATGATTATTTAGAACTTTAACAATAAAACTTGTCTTACTAACACTAGAATTATTTGGGAAATAATTCGCAATGCCGTAAGTTCTTTTTATACATTTTTCAAATTGTATTCCTGGGAGATAAATTATTTGTTAAAATTGACAAAACTTGATGGTTTTCGCTACTTTATATTACTTTGTTTAGAACCATAGATTCGTGATAATATAGTTATAAGTTATAACACGCATTGCCTCCGCTTCTTCTAATTACGTGTCAAGTGATAATAGTTATAACACGTCCTGCCTCTAATTATGTGTCAAGTGATAATACATTTATAACACGCATTGCCTCTGCTCCTTCTAATTAGGTGTCAAGTGATAATAGTTATAACACGCATTGCCTCCGCTACTTCTAATTATGTGTCAAGTGATAATACATTTATAACACGCATTGCCTCTGCTCCTTCTAATGATGTGTCAAGTGATAATAGTTATAACACGCATTGCCTCCGCTTCTTCTAATTATGTGTCAAGTGATAATACATTTATAACACGCATTGCCTCTGCTCCTTCTAATGATGTGTCAAGTGATAATAGTTATAACACGCATTGCCTCCGCTTCTTCTAATTATGTGTCAAGTGATAATAGTTATAACACGTCCTGCCTTTAGTTATGTGTCAAGTTATAATACAGTTATAACACACATCGCTTCCGCTTCTTCTAATTATGTGTCAAGCGATAATAGTTATAACACGTCCTGCCTCTATATGTGTCAAGTGATAATACAGTTCTAACACGCATTGCCTCTGCTCCTTCTAATTATGTGTCAAGTGATAATAGTTATAACACGTCCTGCCTCTAATTATGTGTCAAGTGATAAAAATTATAACACGACCTGCCTCCTCTCCTTCTAATCATGTGTCAATTAGTTGGTAAGGCGTATAAAGTAATTTCATCCATAAATTTGATGACTCTTAGACACCCTCTTATGAAAAGACTAATCTTCCGTGAAATGCTTGATGTAAATACAAAAAGAAAAAATCCCACCAATATATTTGGGGTTACGTTTTAAATATTTGTTTTGTATTTCAAAATTTATCTTAAGTTTGTGCAAGCAAATTTGGTGTCTAAGGGGACTGGAGTTGTTGCAGTCCTTCTGGCTGTCAGTGTTTTCTTGCAAAATGAATTAAAAGTACGAGTCATGTTAGATGTTTATCAGTCTTTCCTCTGTCACATGCGCACTGAAGCAACACATATATTTATTAGAATCCTACTTAATGCGCGGTCAGTCAGGATAGAATAGGTTATGCACGAGTTGCCTGTTTGAGACGCAAAATTCTTTTAGGTTTGCGTGTTTATGTGTGCGTGCATGTGATTTAGATTTTGAACGTAGATTAAAAAATTCATATCGCTGCGCTGTCTGCAGTGTGGCAGTTTATAGCGATTTCTAGCTCCGTGGCTTCATGTCACAGACTTGTAGCATCATGTTGCACCAAATCGCATTATATTGTCACCAGGCCGACTAGTCCAAACAGGAACCTATTAATGTCCAACGCCAAGCGAGACACCTGTTAGTGACATTTTTATAAGCCTTTAGTATGACTTGGCCAGGGTTCAAACCCTCGACTTTTCGCATCCGAGGCGGACGCTCTGAGAACTTAGGTTACCGACGCGGTCTCCAAATTAGGAGGAAGTATGATCGATCAGAAATTCATAATGCCGAGTGCCAAGCAAAACAGCTGTACCATTGATACAAGTCTTTGGTATGACTCTGCATGGGTTCGAACACTCATCTTTCGCAGCCGAGTCGATCAAAACTTCATTTAATCATGTACTCTTAATCTAATAAATCAAAAGTTTCATAGTGAAACAGATCAGTGAAATTCGTGCGACAATGAAGTCTCAGATATATTTGCACGGAACAAGGCATATATTCTGTATTTCTGTTTTAAATACTGATATGGCGACAACCGATATAAAGACTACCTATGCAGGAACTATCCATGTAGTAACAACTAACGATGTGAAGACATCCAATATCAAGATTACCGATATCAAGATTACCGATATAAAATTTACCGATATAAAGGCTACTAATAAAGACTACTGATATAAAGACTTCCGATGTAAAGACACAGTCGAGGCTGTTTTTAGATTGTCTCATTTTCTTTATTTCTTAAATTGAATTGAAATAGGATTAGGATTAGAATTAGGAGTAAGCTTATATATTTTATCCTTTAAAATCAACGAACTACGTTTAATATTATATCTTAAATTCCACCACAACTATGGTTATGGTTCACGCGAGGATTCTCCCTTAAACTCAACCAACACAGTTATGACAAATGTTATAGTTAAACATAATTGTTATAGTTAATTAATTGTTAAAGTTAATTATTTGTTTTAGTTAATTAATTAATTTTTATAGTTAATTAATTGATTTGTTATAGTTAATAAATTAATTGTTATAGTTAATATTATAGTTAAACATAATTGTTGCCGGTTTGATTGGTCCTTTTTAAATCTAAAGCTCTATAATCCAGTTCACGAATCTTGAATGGAGTACGTCTCGCAGTTGGTAGATATTCTTGGTTTTAAAAACAACGATGCGTGTAATTTAAGTACACTTAACTTTTCAAGAGTTGTTTTGTATAGCTTTATAATAACTAGACTCTATGTACAGTAAGTTCAAAACATAATCATAACTGATTTCTTTGAAGGTGTGTGTGTGTATATATATATATATATATATATATATATATATATATATATATATATATATATATATATATATATATATATATATATATATATATATATATATATATATGTGTGTGTGTGTGTGTGTGTGTGATTAATCAGGTTATTGTAAATAATCCATAGTAAAATATCCCTTTATGGTGTATCGGATCTTATATAGATGACGAATGTTGTGTGTGCAACTTGTCTTCGTTTTGTAGCGGTTGTTTTGACAGTTATTAGACATCAACATCACGTAAAGATGTGTTTATTATTTAATTGTGATATATTTGTGAACAGACGTACACATTGAAATTAGCGTAGTCAAAGTACCGTATGTGAATCTAGTCTTGAAGCACACATTTAAAGCTATCGGTTTCTTTCTGAGACGTTATCAAGATGCAAAGTAATATTTCTAGTTAAATTGTTCCTTTGATCTTTGTGTGGTATGGATTATTGTCTGCCCACTGCTTGTATAATGGCAATAAACTTGTAAGGTCTTCCGAAATGGTTTCCTATCATTTTCTGGTATATGATTTTTAAAGCAGTAAAATATTTTTCAACTCAACTAAACTAGATCTGTAAATGATTTAATGTATATGCTCTAGTTATATTGCCAATATTTTTTAGTTCTTGTCTAAACGTTTATACAATATATGCAAAATGTTGGTGTACAATGGGTGTATGAGGGGTATATGTGGGGTATATGTGGGGAATATGTTTCTGAGAATCCTACTATGTTTCATGTTTCGTTTTGAAAAAGTAAAACAAACAGCAATAACAGAAACAACAACATCACCCAACCCTCCTCCTTCTCTCCCCCTCCGGAACAGAAATCTGGGATAGGAATGCTTTAATTGAACAGAAGGAGTTACGTCTAAATACTGCGTCTGAATTATGGCGATCATCGTAACATTATTTTCTCAAGAAATAAATTGACAATAAAGATTGATGAGCACATTTGAGTTGTCCTGTGGAAATGTGGTAACTTAATTTTTTTATTGTCAATATTTCTGTCAAAACATTAATGGGGTTAGTACATGATTTTGCCAGTCGGAATTCAGATATTCTTATTATCGTGATATATCGTCTAAAATTTGTGAGCAACTGCACTTGAATACTACAAATCCAGTGGGGCCCCGAGTGGCCGAGTGGTCTAAAGCGCTGTCCGTTACGGATCACTGCCATCTCACCTCTGTCTGCTTGTATTCGAGTCTAGGATTCGGCGAATGTGGATATGTGAGAAAGCTTGCCAGTAGCTTCTCGTGGGTCGGTGGTTATTTCCGGTACTTTCCCCGGTTTCTTCCTCCACCACTAATACTGGCCGCCATGAATAGCCCATCTTGTGCTGAAAAATGGCTTTAAGCCCAAAAACAACAACAACAAATCCAGTTTTCAAAAACGGCGCATATCATTGTATATAAGATGTAGCTTAGGTGACATCATGCACTACTTATGGAATGGATTTGTGATCCATAGGTAATGCGAATACCAGTGAACGAACACATACAAAAATCATCTCTCGTTGTGGAAGTACTTTAACTGGTACAAGACCGCCATTAACCATCAAACGTGTGAAGTTGGTCATTACAACGAGACTTGAGGTTGATTGATTGTTGTTGGGCTTAACGCCATTTTTCAGCACACGATAGGCTATTCATGGCGGTCAGTATTAATGGTGGAGGAAGAAACCAGGAAATCACCGGAGAGAACCACCGACCCACGAGAAGCTACTGGCAAGCTATCTTACATATCCACATTCGCCGAATCCTAGACTCGAACACACGCAGACAAAGGTGAGATGGCAGTGATCCGTAATGGACAGCACTTTAGACCACTCGGCCACTCGGGGTCCCCACGAGACTTGAAGAGAAATAATCGAAACCAGGTGAGTAATATAAAGTTTTATATATGATAAGTCAAAAACTGAAATGAAGGCAATATCCATAAAATAATAAACATATACACAAACTAATACACATATACACACATTAATGCACATATACACAAAATAATACACATATACACACATTAATGCATATATACACACATTAATGCACATATACTCGCAAACAAGCAGATGGAAATTTCTACAATTAGAGGTTATTTGTAGGATAAGCCAGAAACTGCAAGGCAAGTAATTTCAACTCAACTTCCATCCACCAATCAGCATAAACTCACTCGCATATGGAAATATGTACATGTGGAAGTAAAAGTCTAATAACCATTATGACGCCTTTATATTTCAACCGCACATGTGCATCCCAAACAAGCGAGGAACAAATTGCATTGGAACGAGAGAACTATATATATCGTATTAGCGGTAAATCATCTCTATGATGATGTGTAGATCTCTGACATATTCGTTTGAAAAGAAATCGTTTTATATATAATTTATTGTTCTATAAATTGATTGAAATGCTCAGTTTATCAAGAAACTTCAACTAAGTAGAAAACATTGACTTTACGACTACAAAAATGGCAATAAATATAATCAGATATATGTGAACTTCGAAGCTGCTGTGGTGTAATTAATGAATAGAATGAATTATCCATATCTTGTCAGAATAATATATATATATATATATATATATATATATATATATATATATATATATATATATATATATATATATATATATATATATATATATATATATATATATATATATGGAGTTCAAAAACATATTTAAGTTAATATCTATGGAAACGGTTTTGCGTGTATTAACTGAAACACTTAGTTATTCTTTTATTGTTAAGGCTACCTTGCTTATCAGAGAATAATGTCATGCTTTACATTATGGTCGAACACAGTTGTCGAAAAAATCTTTGAATTATTCCGTGCATCAGCATGCTATATATCTCATTGGCACCTTTCACGCATATATTATCATTTTTAGCACCTCAGCGGAATTATGGCTGTGGTGCCATTTAAATGTATCAATAAATGTAAAAATGAGAGTTGCACAACAAAGTTAGGATGACAAAGTCCTTAATAAAATACAATATAAATTTTATGACATGAGCAAGAATATAACAGTCGTCCCTGCTGTTATAGCTTCTATTTGAAACAAAATATAAAGACACATCAAGCTGTATCAACAAAAGAATGTCGTGTCTTAAAATGCCGAACTGAGTCAGAACTAATACAAGTTTCTCAAGAGGGATCAATGGTGAAATCCTGCTCAATAATAAGTAAGTGAAGTATATTAAGATACCACTTCCGGTTTCGTTACAAGTTGCTAGGAGATAACACACTGTGACAGCCATTTTGTTTATTGTTTTCACTATCACGGAGTGTAAATCTCGTACTAGCAAATTTTATTGTACGAACTTATGAACTGTTGTCACCATGATGTTGCGGAACGGCAAGACAGTCTTGTTTCTAGCAGTCCTTGTTGTTGTTGAAGGACAGACAAAATATGCACCCCATTGCAAACGCAACTTTGAGCATGAGTTAGTCGGAAAAGAAGAATCAGATGGTCACTGGTGCAAAACAGATCCAATTAATTTAAAATTGTAAGTACTCTCTCTCTCTCTCTCTCTCTCTCTCTCTCTCTATATATATATATATATATATATATATATATATATATATATATATATATATATATATATATATATATAAACACACGCACCTATACCCCACCCCTCAAACATAGTTATAGTTGAAACCGTTGATATCTAAGAGTTTGACATACCAACATGGACACTCACACATATGGGTAAGGGGGATTTCACTTCTAAAAATATTTTGGCATACATATGTAATATTTAATAGCGGACCACTACATTTTTGCTCCCAAACCCCAATATTTCTGCTGTATTTGTATTTCAGATTGAGATCCGCCCATTGCGCATTAATACGCATGTATAAGCATTTTTTAAAATCTAAATGCTAACACAGTAAATTTTCAGGTCAGCGGCATCAAATTTAGCTGAAAGTACCAAATTAGTTTTACATAATTCGCGTGAATCAAATTAGATACTGTTAGCTACAATTAATGATGCTGACTTGAAAATTTATTGAGCTACAGATATGGTAAAATTCACCAAGCTGTGTGAAAGAAAATGTGACAGAAGATATTTTCCAGACACACAGACTATTCATATCACTGACTACAAAAAATGAAAAATTCAGACTTTCAAGAATTACCGCGAAGACCACAATAACTGGAAATGTTTGTTTCAGACCTAACTTCTTCAAACTTTGCCAAGCACGCCCCCACAACATCACCAGTTGAAAAAGAAAAGTAGACTCTCTATTATCCGCGCGCGGTTTACCTCTTCGCGGCTTAACCGCGGCAATGTATTTTTAAAGAATATTTTACTCCATATCTTAAAAAGATGGGGAGTTATGCGACGATTTCAAAATCGAAAATTTTATACAGGAAGTCGACCGACCTGTTTAACGACGACTCGGGCTTACGACTAGTTCCCGGCGAGAGTTGTTATATAATTTTATAATAGGGCTTTATTTCCTGTCCCAAGGAAATTGCGGATGTTAAACGCCTTCTTTTTGGTAGTGGGGGAAGGAGTTTTGTTAAAAGAACAGTACGATTCTTCAGTTGTTATCAGTACAGTAGGCTACTTCAGTTGTGTCCAAAAATACTGTATTTAAGTTTTTGTGTTGGAAAGAGGATAATGGAGCGGAAAAGGAAACGGGTAGTTTTAACAATTAACCAAAAACTCGACATAATTAAGAAACTTGAGCAAGACGGGTCTACCAAAAACTTAGCTTTACAATATGGTATAGGTGAAACAACAGTTCGCGATCTCCAAAAAATAAAAATAAATTGATTAATTACGCCGGTAATTCTGATTCATCAAGTGGCTTATCAAGCAGAAAAACAATGAAACTGTCAACTTATGATGAGCTTGATAAAGCGATGTTGCATAAAGAAATTAAAATTCATGCACTTAAACCATCATAGCGGTTCTTTCTTCAGTTCAGATGCAGCTTCATAGCAATATTCCTGTAACGCATCACTGACTGAACTAGGAATAGCAACACCTGCCATATTTTCAAGGAAATAAAAAAAATGATTCCAACAATATTGCCAGTTAGAACTCTGATTCGTAACTGTACACATAGAACTGTATGGTAATTCTTACTCTGTATTTTGGATGTATCTTACCGTTCCCAATCCGTAACTGTACACATAGAACTGTATACTAATTCTTATTCTGTATTTTGGATGTATTTTACCGTTCCCAATCCGTAACTGTACACATATAACTGTATGGTAATTCTTATTCTGTATTTTGGATGTATTTTACCGTTCCCAATCTGTAACTGTACACATATAACTGTATGGTAATTCCTATTCTGTATTTTGGATGTATCTTACCTTTCCCAACCCGTAACTGTACACATAGAACTGTATGGTATTTCATATTCTGTATTTTGGATGTATCTTACCGTTCCCAATCATGTTATAAAAGAATATGGCACCGATCGATTAAATGTGATAACATAGTAATAATAGCGCATGGTTTTATGTTTCTATTTTCTCATGCAAAGAACTTGTTCACTTGCGCTAGAAAGGTCGCACCATTGCCTTCATTAACATATCGTATAAATTCCGTAGTCCTATATTTTAAAGAACAATAGCTAGTGGCTGAAGACGCTCGTTTAGGAATACTTCCAACACTTAACAGTTAGAACTTTTTTCTTGACTTTTTCCACTTTTTTAAGAACGGCATATGGAGCTAGATTCTACTTAGATTATTAATCAGATTTTTATTTCTAAAAGTTACAAGACCCGATAACCTTTACATAAAGTGAGAAGCAATAACAAAAACCCTGGTGAATAATTCTGTCCTTTTAATAAAGTCTGTTGAATAATTCTGTCTTTTTAATTTGTTAACTAGATTTCAAATGTGCAAGGTTATTTTCATTTAATTGGAAAACAATTGGTGAGAAAATTGCAAAATACACAAGCGCAGGGAGTTTCGTTTGTGTCAGGCGACGATGTCTTTGGACCTATGTATGATGGTAAAAGTAAGGTTAAACAGACGAGAGAGAGAGAGAGAGAGAGAGAGAGAGAGAGAGAGAGAGAGAGAGAGAGAGAGAGAGAGAGAGAGAGAGAGAGAGAGAGAGAGAGAGAGAGAGAGAGAGAGAGAGAGAGAGAGAGTACTTTAATGGTCAGTAGTAAAGTTAATAATAGCAGAATAATGACTTACAACTTTAAATACATTTATTTTACATTTGTAGGTTCGTCATTTCGAATAGTTTATATTATACACTGATTCCATACATTCTCCGAGACGTGAATGGCTGAGCGATCAGTGTTCAATAAGCTAGCAATGTGTTTGTAATGCTCAGCTTTGCTTATTAATCGTCTTTCATCTTTAAGTCATGACTATGTTCTGTATTTACTTTTTGTGAATGAAAATAGAAGGTCAAAAAAGATAACAAGTAACTTTTCAATTTGCAAAGGGCTTGTGAATATCCAATAGCCACAACATTTGCATACATTCATTTTGTAGTAGACACACTGGGGAGGTATGTGAAGAGTTCATTTACAATGTCAATACCCCGTTGCCTGTGATCAATCTTTACTCCGTTTAATGGCAAGTATCTGTATTCTCATTTGATAAAAAATAAAATAATATATACGTATAGTATGTACGTTGTATCCTTGATATATCATTCGTTGTATAAATTTTGCAAATAAAGAAAAGAAGCCTTGATTTCATTTGATGAAAAATGTATACATCTCCCATATTGTCAATGATGCAGGGTATATATATATATATATATATATATATATATATATATTATGATATGAAATTCTGGCGTTGTTTTTAGACGTTTCTATCATAACCTTCTTCTCGTGCCTAGTTACGAGAAGGAAGAATGTTCGGCATTCTTATGAATAAGGTGTCACATATGATGGTGTAGATTACATCTTTTGTGGGGAATGCTTGGCTGCGAAGAGGTGGGATCGCTGTAAGAAATAGACATGATACTCTTTTGAGCATGGAACCGTACTTTATTGACATATATATATAGATACATATTCCAAAGATACAACATGTAAATTTATTTATGTTGAAAATACATACAATACATATTACAATACTTATTAAATAGTTCTTCCACAATCTAGTATTTCATTTGTCCATTCATTTTTCTGTATTTTTGAATACAAGTGATTTAAATATTTAAAGCGCCTAAAATTCAATAACTGTAATAAATGTATTTTATTTTATTTATTGTAAGGTAAAGACCTGAAAAAGATCTGTGAATGTTGTACTTATTATTTAAAGAATATATATTTATTCTCAATTAAATTATAACATGAAGCTAGTAATTATTTCAAACAAATACTAATGAACAGCGAAGCTGTAAAATATTTCGTTACATTATGATTGTGGAAGAAGGGAACTCAATAATATTATATTATAAATACAATGAACATCAATTCAGTAAAATATAAAATCAGTAAAATATTCATAGTAGAAAAGAGAACTCACTATTACATTATATTAATGAAATAAAAATATTTCAGAAGAGTACCACAACTCACTATAAAATCTTTAACTTCCAAAAGCGAGTATAAAGCATAAGTTTCTTACCTGTAAGAAATAGACATGATACTCTTTTGAGCATGGAACCGCACTTGAGAATAAAACAGCTCAAAGCCTTTTTATATTCTGGAAGCTGCTTGATCACAAGTGCTACATCCAGTCTCAAAAGATGTTTGTCTAAAATGACGCGTGCTTCTTGCGTGCTTTCCAAGGACAGCTTTAACTTTATATCAAGTTTTAGTGGGGGGGTAGAGTGTGAGTGTGGACGGTATTTTTCCAAGTAACGACCTTTTGGATCATGTCCATAACCTTTCAGTGGTCATTCACATTGTAAACCTAATTAATTTAATTATTCCCTATGGTGATTATCAATTACTTTGTTCCCAACTTCACAACGAAATCTAATAAGGTTTTATTGATTGAATGGTACGATTAAACATCATTTGACTTCTATCCGATTGAACTGGCTTATTAATTAGGCTTTTTCCATTACCAAGTGAAAGCTGAACAATAATAAATGCTTAATCTAAATTCATTTCAATGTCCTTATTATATTCAGGATATGAATTATTGATTGGAGCACGCTTCTCCTACACTCCAATCAATATCAAAGCACTAGCTTAAATTTGGATGTTTTTATCTTCCAATAACTAGAGATTTCAATATGTTGTACACAATTTTCGTTTCTTTCTTTTAGAATTGAGATCTTGATATATATATATATATATATATATATATATATATATATATATATATATATATATATATATATATATATATATATAACCGTAATTTATTATAACATTTTAACAGTAGGACCTTTTTCTGGTTCCTTTCTCAAACTCCAATTTGATACAACATTAAGTTTTATGAAGTGCACACAAGCAAGCAGAATCGCACTTAACCTTAAAATCTACAATTTTTGGTTGGTGATCAGCTGTTTCTGATTGTACCTTTCTTAATATCTCAGAAGAATGTAATTTCCTGTACTTTCGCAGAAAACTACTGTTACATTGCTTAAGAGAACCTGACTATAGTTTATCAATATTCCTAAGTTTACAATTCTTAACTTTAAAATTATGGCTTGTTAAACGTATATCCATCTCGTATATCATCCAATCAGATTGCAGAAAAGCGTCTTTAAGTTTATGTCTCGACTCAATTTTCTTGACGCAATGATAATTTCATCTTGATTATTTTACATGTACATCAGTGACCCAGAATTACTAACATGAAGCGCAATTACTCCTACCGTGTGCACGTAAAATATTACTTTCACAATTCTTAATCATGTACTCACAATAAAGAACACAGAAAAGACACATTAAATAATATTAACAGCATGTACTATTGCAGTACGCTGTTTCTAGTTAATTGTTGATAACATCAGGGTGTATTAATAAAAGTAGAGATCAGGGGTCTCTTTTATAAAATAAAGTTGAAAAGATCTTAAGCCGGCACTTTGTCCAGCTTCATGCATCTGAAGTAATTAATTTCTTTAGTTTACATAATTAAAAGCAAATACGTTGAATGACAGTGCGATTTTGTTACATGGATCAATTTGCTTCTTTCATACAAATCACATTATAGAAATATAACTCAGTAGAACCAAATTTTGCTTTATTGCATTCATCAGACAAGACATCGATCCGGACGCCACTATGAAACTCTTCCCCGGCTTGTTTCACACAGAGATGGAGCTGAAGGCAATCGTAGAGAAAGAAGATGAGTTCCGGAAACAACACATATTGCTTGAGACACCAGACTACGAGAGAACTCTCTCTTTACCAGGAGATGGGGCGTCTTGTTGTGTGACGTATGTAACCATTCTAGGTGCTGTTACTATGAAAGAAAATATCTTTCTGGACGAGAGGTCTATACACATTAAAGTTCTTGTTCTGTTTGCTCATTATGTCATTTGTTCATTTTTTTATTATAATTAAATGGGCCATGGAGGGAGGGATGAGACTTTAATATTGAAAAGGGTTATCGAATACGGGAACAATGGGAAGTTAACATGGTGGATTTAATATAGAGACTGTATAGAGACAAAATATTGGGCCTGCATTGGGACAAGGGAAATTAAACATAGGGAATGTATTGGACCTGTATATGGATAATAGGAAGTGAAGAGGGTGACGTGACGGTACTGGATACTGTCAGCAATGGCTGACCTCAATCGGCGGAGTATTGTGGCAAGTGGCTGACCCGAAAAGACATTTCTCAATGGACAATAGTGACATAGACATAGAGACGTGTTATGAGACAGGTTTAGAGACATGGTAAGAGACATAGACATGCTTAGAGTTATAGACATAAATCTATCCCACAAAAATTGACAAAAATATTTTAGGCAAGGGGGAATAGATATCTTTTTGAGGCAATAGAATGGCCCTGAAAATTGTCTGCTAACACTGTTCTATTTTGTCTCCTCTCTTCTTCTCCTCCTTCATCTTGTCATCTTCTCCATAACAGTTTTCTTCTTTGTCTTTTCTCCTCCTTTTCCTTCTTTTTTCTCTTTTCGATTTTTTCTTCTTTCATGAATCGTTTGCGATAAGTTCGTATTTGTTTTTTTTCTTTATCATCTTCCTTCAGCTTTTTCTAATTGATCATACCTCTTAATCGTTTGGCCTTCTTTAAATTATGTATCTCCATTTTTTACACAATTTGGATTATAATAACCATATTCCAATCAATCCAGCAGCTCTTCCACCATTCCCATATCGTCCACCACCTCTTGCAACTTAATCATCTTGTTTATGTGCTTAGAAGTCATTTTTGATATTCAATGTTGAATGGAGCGATTGACGAACGCTCATTCTTATGTCCCTCAAACACGTACGTGAAGCAAAGTATCCCTTTTACTAATTTCCCATATCACATACTAAACGATCCACAGAGATGAGAGTGGTAACCTAAAATATTTTTTATACAATGCAACACACTAATTTTAACAAAACTCACTGTAGTTTCTATCAATACACAGGTTGGAGAAGGAAAGTATACTCAATCACATCTTTATCTACAATCACGTCAGTAAACGAGTTAGCGTTTAATCACACTACTTCACATTCGCAATAAACAAATGATCATTAGTATCGGAACATGGATTTGTTAAGGGTCAAAACACACACACGTACACGCACGCAAACAAACACAAACAAAATTCGCATATACGCATACGCGCGCACACACAAACATAAATAAACACACACGCTTGCACATACATACACACATAAATCTCGGATTGACAACTTCACCAGTATCTCTTTTCTAGAAATTTGGTTAGACCTGAGAAGAGCTGTTGATACTAACTCCATGGTGACATCTCCCAGGTCAAGCACTAACTCCATGGTGACATCTCCCAGGTCAAGCACCACACACGCATCGCCGTCTTCAGTCATTCTCCCAAATAATGCATGTGGTTGGGAGCGCATATGATTGATGATTCGCCCCATCATCCCACTTTTCACTTCAAGACATAGTGAAGTCTTGTTCCCATTGTCTTCTTAGCAGAAGAGAGGCTGAACCCTATAAAAGATCAGCCTCTCCGGGAATGACGAGGTCTCTGTGGCTCCCACTCTTGCTGATGTCTCCATCTCTTCATCCCAGTTTTCCATTTGGGCGACTACTCTTGGAACTGGTGCTAGTGGTTGTGGTTGTGGCTGACGTGGTTGTGGAGGACATGGCTTTCTCTCTCCAGGCGTGACCTCACACGTTTGTTTAAGTATGAGGTGAGGCAAAATCTGTATTTTCATTTCCTTCTCCTCGTCTTTCTACTTTCTGTCCTACTCTTCCTTACGTCTGGTAGTTCCTGCAATGGCCTCCATGGCCAGCTCATCGAAGAGTCACCTGGCATACTCCAAGTGCATTTGGAGTTCCATGAACTTGCTGATTCTGCTCATCTTCTTTGAAGTTAATCAGTGAACGATGGATAGCCGGACTGACGAACGCTTCGATTTATATCTTTAAAGCACGGACGTGACGGAAAATATTCTCTTACACAAAAACAATACCAAGTCCTCCGTCAATAACATAGAACGCGTGGACCTAAATGAAAAACTCAAGTTCACTTTTACT
This sequence comes from Potamilus streckersoni, assembly GCA_016746295.1. Taxonomy (NCBI): domain Eukaryota; kingdom Metazoa; phylum Mollusca; class Bivalvia; order Unionida; family Unionidae; genus Potamilus; species Potamilus streckersoni. The sequence continues at coordinate 7,311,475 of JAEAOA010000745.1, read as the reverse complement.
TACAAACACTATATATATATATATATATATATATATATATATATATATATATATATATATATATATATATATATATATATATATATATATATATATATATATATATATACATTTTTCTGGTCGTTGCAAAATCCACTTTAAAAGGAATAAGTCGTAGTAAAGGTATGGCTGTGTGTCCCACCACATCAGAGTGCACAAAGATCAAATTTGATCCTTATTTCAGCTATATAAGGGATCGAAAAACTTCGCAAAAGTCCGGTTGATGGCGATGGGTGGAATGTTATTAACCATAGTGTGGCGAAACACGTCCATGAAACTGTCACTGGGTAAAATTAAGTAAAATTGGTTATTCATAATTTCAGAGTTCTGGTGTCTGAGGGGTCACTGGAGTTCAGAGGAGTGACTAAAAGAGGATTGTTGTTATTGTGACAGTTGGGAGGGTGGCTGAAGTTGGGCGCAAGAATCCTGTTGCTATCTTAAGAGTATTGAAGAGAACGGTTTGGGAGAAGGTAACCGATGAAACTGCTTAGTAAAATGATCCACGATTGTTTTTCTCCTTGTTGCGAACTCAGATTGTCAATGGCAGCATTGGTGACACAATACACCACAAACACTTAGCAGAAAAAGACGATTTGTGTTTTATGCACACATTCTCTACACCACACCCACAAGTGTTGCCTTTATTGATCTTGCTGAGAAGAACTCGGTGAAGAAGTGCTCACTGTGGTGGTTGATCATGTATTAAAGGGCATGATAGTCACTTCTTTGTTTAGTCGATGAGGTGCGAAGCGTTGATGCAAGAGTCAAAACTTGGTGGTTATCTTTTCCAATGTACTTGTAACTTCTTTGACGTTTTCCCACTTTACGGGTTTTTAGATTGAGAATATTTCGATGTCTTACACATAGTCTATCTTTTTATTCACGCGTTTGATCTTGGGTAAATAAAACATTCCTAATAACACTTCCTAGTTCATGTCTTCCAATTCATAGACTGTCGGATGACGGCCACTCTCACGTACAGTGGACACAAAACAATCTGGTGTTCCAGTTGGGTAAGTAACCTTTGTCGAAAGTGCGTTTGGTTTTGCCAACACGCACCTAGCTCAGTGCTCGACCAAGACAAATTTGGAAAAGATGTCGAGACACAAAATAAATATTTGTAGTCACGATTATAGGTTGCAAAAAAGAGACATAGGCTAAATCGGTTTGCCATTGATGATCGATGCCCTCCACTTCGGTGCCATTTAGGAAAATTTTCGTTAAATGGTATTGTGTGAGGTACCTTGTTCTTGAAATAATCTTTGCACTTGAGGTAAACGGACACTTTTCAGTCGGGTATTGGCAGAACAATACAATTATGAACTTCTACGTAACCCACATGATCGGATGGATCGTAGTAAATGTTGGCTAACAAATTATCCATTATGACAGTTGTTTTAAATAAGTCACCCACTGTTCACGGATGATTCTCTTTTGTTCGTATGGTATTTTCTTGTATTTGAGTGCTTTGTATGTCCGATGAGCAATATGTTTCGAGGAGGATGCCTGAACAGGGGTAAACAGTTTTTGTTTAACTTCTGTCTTCACCTTCCTTTTTTCTTCTGAGGAAGAAGTGGTAGTCGTCATCTTTTTAATCCAACCAATTCTGGATGATGTTGGTGTTAACTTGAGTACCTTTTTCTGGTGGAATTTGTAACTCATCTTCTTTTGCTGTCTTGATTACTGGTGGTGGTGATGAGTTTTCATCACGATCTTAAAAATTTTCAGAGTCGGTCTAACTGTTTCATCTAAAGCTTTCTAGTGAAAGAGTTGAAGTCTCTGCAACACCTGACTGTACCGTTGCGATTTTTCAGTTTTTGATAAATCGCTGATATCCATCAACGACTCCAGTTCGTGTTATAACTTGAACATCTTGGTCAAATGAGGACTGGGAGTTAAATGCAGGTCCAATGTTCTTGCCAGCGATGGAATTTCAGCAATCGTTTGGAGGGACTAAAGTCAGAATTCGTCATTCCACCAGATTGCAAAAGTCACATATTAGATCCTTTCATCTCATAGGTCCCTTTTATCTTCTTGGTTCATTTTATCTTAGACCCTTGGGTAAAACACCTCTCAGGGTTCCTCCCAGCATGACTCCAGATACTCGTTTTAGAATTAGTCCAATCAGGGGTAGAAATCCTCTGCGTTGTACCAACATCTTTTCTTTTGACCGATAGGTACTTTTTAACCATTTGGCGAGGAACGTGTCGATGTTTGGCTATGCGTTCTTTCTAGTGTTTAGACAAAAGTATCGTTCCTTTCAAGACGTTCAGACATCTGATCACAGAATCGACGACGTATTTGAAGGTTGTTGGAATGAGTTGTTTTCGCCTTTGTAGAGGCGATTTGGACAGGACAGTCAACACGTCCAAATATTCCGCTAAACTAGGAGATAGTACTTTTCTTTTCTTTCAGTATTTGGCAAGATACTGGTGGTGTAAACGTCTTTTAGGGGACATGAGTTTGGTTCACTAGCAAATAATACACTGAAGCCCATTGCTTGACATGCGTCCTTTTATCTTATTTTTAGGGATGTAATTTTGGATAAAATTTGATAGACCAGACTGTTTGCGCATATGGTCTACTATTTCAGCACCAAAAGATCATCCCCTTTGGTTGCTCCTCTTTTTCTTTGGACGATGTGGTCTTTTCTGGTGTAGATATCGATGCTTGTCTAAGCGTATTATGTATGCAGGGTGAATCGACGACACTGTCCTTTCCGTTTTCTTTTTTCTTTTGGACAGGAGAACGTTTTGATGGTGGCATGCACTTCTTTTAGGTGACATCTTTTGGCGTTCCTGTGCACAAAATCACCGATACCGATTATTTTCCTCAGCTATTTTTATAGTGGAATATGTCGCCACTACTTGTCTCTCCGCTGTATCAACTTGATGACAGGTATTACGCGTCGTGAATGGGTTCGTAGCGGCGAAATCTGGACGTTTTTTTTCTTAGACAAAGCCATTAAACTCTGTAACATGCCCGATCTCTCTTGGACTTTCATTGTAGGGGCACGTTCTTTGTTAGCATCTGTCGCTGCCGCTAAAGAAGAGGAGGGTGTCAATGCTGTAGGAGAAATTGCTGAAGACATGGGTTTCCATCTCATTCATCAAATGGTGAAGAACGGGTGTCAAATTGGGTTTGGTTTGCATCACTAGCAACGAAGAAATGGAAAAACCCGAGGCTACCAGAGACGCTGTCTCTGTCACTTTAGGTTGTGGTTGGGGATGTAAGGTTCCATCCTGGCCAAAGTGCATCCTTTGCGGATAGAAGCTGCTTTCTGGAGTTTTTCTGGGGACTTCTTTTTCTGAGGCTGTGACCTGGTCTTGACACTAGTGATCTTTATATTCTGAGTCGGAGTGTGGCTTTTTTCCTGGAGATGACTTTGTAGGTATTGGGATCCCATTTTAAGAGGGAGCGTATGATGTCACCTCTTAAAGAACCGCTATCTTCAGGTTTCAAAATGATTTCATTTTGGTTTGAGTGTCGATGAGGGGATCTGTTAGTTGCGTCAAGGCTACTTTGTTTTTCTCAATCAAGCGTTTGGTTTAATGTGGAACGTGAACGATTCCTTGCAGTAATTGACGGGATGTTGCCGTAAACTATCGTAAGATTTCTCTGAGACTGGCTTCTTAGACGAGAACACGTATTTGTGGATTTTTCGCAACCTATCCCGTACAAGGCACGAATTAATTTGACGCGAAGATGAGGCTGAAGGGATGTCATGTTGATAATGTACGAGGCAGACGAAAGTGAGGCTTTTATCGATTTTTGTTTAGTCGACGGGGCGTTTGCGCAATAGGCCCTCTGTCTTTGCACCACTGGAGAAACAGTTGGGTAAGAAACTGCACATAATCGGGGATAGTGGGTTTTAAATCTACGACTAAATAGGCATATGGTGTTAAATGCATATGTCAGCCAAGGAGTTACTAATGGTATGGCTAAAAATTGCACTCGAGATTTATCTCTAGGGCTTTCAAACAAGACCACGTAATGGGTATTGAGACTGAAGGTGTGATGGGCGCTGCTTTCTTCAAACAAATTTTGAGATATGTAAATGACACTGGCATTGCGACGATGCCCTTTGCGAGTAAACCACAGCTTATTTTCTTCTTCGTCTTCTTCTAACATGTCGTTGAAGAATGCCGCCCACCCACCCCCACTATACAATCGTCTTGACTTTCTCGTAGATTGCCACTCTCTGTAACACCGCACCATACGTTGATTTTTATGTTCAAACAATGTTTGACAAATTCTTTTTTTCTGAACTGCTCGTTTCAGCTTTTGACATGTTAATGGGATGGCGATGATACAAGAACTCCCAACTAGCTCGATCTAAGTTTGCTTCGATGACTTTGAAAGTGATGGAAGAGGGAGCAGAGACAGCAAAGGAAGCCATAGTGAAGGGAATGTCACTTTTAAAACGAAGACAGATAAGACATTAGTTTTTGAACTTTTTCATGACACGTTTATTACAACACATAAATTGAACACGAAAGACAAAACTACATAAAAGTCAAATGATTAAGTACATAAATAAAATACACATCAAGACAATCAATGTGAAATATAAAAAAAAAATCATTGTACTACACTTTTGGTGACGAAGGTGTGGTGTCCATAGAACAGTTTGTAATGTTTTTAGAATCTATACACTTGGCACTGTCACACAGGCCGGAATGGTCTTTCGGGGATGTCCATGACAATGATGGTCATGATCTGAATGGAATGTTTTTATTCGGTGTCGTGTTCTTCTGCTGACACTTAGTTATTTTCTTACTGAACATTTGAATAGATGATCATAGATGTTGTGAATCGTTTGCTGCTTTTTTTTCCCAAGCCTATAAACAAACACCTTTACAGTTACTCTACATCTTGCCAGTGAGAGTTAAATTCACACATCTTCCTAAATATCTACAGTAACTAAAAGTTGGCGAATCTTTTTTCCTGTCGAGGTTGAGAAGTATCGAGATGAAAGCGCCATGATTTAACAGAATAAGTCTCTCGTGTACATTTAAAGGTAACACCTTTGTGTATTCGTGGTAAGATGAAATACAGATCATAAAGAGCCCACAAGGAATCGGCTAGTAAATGAAATCCCAGAAAAGATATCACTAAGACACACACCACACGTCGATCCAATTTTGCTGGATCCAGTTCTTGTATGAAGTGTTGGTGATCCTCAACAATCTGAATACTCTCACTGATTTCCATCCTCGTCAATTTTTGTATCACAAATGGTAAAGGTCGTGGCATGGTAGCAAGTTTTTATACCTCTCTGTGTCGGAGGTAATAAGTGTGCATTTTGCAAAGATCTGATTGTACTCCGTCGACGTATCCAAATAGTTTAGTCACTAGTTCAGAGACCACATTCTTTGCTCGGTTCGACTTTTTAACGTTTTCTTAGGCTCTTTTACATTCTACCGTGTCGTTTGTCTCAGCATACGTTAGTCCTACGACAATGACACGGGCTAAACACATTTGGGCTTGAGAATTGTTAATTTGGACGAGGCTGCGCTTGATGATTAGAAGGTCGTCCACCAATAGCTCTTGTCTGCGTTTTCCTGTAGCTTTGGGAAGAGAAAGGTGGGTCATGTACAGTATTACATTTCCTTCGGTATGTGAAACTTGTAGTTGAATCTTTTTACGTGTTGGATCTTGTAGATGACTTTGGAAGATGTCAATTCTGCTTGACTGCTAAACTCGATCCAAACAGGTAGCTTGAAACTGTCGTAAGAAATGGAATGTTTCAAGCGATTGTCTTCTTTGGCTTCACATTGTCATTACAATGTGGTTATCAAGGAATCCCACACATCGGTGATCAACTCTTGTGCGTCTTCAAGCTGTACGTCGGACGTAAAATCTTTAAATTTAACAGTATACGTGTAGGTCGTGGTTTTAAATGTTCTAAGGGTCGTTTCTCAAATGTGGCATTAGTTGTTAGGTGTTACTGGTGGTGGACTTTGGTTTGACGCAGACTTGTAGGTCTGGATTCTGGCTCACTCATGTCATTTTTTAAATCGCTGGCATGGATTTGAGCCAAGATGACAGTCACTTTTCTGCCTCTTATTTTCCTCTCCTTTCTTTACGAAATGGTGCCAACGTTTTATCTTGATTGCGAAATGTTAAATGACTACATTTTAAACGCTATGAACCCCTATATATCAATGTTAGGTTAGTGTCTTCCATCACAGTATTTATTACACTCTGTCTCCTACCAGGAAGATGGAAAAGCCAACACAAATCGAACTTGCGCTCAGAGGTTTACGAAAGTTTTCTTTACAGAAGCCGACGGACTTCACCAACTCCTTTCGAAATAAAAGTCAAGATACTTGCTATATCTGCCAGAAGAAAAAGCATTGGTCTTCAGAATGTCCACAACGTCAAATTAAGACAGGCATTAAAAGAGACAAAGGTAAATATACCTGTTATTATTGTCAGGAGACAGGGACATTACTGCCAAAGGAAAAAAAGGGAGAAGGAGGGAAAGAGGGGTTCCGATCAGAAAGAAGATGTACCCTCCAGATAGGAAGACCCCGACACGAAGCATCTATGTGGAGAGACAAAGCTGTCTAAAGCGAGTCTTAATCTACCCCCAGAGCTCAGACGCAATTTGAGGAAAGGAAGAAGATCCGTGCAATACCGTTTATGTTAACTGAATGGTTGTAACAAAAATACTAAAGGCCCTTTCCAGTGCCACTATATTGCCTCGAAAAGATATTTATTCTCTCTTGCCTAAACAAATCAGTCGATTATTTTGTGTGATAGATTTGATCGTCGATGCCAGTAACTATAATTCTATAATTTCACATATAGACAGAACTGTTGGTTTTGTAGAGGGTAATTCACGTAGGAGATTTCAGATGGATCCATTATCAAAGCCTGAGGTAAGGATTTATTATTTGTAAAAAGAGCTGTTTATGTTAAACGATGAGGGATTATTTTTTTGATGCGCGATGAATGGTAATTAAGAAACTCATCACATTTATGATTGCTATCTGGTTCACTTTGCATCTCAGCTGTTTGATTAATACATCATTCTGGTTGCTTGGATTCTTTAATTCTGTTATCGTGTTTAAATGAGTTTATCTTTTATGATAGTAAGAAATATTATTGGTTCCAAACAGGCAGATCTGAATCAGGGTCCATTTAAGAAAAGCTGGATGAGCTACTATTTGGAGACAGTTCAGAGAGAAATTTATGATCAGCAAATGTTTCAAAGCTTCGGTATTAGAGATAGGAATGTGTATTGTTCTTCTTTATGTTCTACTACTTATGATATAAACTAAAGGGGATAGTTATCATAGAAAAAGACTCGATCAATGTTTATTAGTTTCTCAAATTTATATTTTAAATATAGTCTTTATTCTACAATATCTTTTCAGGCTCTAAAATACAAGACTGAGACGCAGAGTAAAATTCGACCTATTCTAGCGCTTACATTTATTTCTCCAGGATGTACAAGTATTTCAATAAGTGTGGAAAATGGCAATGACATTAATCCTACATGCTTTCTCTAATTATTTATTCACTGGCTAGTCTGAAATATAATAATGTAATTGGATGAAAGATAGGCTTGCGCGATACTTGTACTTGCTGAAGTAATTCTTTCATTTTAGAATACACATTGCTTTAGTTTTCATCATCACTGAGTCTATCAATGATTCTTCTTGATTTTGGGTTTGTGTTTGTTTATTTTTCGTTTTCGTTCTTTGCATTATCCAAATTAAACCCTTCTTGAAAATTATTTATTAATTTGCACCTATTATCACCAATGTGTTTTCTATTAGAACCTGTCTACCATTTCTTCAGGAAACGAGAATTTTTTCCAAATGCGACACTGAAAAATAGTCAAGGAGAGTTACGATATGTGGTAAAACTGACAGTTAAAGGTGTGGAACAGCTGCAGTACATTCCTCATGGAATATGCATGTAGGTATTGCTCCTTGGGCGGGAATCTGCATGTATGCATTGCTCCCATCATGGAATCTTTTAATTAAAGTACAGGTAAAGCCCGATATAAGGCGATTCCACTTATAGCGCAATGGCAGCATGGCTCCCATTTTTAAATTTAAGTTGACCAATCGTTTTAACATCTTAAATACATGCTCTCAGAAAAGCGGAATATTCGTATCCCTAGCAGATTTTTTTTAAAAAAATCTCACAGCTACATCAAATGTTGGCTTAACTTCCGAAGTTTTGTAGAACATAATGCAGTGTTATATTTTTTAACGAAAACAGAGAAAAGCTACGAAATTCATACAAGTTGGAAGATTTTTGAATACAGTCGGCACTGTTTAATGTTTGAAGGAAGTAATCTCGGCGAACAAACCAAATGATATATGACCAACAGGTTAGTTAAACTGATGACATTAAAATTTTAATGCACATTTTCTATGGGAAAGTTTCTAAAAAAATTTCTTAATGCGATCACGCTTTAATTGCTATGCTATTCTTTGGACCACAAGCATCGTTTTAAAACGGGTTTTACCATTGTTGTCATTCTCATAAAATCTGCATGTACGTATTGCCTCTCTCATAGAATCTGCGTAATCATTTTCAAAATTGTTATCACGTTCTCTTCGTTTGTTTTTCTTTACGGGCATGATCTTGCAATCTGTAATCCAGGAATCAATCGATCACCTTCTTGATTCAAACAACTTGATTTAAAAAATGTTTATTTGGCCCAAATTAAACTCATATGTGTAAAATCATACTAGTAAATAAAGAGTATAAAAGTTTATGTAGATGGCTTTTTGAATTATGTCCTACACGTTTCTAGCTACTTAACTAAGAAACAGAATCAGTTCCAATTTCAGCATGTTTTCAAATTGTCAGTAGAAATTTCCTTCAGATTCTAACCATTAAAAGACCCAAAACAGTGGTCAAAATGTACACTTTTCGAAAACAGTGCTCAAAATGTACACTACTGCAAAACAGATCTCAAAATGTACACTACTCCACAAATAATGGACCAGTCAGAGTAAAAGGCATTATCTTACAAATGAAAAAAAATACTCCATGAGCTAGGCTGGGAAGGTTAGAGCAATACCGCCGTGAAAAAGGTAGAACAAGCAAAATAGTAATTCGAATAAGTTTACACATCATAAATGATGATAAAAAACAAAAACATGAGATAGACGAATTTAACGGTATTTAGATATTTGATACAACTGTTTCACGGGTTGAACATAAGAGCAGTATTAATGATGCAAAGAGATAATTCCTAGCTTGTAAAAGCTCGCTGCATCCTGTTACGACTTTTTGGTTTTAAACTAAATAATAATAAAGAACGATGACACAAACGTTTTGTAAATATCAATAAATAATTTGTTTCCCTAAAATACAAAGCAAAAAATTGAAAAATAATTCAGTTTCGTACAAGAAATTCTAAATAGTCGTAAAGTTCTGTCACGAGTACAAAGGTATCAAATATTCCAATAGTCATATTTTACTCTTAACGAAGTTCATTCTATCGTGCTAATATACCAATAATCCTGACATATCACTATAAAATTATTCTATATGTTGTTACAAATCTAGGCTCGTTCAAAAGTAATAAAGAAAAGAGTAAAGTCAACAAGCTTTGTAAATTTTAACAAAATTTTGTTTTACCTAGAAAACAATGTAACAGTATGAAATAGGACTTTCGGTTTGTGAATATAGTCCAAAATTACTCATAGAATTGAAAATATTATAAGTCCTATCACTAAACAGTTCTAATTAAATTAGGGTTCGAAACTCGATGAAGTTCCAAAGATGGCGGACGATAACGTTAGATGAATGCAGTATTGATGTGACAAGTTCCACGTTGAATTTGTGAATCAGAAATAATATTCCGGCTTTAAAACTCCAAAGAATTTCCACTGAATGTCTTTGTTCAAGATTTTTATAAATATGAAGCACTACTGCAGTTTTCTAAAGTAATAATTATTAATTCCGAAGAACAGAAAAGCTAAAAAAAGCAGCACTCATCTAGCAATGACAAAAATACACCTTATTACAAAGGTATAATTTTACGACAGATTAAAAATCACTAAAAAGTTAAACACAATTTTAGATCACGCAATAAGTCACGTGGTCACATACTACAATGCATTTATCACGTAGACCAGCGCATCCCCATTTAGAAGCAATAATAGAAAAAGTTGTTTACAAATCGGTAACACTTTGGCCAGCATAACCTTAGAAATAGCCAATCATTATCACTAAGTGTATGTAAACTCTATGAACCAGAGTAAGCTAAAAATAATGCTTGTGTATTAGGTTTTACATTCTAGATAAACATAATTTACTTGAAAAATATCGAATCCCGTGAAAAAATATTTACAATAGAAGATAATGATATATATATATATATATATATATATATATATATATATATATATATATATATATATATATATATATATATATATATATAAGTAACAACGTATTTAAATGAACAGTAAATCGAAACCAACTTATATTATGGCTTCTCTTGATAAAATATGCTATTGTGCATGTTCCAGGTAAGACATCCACATTTTCTATTCGCTCCTACTATAAGTAGCATTACCATTGCATTTTAAAAATCGCTGCCTTTTGTGCATTCTAACCAAGGAATTGTATATTGTGGGCTCAAAGCATCTACAAATTCATTTATATTCTTATTAATATTTGGGAATAAAAGAATGATGGTTTATGCTTCACGTTATCTATTACATCATCAAAATACCTTTAAGTTTTTAAATCAACATTATTAATGACGACATAGCCTGATGTTATTTTAATTCTCAGCAATATGAAATAGGCTTCTTACCTTATCAACAAATTTTTTAGAGTTTATACATTATGATCGCGATATATAGTAGTATAAATACCATAACACGTTGTGTAGCCAGGTTTGTAATTGTAGTTTTATTTATATTTACCATTACCATTAAATCTAAACTAAACCAAGGTGTCGGAGTGATCTAAAGCAGTCAGTTTTACCAATCACAACCATCTTAACTCTGTTTTCGTGGGATCGAATCTCAAGCTTGACGTATGTGGGTAAATGATAAAGCTTGCCAGTAGCTTCCCATGGGTTAGTGGTTCTTCACGTGGTGTTTCTCTGCAAGTTCATTCTTTTTAGCTCAGATCGATTTAAATTTAGGAAAATTAGGACCAATCAATATTCAGAAGATAGTTTATATTGGAAAAGTGCACATAGTTGTTCATTATGTAGATAATATTCAATATTACATTATTATTTGATAGCAGAATTATTACAAAACATTTACAGCATCGAATTCATCTCCAGTTGTTTTTAGATAAGCGAACTATATGCAATATCACTCATCAGCTGTAAAATTTGATATAGTTGGTATATTATTACGTCAATGAATAACGCTTAAAGATATATGTATGTTAATAATTGGATACATTAACGTCACCATATTCTAATAACGTCATAGCCATAAATCAAGTAATGCAAGGTTTACTTGAAAAAACAATTAGATAACACAGTAAGAAAAAATGTCAGGATTTCAAATATAACCTGACAACATATATGATTAAACTAGATATATTCATCTTTCCGGCTATTATATTTTTTGTAGAAATGCTTGTTCCAATGATGATTACAACATTAAGAAATATACTGTCAGTATTAGGTTTGGTAGAGCCATAGGAACAGTTAACTGTGAAACATGAAAATCAACTCATCGTTCTTGTTTATCTGAATGTGAAGTTCTGAGAAAAGAATTTTTAGTATAATATATTACCATTAGATTACATTACATTGAATTTATAGCTCATTTTACTATTAAATGCCATACATTGAATTTGTAACTCATTATACCTTTAGATGCCATACATTGAATTTGTAACTCATTATACCGTTAGATGACATACATTGAATTTGTAACTCATTATACCGTTAGATGACATACATTATACCGTTAGATGCCATACATTGAATTTATAGCTCATTATACCGTTAGATGCTATACATTGAATTTGTAACTCATTATACTGTTAGATGCTATACATTGAATTTATAGCTTGTTATACCGTTAGATGCTATACATTGAATTTGTCGCTCATTATACCGTTAGATGCCATACATTGAATTTGTAGCTTGTTATACCGTTAGATGCCATACATTGAATTTGTAACTCATTATACCGTTAGATGCTATATATTGAATTTATAGCTCGTTATACCGTTAGATGCCATACATTGAATTTATAGCTCATTATACTGTTAGATGCTATACATTGAATTTGTAACTCATTATACCGTTAGATGCTATACATTGAATTTATAGCTTGTTATACCGTTAGATGCCATACATTGAATTTGTCGCTTATTATACCGTTAGATGCCATACATTGAATTTGTAGCTTGTTATACCGTTAGATGCCATACATTGAATTTGTAACTCATTATACCGTTAGATGCTATACATTGAATTTATAGCTCGTTATACCGTTAGATGCCATACATTGAATTTGTAACTCATTATACCGTTAGATGCCATACATTGAATTTATAGCTCATTATACCGTTAGATGCCATACATTGAATTTGTAATTCATTATACCGTTATATGCTATACATTGAATTTATAGCTCGTTATACCGTCAGATGCCATACATTGAATTTGTCGCTCATTATACCGTTAGATGCCATACATTGAATTTATAGCTCATTAAACCGTTAGATGCCATACATTGAATTTGTAACTCATTATACCGTTAGATGCTATATATTGAATTTATAGCTCGTTATACCGTTAGATGCCATACATTGAATTTATAGCTGATTATACCGTTAGATGCCATACATTGAATTTGTAATTCATTATACCGTTATATGCTATACATTGAATTTATAGCTCGTTATACCGTCAGATGCCATACATTGAATTTGTCGCTCATTATACCGTTAGATGCCATACATTGAATTTATAGCTCATTAAACCGTTAGATGCCATACATTGAATTTGTAACTCATTATACCGGTAGATGTTATACATTGAATTTATAGCTCGTTATACCGTTAGATGCCATACATTAAATTTGTAATTCATTATACTCTTCAGCATACCTGACTGGTTTAGTACTTTTACCATTTGCAAGAGAAAATTGACAGAAAACCACGAACATGGTTATGATTTACGATGCTAATTCGATAACTTACTAATAGCTCCAGAAAGCTTACAACATACAAATCTTAGATAGTATTAGCAGTACTAGTGTTGACTGTATTTTGTAGGGAAGGAGGAAAATGCACAGGTCGGTGTATCCAGGAGTACAGAACTCATTCAGTGCTGGTGTATGACTTACAATCCAATGCAGTCCCGCCAGCTAAGTTTGAGTACTTCAACATTCCGTCATACTGTTCGTGCAAAAATGCTTCTGAGAAATAATACCTTTAAATACTGCGCAGTGCTATTGTACGCTTTTAGTGAAGCTTGCATTGTTGTCGTTTCGGGGTATTTTATTCGAATTACAATAAATTAATATACTTCTTCAGTAGCGCTGTATTTTGCTTTAAATGCCTCTCTCCCCTCCCCGTAGAGTTGTAGGGTTTATGAATCGATGGTTTTAAACTAAATAACAGAAAAAGAGAAGCTAACAGGTTTATAACATTCAACAAATAATTTATATCTGAAGAACACAAAGTCAAGGCATTTTGAATTAAATCCAGATAATCCTTAAAGTCTTATCACATGTCAAAAAGTAGAGAGTATTAAAACATATTTATTGTATTGAATGAGATGATGTGCCAATAGCCTTGTCGTATCTCAGTGATGTAATCCATAATATCCTTTAATGAATTCACAATAATTCCAAATAGTGATTTAGTCCTAAAGTCAAAAAGTTCTTTGTAGTTCCAATGAATAATTTAAAATACGAAATTCCTTTAAAATTAATCCTGAACATAAGTGAAGTTGAAGTTAGGAAGAAATAATTGTGATGTAAACAACTTTATATAAGAAGCTAAGACACAATAAGACAACGAAGAGTTGGATCAATTGCCATCAAATTTGTTCGCTTGATGAACGGTCTAAATTTCTAATATAAACTAACCTTGAATTTAAACTGAAGCTAACAAGTTATCTATAACTTCCAAACAAGGTCAAATAATGATATTCCGTCTATAACCTTTTAAGTTCAAAGGTCATGTCAACGTGTTTACATTTTTTTAAAGTACAGTCCACTTCACAATCACAGACAAAAGTTAGCTTTGTAATATGTTGTTTATAAATAAACCTTACAATTTACAATTACGGACTAAAGCTAAACACACAAAATAAATATAAATAGCAAAAGGATAACAATTTACCTGTGTCCATTGGTTCTCTCTCTCTCTCTCTCTCTCTCTCTCTCTCTCTCACACACACACACACACACACACACACACACACTTTGTAAGATCTTGGTGAAACGTTTTGGGTAAATATGTTATCAGGCACTGTGGGATGAACATCTCTGTTCCATGAACATAATTCTAGATTGTCTGTGTTTCGTTGAGTTGTCATAATATAATATAACTTAATATAACAGCAATGGGATATAGAATCTATAAACACAAACTGATTACATAAATTATTTAAATATAAACATGATAAGCATAATTAAATTAAATACAATCGAAAAACACATCGTATAACACACTGAGTATAAACTAGAATCTACGAAACACAACTCCATCTGCAGAGCATAAGTGTTCATTATTAAGTCAACGATCAGATACTTGCTGAAACTGACCTTTCAGCATGAAGTAATGTTATGTTTACATTGTTTTCTATTTTGTTTCACTCAGCATATGCTATGGATAATTGTGCTTTGGACTTGATTGTGTCCTAAATAAAGTTCATTATCTACCTGACTTGAATCATTGATTTTGGTTTTGTAAACATGTTTATCTAAATTTGAGTGTAGAACATTGGAAATTCCCGTTGCTCCGGTTTTCATGAATTTAGAAAAGACTTTCACAAAATAAATTGTTCATATTTGTTTCCTATTTTTAATTAGTTTTAAGTAAGATTATTGCTGTTGCATTGGTTAAAGAACTCTATATTAAAAAAACATTTTTTTTGTAATTTATCCTCAGGGTCATTAACGAAATTTGTTATACAAAAATTCTTATCTAAAAAATTGTTTCATAACAGCCATGTCTCTTCTCGTACATAATAGTAATGTAGATGTCGAAATGTTTCCGTAGCGAAATGTTCCATGACATGTTGATAATCGAATATGATATGTTTGAATCATTCGGACTTGAAAACATACAGTGACAAACAATTAATCTTGTTAAACAGCCATCTCCTATTTTCTCTTAGTTTTTTGTCCTAGCTGTGTGTTAAGTATTTCAACTAGTGTTGATTCTCCTGGCGAAGGATTTTAAAGTATTTATGTCGCAGTCTGGTGAAGTATTTTAATCACTGTTTACATCGAAGTCTTCACAAATGGTGGTTTCTTTCCGTTTGTAAAAATGTAAAATTCAACATGTTTACCTGCTTCATTTGGTTGTGTTATAGGTGCAAATGTTGCGTTTAACTTTCCTTTCACTGAACAAAAACAGTCTAAAATGTTTATTGATCATCTTTAAAATAAATATCATTTATTGCCATTGAAATGTTCATACAAGAAGTCTTAAAATCAGTACTCAGTATAAAAGTTGCGAAATAATGCCCCTGATTTGCATTAGTAAGTCCAGAGACTTCGCATCAACAAGTTAATGTTTAGTTACCGCCATGCCATTCAATTTACATTTGAACTACCGCCATTGTTGTAGTAGTAGAAGTAGCATTGTATGCTTTCTTTCAAACCTGTATTATTGTTGTGTTTGGATGAGAATGCCATTTACTTGAATCAAGTTAAATTTTAATTCTGGAAATGTTTTTCATCGGCATTAAATTTTGCTTTATAAGTCCAACTAAGAACGATAACCCACAAGACGAGATTTGACGAGATAACTTAATACATAGGTAGCGGGAGCTTGATTAAACATAAACAATTTGTTCCCATAAAACTACTCCATAACAGTTCATTTTAAAATATAAAGCTTTCTTAGTAAACAAAACTGTTTAAATCAACAAACAATGAAGTTTTTAGCACATTTGCAAAGAAGCAAGCTCCCCAAATCGAAGTTTCTACAGTTTTGCTGTTGTTGTTGTTGTTGTTTTTGTTATGGGGTTTAACGCCATTTTACAGCACACGATAGTCTATACATGGCGGCCAGTATTAATGGTGGAGGAAGAAATCGGGAAATCCGCGGAAAAACCACCGACCCACGAGAAGCTATTGGCAAGCTTTCTCACATATCCATATTCGCCGAATCTTAAACTCAAACCCACGCAGACAGAGGTGAGATGGCAGTGATCCATAACGGAGAGCGCTTTAGACCACTCTGCCCCTTTGGGCCCCTCTACAGTTTTGATTTAACCACTTATGAAAAGACTATTGGAAACAAGGATAGGAGTATAACGCTAATCTCCGTTCCATACTTTGCATTTATCATTTTCTCCAGTAAACTAGACTAATGCAGGTTCCGTCAATTTACAAAAGATTACACAGTTGTTTATGGCGGAAGAAAACAACGGATGTCAAGGGTTTTGAATCATTTTAAGTCCTTGGTAAAAGGAAAAAAATATAACTGGTAGGCTCAACTTCCCTTCTGCGAAGATGTTCATGCTATCATAGTTGAAAGATTGTTACTATCAGTGTTAAGCTTTGAAGTTCTCAGTGGTTTGTTTTAAAATAAAAATATTTGCTAGTAGGAAGAAGTAAAATTGTACCAATTAAAATCTGTGGTAATGTGCCCTCGAGTTTCTAAATAGGCCTTCTACATTTAACCCATTGCTAACTTAAATATAATCAAGGAACGTACCATCCGTCTGAAAATATATAGAAGTCTTATATATGTAGACTTTCCAGGATTACAATAAAATTGAAAATGGACTTATTTAGCACCATTTTATTTCAAACAACACCATTTAAGTACACTTTTCTTTGCCTATGAACAAGAATGGAATCAAAAGAATTATTGACGTATGAAGAAATATTGACATTAATGATGAAGAGAGTTTGGGTCTCTCTCGCTCCCACCCTCCCTGTCTGTGATGACATAATTTAGGTGAAAACGAAATTTGATTTGTCTAAAGGCCATGCTAATATAATTGTCATAGCTCCACACGTAAACCCCAAGGATTCTCCACAATCCTGGTCTGTTTTCAGAAAGGATCTTAGTATGTGAAGAAACAAAGATACAATTCTAAAATTAAACTGTAGTCAAATGTTCAACAATGTATATTTATATCTTTACCCACCTTAGCTGTATAAGTTCATCGTTTGTTTATAACTTGTGCTGCGGCGAATTATTAGGTGCGGGGTCGTTTATTAAGGTTACACTTATTTTTCTAGAAATATTGCATGTGTCTTGGTCATCTTCACATTCTGGCACTTGTGCTAATAAAATTTCCGTATAAGAGACCATAGTTTGGCTTGTATTTCCATTGCTTTGTATATTCTCATTTTCACTCTCAATCGATGTAAGTGATGCAATGCTTGCTTCAGACATGTTAAGATTGTAATGCATATATTTTGCCTCTTGTTCCTCCTTGAATATATCATCCTGAATTGACGCTTTGCCGTTTGTCAATTCTGTCTCTCCATTACAGACTTTCCCTTCTATTTCACCATGAGATGTTGCTGAAAATTCTTCTTTGCTGAGAAATTTTGGCCCTAAGAGGGCGATGCATGTTGCCCCTAAGGGAGCACATATAACTATGGCTAGAACAGAAAGAGTCATGATGTCTAAACTGAGGCGCACTATTTCCTTATCTGGATCGTTAAGTTCCATAGCTCTGTCAAAAGCCATTCCACCAATCGCTGCCTGCAATGAAAATGATTCAATGAAAGGAGGCTAATTTACTGTTAACGATGTGTTCAACACTTGGCGCTACCAAAAAGTAGTCAACATAAATACGGCACTGGATTACATATTGATGCCATTTAGTATATTGCAGCACCTGGCAAATATAGAATGAAATATTTAGCTGTAAGAAATTAACGAATTCAGTTGTAGAAAATTTGGATACAAAAAAGATAACATGCACATAACACTGCATATATGAAATTTATAATGAAGAAATGCTTGTGGTTTTCAATATAATATTCGTGTGTGTGGTGCCAATGGTTAGCTTTTATGCAATTAATCTTAACTTCTATTTGCTATTACGATCTTATAGATATGGAAATGAAACTGAATCAATCAAATTGATTTTGCAAGGACGATATACAAACAGACCGTTAAATATTTTTTTTCGTATCATAACGTTAGATTCTTGATGTTCACATGTTTACTGATGTATTTTCAGATCTCAGTCACCTACAGAGATAATTTCATAATGAATACATAAAAATACGCAAAAGTATCTTTGTAATAATTTTTATTGAACTGTATCAAATGTGATCATTACTTGTACTGTTGCCTTTGAAAGCCAGGTAAGACTAACAAAAATTCGCTCCTTTCTATTAAAGTCCGTTCCCAAGGTAACCGCAAAGGATATAGCACTTCTGACACACAATCCGATTACAAGTGTGGCAATTCCAAGACCTGAAGTAAACAAAAAGTCTTTTTTTAGATATTCCAACATGATAAGGAAATGAATGTCAAGTTCGAATCGTATCGGTATGAACAAAGTAATGAATCGTATCGGTATGAACAAAATAATGAATCGTATCAGTATGAACAAAGTAATGAATCGTATCGGTATGATCAAGGTAATGAATCGTATCGGTATGAAAAAAGTAATGAATCGTATCGGTATGAACAAAGTAATGAATCGTATCGGTATGAACAAAGTAATGAATGGTATCAGTATGAACAAAGTATCGCATCACGGTACATCAGCACAACAGTGGTCATTTGGTGCCAATAAAGGTGAAGTTTAAAAATGTAACATTAAACTGCACAGAAACTTAGGATGATAATCACTTTTAATTAAATGAATACATTAAGCACAAAAACAATAAAATATAAGGCAAACGATGCATAAATATTGAAAACTATGTACCAATATAAGGCGAAAGGCAACATACTCAAAATCTAAGAACTATACAGTAAATATTTGTTTTTTTTATAAGCTGCAATCCATCAAAATATCATAGATTTTCTAGGTTGGAACATCATTATACAATATGTTCATGCAGTTCATGTTACAATACTTCTGTCACAAAAGGGATTCGAACACATGACATGAATGTGAGTAGTGGAGATAAAGTAGATTTCTTTGCCAAACCCCTATTTGTACTAGGACGAACATACAATTGTGCCGATACACTCCGAGCTAGCAAAATAAATACAGAAAATAGCATCAAATTCTTGGTCGATTACTTAACTCGAGGACCTATCAAGGAAATCATCATAGTCGTTAGACAAAATAGGGTTGGCTAAGAAACAATCTCCTTTTTGCTCACTACTGCAAGTTTTATTATATATTTTCACACAAACGTTTACCACATCTACTTTTTACATTCACAAAAGATTTACTCTAATAACCAATCTAAAACACCCACCTTCCTGAAACCAATACTAAAAGACATTTTATATCCTAACGGTAATATGTTAATGGCATCAGAACACTACCGCATGTCATCAAAATTACACAGGCCAGATTTTAAGATAGCATCAGTCTCAATTGTGTGACGATTAGATATCATTGTCATCATCGTAGTGCAGCCTTATAGTTATCGAATCCTAGGACCTCTCCTACTTCATTTCTTTTGATACCTTTGGCTCGTTTATTATTAACTTTTTAAACAGAACATAGCACTTCGGAATCCGATGAAGTCGGCGTTATGAACAAAATTTGTTTTATTCGAAAACTTAACTTTAATCTATTTGTTATTATCATATTAAAATCCGCTGTATTTATGGAAAAAAAGATCAGATAGCTCTAGGCTCAAATAAAACCATTGATAAATATCGTCAAGTTCTATCCTGTTTGTTAGCGAATATCAGTGTCAGTAAATAACTATTCTGCACCAGGTCACTTAACCTTAACAAATTCATAGTGGAACTAGTACATTAACTTCTTTGATATTTTAAGTACTACCATCCAAACGCAAATTGTTCAACTTCTAGATATTCATTAAATATGTTGATACTAACAGAATCATCAGATGCAACGAGTTTATTACGATGTTCCACATTATTAACGATCTCAATATTGACTCGCTTTCTGATATTCCATAGTATTGTCGAAGACGCTCTTATTCATGAGTTTTTGTTGAACTACATTGTTGCAACTGTTCTATATCTGGCATTATCGTATCTCACCCAACTTGACTGATTACATTTTAAAACTCCATGAACTTTTCTTATTACCAGGCCATGATCAAGTGACTGTTTCAGATATTTGTAATGCAAAACGTATCCCTGCTTGTCCTGTAGATTAGGGACTAGTTTCTGAACAACAGATTTACTATATGAATAAACACTTTGTTTTTCTGATAATAAACTGTAATCGATTAGCGTTGATTCTGGACAAAATTAATGATCATTGATCTTATCAGGAAGCGCAACAAGATAGTCAAGATCACCTTCAACAAAATAATTAATATTAGGATATTCACATCCCGCTGTTACGATTTTATCAGTTACAGCAAAAAACTGTTTTTCATTGATCCGTCTGAAACCACCATAGACTCAGACATGGCATAAATATACAGTTTGTTGTTTTTGAGATATGTTTCAAAACTTGATGGCACCGAATTATCATAGAAGGGTAAATATTTATTTTTGGCGTTTTAAAACTTGATGGCACCGAATTATCATAGAAGGGTAAATATTTATTTTTGGCTTTAGCATAGTGTTATGACCACTTATTCCGTCTCTGATTTCACGCTTGATGAAACAGAACAAATGTGGTCTAATAACAGCTACAATTTTAGTTTACTATGTTTCAGTAATGCATCCTAGCTTAGTCCAGGTCCATAATAGTACCAAGCTGGGTCTAGTCCGTCATTGTCAACGCTTACATTTTTGAAATTTATATATATATATATATATATATATATATATATATATATATATATATATATATATATATATATATATATGAGTAAACAACACATCTGTGATAAGAGAAAAGTTAGCAGTCAAAAATGTCCAATATCTATTTAGCATGAACATAATCATCATCACTGACACTCCAAGATTTAACCAAGAAGAAAACTTATCCTTGTCAGATAAAATTGTTTCATCAAATCTATGCCAATTATCGAGATACTCATAAAAAATTCATTTTCGTGTCAACGAGCTTTACTTCTGACCAAAATGTTCAGTCAATTTGTGAAACTTACCGCAGCTTTTTACAATCTCGTCTAACAATGTTTCCATAAAATGAAAACTATCAATAATCTTAACTTGCCAAGTGTCATAGACATATACTTTTCAGTGTTAATTAGGTTGAACTTAATTTTTCCTTGCTGTTAATTTTAAGAAGGTGTATTATATCTTTCTTGCCGAACTCTTTACCTAGAATATGAAACTCATAACCGGAAAAATTATAAAAGAGAATAGGAACGAAATCTGGTACGGTATATTTTAAATCACATTTGTTATGCGCGCGCTGGATCATGATACTTTCCTGTTATGCAACATTAATCTTTTATTCGGTCTTGAAGCGCAAACGCTTGCTCAGAACTATCACATAATTCTGCTGCAGCAAAATCGGCTTCTTGTTTTATTGTCAGCGGTTTCATCGCTACTGTCTTAGCATGTAATATAAGGATGAAATCAATCTCAAGGAGATTTTTTAGAAGCCAAACAGCAGGACTCGCTCTACGATATTTATTTTATAGATTTAAATAAACGTTTATCAACAAGATATAAAACTTCATATGCTACCTCACAAGGCATACGTTCTTTAATTTTTTTTGTGGAAAATTTATCTGCTTCTAGCACTGGAAGTAAAATCTTCGTAAATAAAACGGACTTTCATCTTGTCTCTGTAGTTTGTAATATGTAATATCTTGTCTTCTTAGCCAGGTATAAATATCCGCTGTACGTAATAAAAATACTCGAGATGTCGATCGAGAACGAGCTGAGACTTTTATCAATGCTAGCATCTAACAGATAAATATTTATTGCATTATGCTTTTCGTACAGACCTCCTACTACTAAGTTTCTTTATCTAAGCTTAATGACTTTTACAACAAAAATGGATTGTTGTTTATGATGCTCAATAGCTGATGTATCTGGGATACAACTTTTTGTGATTCATCATCGACACCATATTCCATAGTAATATGCTTATTTTATCAAATATCAAAACTGACCTAGATTCCTGAAATAAATTATCCGACAACAACATTAAATCTCTCCCAGCTAAAATTCGACGAGATTTTGATGTGATGAAAGGATAAGCAAATTCCTCGCGTTGTTGTTTTGGGGATTCTTCTACCAGGGTAGATAGCTGCTGCGATTTTAGAATGTTTAGATCAGAAAACTGAATACGAAATTATACTATTATTTTCAAACCCTTGTGCGCAACAAGCTCAAATTTAGTTGTTGGTAGAAGTAGATGATATACATTTTTGGCAGAGAAATTCGCTAGTAAAAGTTGATTATCAAATTTCCAGCTTTTTTGAGCCAGCAAATGCAGTTGCAATTTTTAGACTGATAGATTTCTGTTGAGATAAACGTCTCTTTGCGATATCAGCAATTTTTAGCCTTTCTATATATACTGTTTTACTTTTCTCTAATAGTATAATACGAAGATTTTAATCAGAGATTTGAAATTGTTACTTTTTTAAGATGAGCAAAATTATGCTTAGTAGACTTATACCAATGGTTAGTGAGCAGGAAATATTCAACGTTTACCAGAAGTACAACTACTATGCTGGAAATACGCTGAGGGTAATGATTAATCTTAAAACTAAAGCTTGGTCTGGGATTAGAACCCCAGTGGGTTATACAATTCGAGTAAAAAGTGAAAATGATACTGATTACACTGATTTATTTATCCTTTGTTCTGTAATGAGATTCAAAATGGTATACGAAGTTATCATGTGAATGATCCGCTAATTTACAATAATATGACCAATTTGTCTTTACAGGGCGATATATAAGGCACATCCGGTCTACGATTTCAATGAGGCAAATAGCAGATGACTTATCAGAAATATTAGAACAAAAAATATTGGAAGTATCATTGACATTGAATATTTACGAGTGACAATACAAGAAACTGAAAAAGACTATGCTATCTATATCTTACACAAATTTGTTTATGATGTATTTTATGGATCTATCACAAATCTATCACATGAAACAAATATATCACATTAAATACAGAGTAAGCATGTTTATCGTGATAGAAGAGGGGGTATAAATTTTATACAATCTGCGAGACCTATAATAGTAATAAACCTAAATACAAATGAAGAAACATTTTCATTAATATCATCAAAATCTTTTAATATTTGATCATCATCCTTACAGTCTGTTGCTGATGAAGTCCAATAAATCTGCTCTATCAAAAACAAGTAGAGATATAATCGTCTTTCAGGACAAATCACATGATGTTTTAGATAAGTGCAATGTCGTTGCTTGTCAGACAGAAATCAATACTTTTGTTTAAAGTTTCCGAGATCTTCCCTTGTCAAACAACAATGGGCATATTTAGCTATGGTGTCTTTATCGTATCGAACAAATATTTGTTTTAAATTTCTCAGTTCTGGTAGCTCAGAATCTTTCCGTTAGCATTAATACCGAGTAAGCATTATAATTTGACGATACAATATAAATACTTTTTCTGTTGTTTTTTTTTCATTGCTCATAAATAGCTTGACAGAGTCGAATGGCACGTTCATATTTAAGATTTTAGCTCTGACAATGCTTCTCATTTCATCTGACATTGTATTACAGTAATTAGATAAAAGTTGTTGCTTTGCATAAAAGGTGTCCCAAACAACTGTGTTGATCGCGAAAAGATTGTTAGATCTTTGATCTAATATCCATCGCGATATGGTAGAGAGCAAGCATTCCGAGTGTGAATTGAATCATTATTTTTCAAATCCCAGTACTGTTAACTGTTTAAAATTTGATCTAGAAATGTATCTATTTCCTGTCATCGAGGAATAATTTGCCGACAAAAACAGGTATAATGCCTCAAGAAGAGCAGCGAAATCACGGTACATTATAAAATATTACTTCGCTAAAAAGATTACAAAGTTGAATTGTACCTAATCTGAGCATCATATATTCTGGTTGATGTTAAAGTCCCCTATGAGTCGTGGAGAACGAGTCAAATTATTTTATAACATTTGATATTTTGTTCAAGATTATTTAACTTGATGGGACAGTGCGAGTACTCCGTATTAACAACAACGCGAAGACAACATTTGATTTCATTGTGCAGGCCAGTGAAATGTAAGTTTGTCTATAGTTTACTGTGACAGGATAAAAGTTTTTTTTATTTCTCTAGTTGGTATTAAAACTATCACTAGTTCTATTAAAACTGTCACTATAAACTCTTTATTTGATCATACTTCGCTCATATCATGTCTACGTATTATTCTTGTGATGACGTATATATTCTTTTCAAAACTTCCAATAAGTTCTTCTCTGGGTTTATTGTTCCTGGCTAGATCTTTTAGCGTATTCGCAAAAGGTATTCTTGTTAAAATATTCTGGCCATTTTGGGGTAAATCAATTTTGGAATGTTTTCTTCACTAACAAAATTCTAACACAATAACCAAATTTAAACTTGTGTCTTCGGTACATATTCTCATTCACCAGTATTGGATCATTAAATGCTTTTTTGAGCTACTTTCCAAGCGTTTTATGTTTAGTCGTATTGTAATTCAATACCATCTTTGGAGGATCACTAACATAACTGTAAATGTTTTAGCTCTGAGTTGCTTATTCTGATTTACAATTACGTACTTGATTATATTATTCTGCATTAGAAACTGCTCGAATTGTTTATTAAAAATAAGCCTTTCCGTGATCAGTCTAACTTTTATTTGGTTTGGTTTTTGTACTGATAATATTTATTAACGCGTTAGTTATAGTTTTAACTATTTTATCTGCAATAGGTACACTAAACACGTATTTACTAAAACTATCAATTACGTTCATAAGGTATATTTTGTTGTCGTTGTACTGTGCAATGTTTGCAATTTCAGTAAAATCTATTGTCCAAATGTCACCTACTGCGTTGGAGGGGACACTTCGCCTAGGAAACTGGGGTACTTTTGGTTTATGCAGTTGAGACGAGAGCGTCTCCAGTGAAAGTACATCTCTGAGCGGGGCTACGACACATGCACCTTTCCGAGACATGCGCTTTCTAAGCCGAGATTCTAAGAGTCTATGTTTATATTTTGTTCCTATAATACCTTGCACTAGTTCATGATGAATTTGCTCTCGCAGGCTTCCGTTTGGTTTTATATCTTGAAGCATAATATTATAGCAACCAGTTTATCATTGTCACGGTAACATGAGTCATGATGCATTGTAATTGCATCGACCTGCTTATAAGGTACTTGCCCTGGAATTAGGTTGTCATTTTCACTAAGTTGTTGATAGAGCTGTTTCAGTGGCCAAGTGAACTCATGACTTGGCAATGTCCACCCTCAACTGGGTTTCAGTAGTTGCCAATTAACTTGTAGATATCTAAGCGGGATCCGATTACAGCTCGCTGATTACAACACTGACAATAAGATATTATTTTATCCTGCTCCATACACAGATCGTAGTCAGCTTTACATTTGCATGAAATGACCTGCATTTTTATTATAATTTAAACGTCTTTGCCTTCCATGATCCCTAGGTAGTGATTCACTAAGTTTAGCTTGTTTAAGAAACATGCTCTTTTTTTGCAACAGGTAGCACAAGCGCTTTGCAGAAACGGTATGTTATTTTAAGTTGTTTCGTAGTTTTACTTATGTTTTCTGTTTTACGTCTGCACTTGAAGCAATACGTAAGCATAGTTAATATTTGCTTGTTAGAAAAAATTACATTTTTGTTGTTTTCCAAGCTTAGTTTACATGTAAACTGTAATATAAATTTCAGAAAATCACTCAAGAAGTGCTTTGTACTCTGCGTTTGCGTCCGAGATGCTTGCATCCCAGATATTCGTTTGATAAACATAACGCAGTAATATTAACAAGCTGCCGTTCCAGCTAAATGATGTTGATTAGAGGAGTTGTTTATTTTTTCATCTTTTGCAGATACAAAACATACTGCTTTGTAACAACACTCGGTGGTAGGCCAAGCGAATCAAAATAATTGTTGTTTTAATGCGCTACCCAATGCGTACCAGATCGATCTTTAAAATGTTCAAAAATTATTACACAGTTTGCTTCAGCCGTTCGCAGGAAGCGAAGCTGTCCAGGTTATGATGATAAATTGTTTATTGAAACTACTCCGATAAATCTGTTCATATTTTTCAGTTTATCTAAAATCTCAAAGTTGTTTAACTACGTGTACCATGTAGCAGCATCAGTCCTTTCCCAGGTCTTATCCCTAGTAGATTGGGAAGTAGACTTCCTGCTATTCCTGCAAAAACCTGCCCTAACAATCGGCCTTGTCTTGTCGTTGCGGTTCCAAACAATACGTACTTCAGACATTTTTCTTCTAATCTAATGGTTTGCATTTTAGACAAGTTGTTTGATTCCATCACCGTACACAGCCTTTTTTTGCGCCTGATGCAGCAGCTATTTCTAATGTTCATATTAGTGGCAACAATTTCGCTTATTTACTTACTTTCAGCAATTGCACTAACTTACGCTGCTGATAAATTTAAAATTTAAAATAAATGGCTTGAGTTGCTGTGTTTTATTGATTTGTCTTTGTGTTAGCATCAATTTTGCTGGCAGGATGCCTTGCGTTCCGAAATCTATCGTCAATGAAAACTGACGGTCATTTAACTATAGCTTGTGTTGCTAAACTATGCCGCGTGTTGTAAGATCAGAACACATAACACCTGGATAGTCATTTTGCCTTTGTAGGATCGATTGTAATGAATCGATCGGATACAGTTAGAGATCAGTTAGAGATTAATTGTAATAATTAGCAACTCCTGGAATCCCTCCGAGTGTCCATATAACCTCAATATTTGAAGTTGATCCAATAGTTCGTTCAGTATGTTTAATGACGTAAAAGAGAAATATCAGAAAAAATTTCATAATTTTTTCGATTGAAATTTGAAATAACCTGTCAGCATCCTGATATTTTTGTATTGCTTCCATAAGATACATGTAAACACGAGACACATCTCTATTAACTAATGCTGCAGCATTAACTGCAAAGTTGCATTCGATTGCTCGTTCTGGATACTGTGTAAAATTTATCCTGATAAATATTTTCTGCCATCTGGACTAACAAACAGAACACTTTTGTAGTTGACTACCTCGTCAGTCTTGTACACAATAAATACGTGTTTTGGTAACTGTTCCCTTGGTGCTATTGTTATCAGCCATGTGTTGTCAGTCGAATGTGGTACTGCTATTTGATAAATCTTGGTTTGGATATAATACAATGTCATGGTATATGTGTTCACCATCACCTCCAGTTCGTTTGTTTTATATAAAAATGCAACAACTCGTGGCATCCACAGTGCTTGGTGAAATTACAAACTGAAAATTATTAGCAGCATCACCAGGAACAGGACCACCAGCACAATCAGGACCCCCGTAAACAGAAGTTCTTATCAGACAATCGCTTTGATCCGCTTGGTCAAGTATAAGTGTATGTTTTATACCATGAAATACCTTATTATGGTCGCGACAAAACCCAAATATAGTGCTATGGGGAAGGATCATAGTTACTTTATTTGATTTATCCGCAAATATTTGTCGTTCACCATACCATTCATTATACTCTTCATTCATAATATTTATTACCATGTTTACACATGCTACCATTGCAGTTCCAGTAGAATCAGCAACTAGTGCAGCAGTTCCAATAATATACGCAGCCGTCAACGATGTTCGTACACATATTATAGACAGAAGTTAATGGGGATCGTATACATATGCACTGAAGTCAACGTGGTTCTTACAGCAGCTACAGATGTATCTGCAATTCCATACTCTAAAGCGTTATTAATAGGAAAATTTCGTAAAGAATCTAGATCCGCAGTAGCAACAGATCCAGCTACAATTTCTTTAGAATAAGCAAATTCCTTTGAAACAGCATCCCCTGTTTCGGTACCTTTAAACCACAGTAACTGATTGTGAGTAGTCGTGGCGGAACGAAACAAAGTCAAGAATAGTTCTTGCAACTTGCAAGTGCATAACAATATTTTCCACAGTTTGATATTTGAGCACCAACAGCAACATTACCACCTGCTGATGTTTGGATTCAACCTCGTTCCTCAGGGCCGTGTTTTCGTAATAAGTTTTCTAATAGCCTATGCGTCTGGCTGAGATAACAATTTTATTTGCTGCTTTTTTAAGCGCCGCGTCAGTTTCTGATGTTGGTGTTATTTAAAAAAATTACTTGTGTTATATCTGCTGCACATGGCAGATTACCAAGTACTCTGCCCTTGATTGGATCAACAATCTTTTTCCCAGCTGCTGCACCTGCATCTTTTGATGAGTCTAGCGCAATAGGTGCTACTTTTATTTGCAAGTCCAGGTACTTTATCAATTATTTTAAAAAATATATTTCTAGAGAAATTTCCAACGATTTTTTGCGATAAATACTTCGTTGCATCATTTTGTTATACAAAACTGTCTGATAAAATTTATCTAGCTGATTGGTCTCAAGTGCTAATAATATGTTACAATTTCGTTATTGAGACTGAGCTGCATGATCGTGATAGAAGATATTTGATTTTCGACTCTAATATACATTAGTGAACATGGTGGAAGACCAGGAGAAAAAGAATAAATTGTCATTGGCTACCTCGTACTGACTACGATCGAGTTGCAATGGAGCAGTTTACTAAAATCGCATTTACCTAATCGATGATTCACTATCATAAAGTAGTGTTGCAGCTGTTGCAGATCCATACTGTTCATTATTGGATCTGAGTAATGATCCGATTGTATCGTGTTTACTGTGATCGATGAACAAGTTATTTGTAAGTGTTATTCTTTATAGTAATGTCTGAAATGAACTCAAAAGTATCAGAAATTATAATATATTTTATTGCTTTGTTTAGATCTCTAACGTTGTAGGCGCCTCGTGGTAGTTTAACAAAATTCAACTTAATAATACCTCCTGTTCATATTCTGAACTTAAAATCATCATCGATGCTAGTTTTAACATTCACTATTTAGTGTCGCACAATAGACGATACTAGTCCTACCGTATTACCACTGTTAAATTCAATTGGTGGAATATAAATAACAGATTTGATGTCTGAAATGAGTCGAGTATTAACGTTTTTATTTTGTCTGATAGAAAATAATTGAGTGCTTTGCGGTTAATAAATTAATTTGCGGCAAAATAATTTGCTTTGACAATATCACTATGTAAAATATAACATTAACCGGATGTTGCAGTTTTGTTGTCGATTTATGTGCTTACATTACCGGCTTATTTCGATGAAATTAATAGGATCAGTCGATCAACTATTTCAGTTTGAGAGTTAACGGTTTTGATGCCGGACACTGATTGTACATGTACAGGTTTATACGTTTGCGCTAATGTGAGTAATTTATTATTTCCGTTATATTATACTGTTGAAAGTTTTATATTTTTCAAATTAGTAATATATATTTCAGCAAAAATGCTTTTGCGGTACTTTTTAATAAGATCATACGCATCTAAAAATCTTCTGAATTATAAATATTATCACAGTATTCAGATTCATTCAAACTTTTTATATTTGTGTTAAAAACTTGATATATTTAATATTTTCCGCATCTTCCATTTTTATCATATTACCTACCCTAATAAGCTTTTTTAATTCAAATGCATAGATTTCCATATCCACAATTTTGCTATCTGTAAGATCTTAGTCAATTATTTGTATTACGTTTTAAATATTGTTTAATCGAGTTTGTTCTTTCCAAGCGTCCAGTTTCTCCTGTTTTCGTCGTTTATTTTTTTTTATCTCTTTCTAGTTTAATTTTTCATCTTCTGCTCCGTCCACTCTTCCAATTTATCGTAAAATCTCAGGTTCTTGTGTAACCGAATCCCCAATCTATTTCCGATAATTTGCACAGCATTGTTCTTACTTCTTTCTAAGTCTAGCTAGCAAACCATTCTCTAATAATTTTGTTTGGATAATCTTCTGTTGATGTTAAAGAAATATCTGGTTGCCTACCAAGTGCTGCTTCAGTCACAGGTTTAACAAATCTAGCAGTTTCTTCTGCTGTTTATTGTTGTCCGGGA
Source organism: Potamilus streckersoni (assembly GCA_016746295.1). NCBI lineage: Eukaryota > Metazoa > Mollusca > Bivalvia > Unionida > Unionidae > Potamilus > Potamilus streckersoni. Next base: position 7,281,100 of record JAEAOA010000745.1, on the reverse strand, counting down.
CGTTCTTACTCAACCTTTTGTTAAAATGTAGATCTTGTAACAAAAAAATTTCTTTAGAAGCTCTATTCATTTCGCATCCATTTTTTATAAGTATCTGTTATATTAATTTTTACACTCAAAAAGCTTGTCTATCCCACATCTAAACATGTGATTTGATATCGTGCTAGCTTATCAATTTAAAAGAATTCGAGATTTCCCTGAGCGCTAGCGCACCGCTAGTTGATTCATGATAAAACTCCGCAAAATAAACTTTTAATACATCTCTGCCCACTTCTCGTCAATGTTGTTAAGTCCATCTAAAAATACAAACAACCTATATTTCGCCTGACAAATCAATCGACGTTATATAAACTTGTGCCAGATAAGCTCCATTACATTTCTCGTTGAAAAAACGATTTTATATTATCCATTTTGCTCTTGCTGAGTGGGATGTCATAAATGACTATTTCATACTCATCCGAATCTAGCTTGGCAATTAATTAGGTCCTCAGGTTGTTTTATGATAATAATATCACCGACAGCACCAAGCTCATTTATAGTTTTTTGTTATAGTTTCTAAGCAGTTCGTTCTTATCTTGCTGTAGATTTATTATTGCCTTTATTTAGATGAACATGCCGTTAAGTAATATATTCATCAGCATGTTAGTTTTGACTGACCCAGTTTGTCTTACTATCAAATAATGACAATCTGGTAGGTCGTGGTTATGTTAGTGTTTTATTAATCTCTCCGTGTTATAGATGACCATACTCATTATATGTTAAATTGCATTTTAAAAAACTAAATTTTATCCAGCGGTCAAAATTAAATGTTATCGTGCGTTACGATGCAAGAAGGAGCTATTACATTTAGTACGTTAATTGGGACCTCAATAGAAGATAACACTACAACACCACAAATGACGCAGATTTAACAAAAGATCTAAAAATATGGAGATGCAATTAGAGATAATTTAAGTAGGTAAGGCAGCGAGTGCTGGACTTTGAAACAACATATCCTCCTGTGAACCTAAATAACACAGAAGCAGTAAGCTATTCTCAACCAAAGACGATCGATAATAATAGGTTATCGTTAAAAGGCGAAACGAAGACTGGATAGATCAACATGTCAGGTAATAAAATAGTAAATCTGGACCTGAATATTCTCCGGCTGACGTAAATAACACAGTAAGCTATTCACAGAGTAGAGCATGCGATAATAACACGTTGTCGCTATGAGAGGAAATATAGATATGGGCGGATAATTAATAGTTAATACTCAGCTCGAAAATACATCACTGACCAAGGACACGTTTGTAACAAATGTAAAGTTGTGAATAAACAGTATGTGGATAGTTTTGTACAATTGCGAGCAAAGGATGGCTGTACATAGCGAGTTAAAAATAGTTTCGGTCGCATCCCACGTCTTGCTGATGCTGTTAACGATCGTTTGGGTTTCTTGTATCTGCGTGAATTTATTATTCGAGGAATAATCCAAGTTATGGGTTTACATTTAACAGCCCTTCATCAGAATGGACAAAAAATCGGAGATATAAGTGACTTTTGAGAAGAATAAAACAATTCCTAGCGGCTGCAGCAATATGAAAATTTCAGAAATGAGGTTGAATAAATGCTAGTGTGTTATGTATATTCATTTCAATTGTTTGTTTAATTTTTTTTATAATTCCGTTATATGTTATGGTAACCGCTCTGGTGGCCTAGTGGTTAGAGCGTCCGCCTCAGATGCGAGAGGTCGTGGGGCTGAACCCAGGCCGAGTCATACCTAAGATATTAAAATGATACTAATAGCTGCCTCGCTTGGCACTCAACAATAAGAAGCTAATATTAGGACTGGTTGATCCGGTGTCAGGATAATGTGACTGGGTGAGACATCATGCTAAATGTCTGTGGCATGATGCCCCAGTGCTAGACATCACTATAAACTGCAGACATCGTAGTGATATGACAGAACATTTTTTAAAGCTACGTTAAAAATCTAAATCACACATACGTTACTGTAATGTAACATTGTTTGCTAGACATGACCTTATGTAAAATTGACTTTTTCTCATTTCTGTTTATGTAAACAACTAATAAATATTTATTATTTTCTATGGGTATAAACTAATTAACCTAATTATTATTTAAGTACGCAAGATCTTTAGATCATTCTAGAAGGTTATTTTGAATTAGGTAATGGTTGGTTTTTAGACAGTGTTTATTTGTGACCAGCGGTCACACAGAGAAAATAGTTTAACGATCGATAAATCTAACCTTGTTAAAACAAAATCTCTTCATCGTAAAATAACTCAGCAAGATTTCACGATAATGTTGACAAACTAGCTGAAACAAGGAAACACAGGTTCTTAAAATTCATAAGCTCAAAGACACGTTTGCTAAACGTTGAATATTTCATACACTAGGCATGGGCTATTATGATAGACAGACGTTCTTGGAAATGAAAGATAATAGTACTGATTCTACCCTGCTAACAACATCATATAAAGTTCTAAATATATACGTTATACAAATAGAAGTATGACGTAATATCATATTAATACTGCACTAAACAGAAAATCATAAATGGAGCAAAGAATTATGTCATATGATGATGTTGAACGAGACATATCTTACAAGGAGCTTGACAATATTCCAACTGTAGAACGTTAATTTGGTGAAGATTATAAAACGTATGATAGTTGTAAAAAGTGTGTTCATAAATTATAAAAAAGAAGCTGGAGAGTTCCTGACAGAAACAAAGTACAAAACGATATCAAAGAATTGATTGCAATATATATATATATATATATATATATATATATATATATATATATATATATATATATATATATATATATATATATATATATATATATATATATATATATATATATATGCGTTTCTTTTTAGTTTTGCAACAGAATATGCAATTTGCAGGCTATACTTAAAAATTATTAAACTGGAACAGTTATGTTGTTAGTTATATCCATGATATATAAAATATTTATCGTGATAGAACCAATGATATTAATAAAATACCAAGACATTTTGATCCTCATTTTTATCCTTAGATCGTAAAGGTTTAACTGATATGATTATATCTCATCAAAAGTATAGAGATTTTTTAGCAGATCCTGTTAAAAATAAATTTAATGCTCTGGTTGAAAAGTTGTTGAAGAAATTACCATTACTACTTCAATGAAATAATTACTAAATCTTTGTCATAATGACATAAAAGAGTTTGTTGATTTTAATATATCATCAGGTCACTTAGTCAACGACAGGAATGACGTCATAAAATACTACAAATACCATCATAAAAAACTTGACTGAGCCAGATGAGCCAGATAATATTAGAGCAGAATAACAGGCGTGCTAAACTACACTCATTTGGTATTCCAACGACTGAAATTACATCAGCGGGATGAACAACAAATTCATTACTCCCCATAGTGTCAGGAGCAGTTTTTGCATTATCAGCTATAAACAGAATGATGAAGCCAAAATACGAGAGCAAAACTACTTCTTATAAAAAAGCAATAGCGACCTACAATACAATTCTTAAATCAGCTTTGAGCTTATCTCAAACGTGAGACGTTTATTACGTAAGGTTTGACACAAGAACTGCGAGTCAAAGACGATTTGCTCTTAAATATAAAACCTTATAGGGTTCTGAAATATAAAAAAACGATGTTCGGTAAATTTTGTGTGAAATATTAAATATGAAAGTTATTACAATAGAGGATACTACTTTAAAGATGTAAAGAAAAATTATTTTTGGTGGAAAGTATATGAGAAATATAATATATATTTTGTAAGCATAAAAAAGATAAAGTTGTCTCTGTTTCGCATAGAAAATTGAGATTAATTTTGTAATATTGCTTTGATTACATATTCACTTTTTGATACTATTGATATTCTTCACAATGCATAAGACAAAATGCACAAAGATCACAGTCGATGACTACAAAAGTGTTTTTATATGAATCAATTGTCCCATATGGAAATTTGTATCAAGATGCTGGAATCTAGTTGTTTCATCATTGGTAAATTACTTTGTACTCGTTCTTTCATAATGACAAAAACTGAGGCGCTAACAATATATCCACAAGTAGCTGTATAAAAGTTTGTGTCAAATATGAAACAAAAATTGCAGTAGTGGAGAGAAAGGGGGTGTTTCTGAGCCAACCCAATTTTGATTTCCTTGATAGGTCCTCAACAAAGTTGTTTTTTTGTATTTGCTTTGTTAGCTCAGAGTCTATGTGTAAGATTATCTGGTCGTCCTATTACAAAATAAGTTTGGCTAAGAAACAACCTTTATGAGCTTTACTGTATGTTTCACTCTCATTGGAGACTGGCATACATACATACATACATACATACATACATACATACATACATACATACATACATACATACATACATACATACATACATACATACATACATACATACATACATACATACATACATACATACATACATACATACATACATACATAGACCTACCTACAGTACTCAGCCGAATGTCACTGATATTCACGGCGGCACCAATAAGTCCAAAAAGAAAATGTTGTAGAATCAGCCAGGCTAAACCCATCACATTAGCTATCTCGTCCTGCAATAAACATGAAGGTATTTTTAACTTTTTACTGTCCATGTTTAGTAAGACTGATGCAAAGGTATCGTTAACTTCAACACCAAGAAGAACCCGACATTTGAGCCAATAGTTAAAGTCTCCTATGATAACTACCTTCAAAGCTTTTTGCTTGACTCCACCTATATAGAAACATTTGAACCCAAATTACCAATGACATGTATAACTGATGTCCCATTTCTCTCCGTCTTTTGAAATGTAGTACATGGAAACAATTATGGTGAAGTCATGTTCCCAACGATCAGATTGGAGGTGATATGTTTATGTTTTATTTAATTACTCAAGGAATCATTACTTCAGAAAGGTGGAGAAATCTGTATTGGTCAATTTTTTGAGGAATATTAGCGTTGCATTGCATAATATTCACTAAGTAAAAGTGTTTCGTCAATGAAGGGAATCCTTTGCTAATATGTCCTTGATGTGATAAAAGAAAATAGCACAGGAAAAGGAATTGATTGAATACAACACCATGATTGTCCGGTCTCCCCAGACTAGAATTTGAACATGCTATAGTGTTTGTTGCTTGATCATAAATTACAAATTTTGTTTCCCTTAACGTTTGGAGTAATGTTTGACTTTACATAAGAATTTCTTGCTCATTTTTTTACCAATCACGGTTTGGCATACTTTTACGCTGATATCTTTGAGATGGAAGGTATTTTGTGTGATAATTCATATTTTCAACAATACGTCTCACACAAAATACATAAGAAGATGTTCTTAAGGATAACAACAACAACAATATATATATATATATATATATATATATATATATATATATATATATATATATATATATATATATATATATATATATATATATATATATATATATATATAAGAATTATGAGTAGGCAACCAACATAGGCAACCAGAGCTAAATGTTTACATTAGGAACGCAAGTGTTCAAGGCGCCAGGATGAGTTCTTTAAAGCTGTTATTGTTGTTGTTGTTGGGCTTAACGCCATTTTTCAGCACAAGATAGGCTATTCATGGCGGCCAGTATTAATGGTGGAGGAAGAAACCAGGAAATCACCGGAAAGAACCACCGACCCAGGAGAAGCTACTGGCAAGCTTTCTCACATATCTACATTAAGAGCTGTTATTAAATAGGCGCCTGGAGGCAATTCTCGACGTCACTTCTTTGCTTCATTTCTCATGTCAGTTTCCATCTTCCTTTCTAAGCCGCTCCTCACATTTATACACAGCTTTTGTGAAGAAAGGAACATTTGTAGATAATGCGATGCATGTGCCAAGCAGATTATAGTTGTATTAACTGGGGTTGTGCAAAACACAAAGCAGAACGTTCAACGGCTTGAGGAGACTGTTGAGGCACAACTTATTTCCTCTCTCCACGCCAACAGTGCAGCATAAGAATATGACGATTCTGAAGAAGATACGTACGCAACTTCGACTGGTATTGCAATGTTTGTTATATTCTTGAGTATGAGCGAAAAGTTAATTAATTGATGAATTAACACCATTTTTTATTAAATTAATTTCGAATCATCAGATTTTAGGGGACGTGTTATATATCGATCTACAGACCTTCCTACTTATCATCCGATCAAAATCATTCCTGCAGATATTTATCCTTGGTCAGGCCTCGGTGTCTGCGTGAATTTACTGGATTACTATATTAGGCTATACAATCCACGTGGCTAGTAGCTTCAGTCCATGGCATTGCTAATCTCTTGCTTGCCGTAAAGTCAGCCAAAAGAGTGTGTTTTTAGTTTAATAAGAAACAATATAGGTTTTGTTGTTGTTGTTGTTGTTGTTGTTGTTGTTGTAGAGTTTAACGCCATTTTTCAACACTCGATAGGCTATACATAGCAGAAAGTATTAATGGTGGAGGAAGAAACCGTTACATCACCGGTAAGAACCACAGACCCACGAGAAGCTACTGGCAAGCTTTCTCACATATCCACATTCGCTGAATCCTAGACTAGAACCCACGCAGACAGAGGTGAGATGGCAGTTTTCCTTAATGGACAGCGCTTTAGGTTTTGATTATTGTGAACGTGTCGTCGCAATAATTTGTACAAAAATATAAAAGGATTTTCCGCCAAATTTAGTTAAATTCTGTTAAGCGACGTTTGAGCAAACACTCATAAGGTTTATCTATTGTTTTAGTTGCGGCAGCTATATTTAACAAATGAACGGGTTATTTGTAATAACATAGAATAGACAAAACTTTAGGCCATGGTGATTTCTAATAAATATTATTACTTTCTATTGAGTTGTTATTGAGAAGTTGTTGAAAGTTTTGCTCTTCCATTTTTTGTAACAGCAGATTGAGATATGTTTAATTGACAGGCCGTTACATATGGCAGCTCTATGACAAACGTTAGTTGAAATTGGTCATGTTGTTTTTGAGGAGTTTATTACAGCAAATGTTGACTGACGACGCACGGCGGAGAATAGACGCTGGTTGTAGGCTCCTACCAATGCAGTTGTCTTTCAGTCCAAGTGAACTAAAATTCTGTTCTGGCAATTACGAACCCTTAAAGTTTCAAACAATGCAATACAATCCTGAATATACAAGACTTACTGGTTTGTTTGGTTTTCTTCTCTGTCTCCACTTGTAAGCTGCCACAGTAGCTGTAGTCAGACAGCCAAGTGGCCCCGCCCCGGACAGCCCAATCTCCGAGCTGCCAAATATGGCGACCATCCCTGATCCAAACAGCAACAAGGAACGAAAAAACACACTGTTACCCTGGAAAAGAACAAAGTAAAGAACTACTCATCAACAGTGCGATAAATTAGAGGAGAACTCTGGAACGGATATAAACCTTACCTTAAGGAGATATTACAGAGAGAGTTGTTCTGGAACCAATACACGGCATATTAGAACAATACAAAAAATACAAGGTAGCTATCTAACAAAATAATACAATGCAAATTTTTGTACCGCAAATTTAACTTATCACACATTTGTCCGGCAGATGACTTTAATGCATTTAAGACTTCTGGTTCCCTATATAAAAGTTGTAATTGCGATCTGAAGCTTCAGAATAGATTACATAACTTAAAGATTACTCGTACCATCCAACAACAGAGATGCGTGATTGATGAATTGCATTTGGTTTGCATTATTAGTCTTTATGTGGCACGTACGAACATGGAACTCAACGGAATCATCTCTATCTCCAGCTAGATTACTTAACGTGAATGATTCTATGCGTAGGCACATATTTTACGCATAACGTAAATTACAGGATCAATTCTAAATATCATAATGCTTGTTTGATTTGGAATAAAACGATCAAAGAAAGACAATTTGGACAAACGAATGATCGAATTACAAGCATGTTTACTTGAATCGTAAAGATTTATTTCTTATCTTACCATTTTCTAACACGTGCCCTCCCCCTACAGCACACCAA